>JAVJIX010000046.1:87500-442500 GCA_036785185.1 Paratrypauchen microcephalus
TTAAACTGAAAAAACAAACAAACAAACAAACAAACAAAAATATAGTGTAGTGTAGTTTAAATTTAAAAAAAAAAATCTACTTACATTTCAGTAAAAAGGATGAGGTTATTAAGTGAAGCAGCCCTGCCTCTCTTATAGTGCTGGCCTGGACACAGTGTGTGGCTGACAGCTGACACACAGCGCTCTTCTTTCTGCCTCTGAAGGCATCTTTTTATGGCTCTGACATTCCTGGAGTGGTCCAAACAGAGCCCCTTGTTCAGGCCAAAGCCTGCCTCCCCGTAGCCTTTTTTCATCTTCCTCGTTTTGGAGCCTGAGGTCAGAGGTCGAGACTCCCTCCAGCTTTAGAGACATGTCAGGTCATGCGAGCCACATAGCATTCCTTGTATAGGCGCTAACCCCCCTCACCCACCCAACCCAATGCGCAGTCCGAGCAGTAACAGAGGCTTCAGGAGGAGTGAGCGGACAGCAGGACCAGCATGTGATCTTTGTAGTGTTCTCAGCTAGAGTTCTACTCAGCTACCAACAACACCCCAAACACAAGCAAACTACCACTACACCACAAAGTAAATTGTGTGTGTGTGTGTGTGTGTATGTGTGTGTGTGTGTGTGTGTGTGTTTGTGTATGTGTGTGTGTGTGTGTGTGTGTGTGCGTGCGTGTGCGCGCGTGTGTGTGTGTATGTGTGCTGACACTGTGCTACTCTATGCAAGGACGAACAGGTTGAGCACTGCCCCTGCCTACAGAATGACCTTCAGCCGGCCAGTGGTGTGAATGTCTCTGACCAAACAATTAGAAACAGACTTCATGTCCTGTAGTGGACCCTGTGCTCACCGCCCAGCACCAACCATGGAACTCCATTGACATTTGCTAGATGGCACTAGAATTGGCAAGTCCACTGCTGGTGCCCTGTGCTTTTCACAGATGAGAGCAGGTTCACCCTGAGCACCTGAAAGAGTCTGGAAGACAAGGAGAAGACTATGCTGCCTGCAACATGGATCATCAGCATGAGCGGTTTGGTGGTGGGTCAATGATGATCTGGGGAGGCATATCCATGGAGGGACGCAGAGACCTCTAAAGGCTAGAAAACGGCATTCTGACTGCCATTAGGTATCGGGATGAATTATGCTGGTGTAGTAGGTCCTGGTTTCCTCCTGATGCACGACAATGCCCGGCCTCATGTGGCAAGAGTATGCAGGCAGAACCTGGTGGATGAAGGGATTGATACAATTAAATGGCCCTCACGATCACCTGACTTAAACCGGATAGAACACTGCTGGGACATTATGTTCATCAGACACCGCCAGATTGCTTCTCAGACTCAACAGGAGCTCAGTGATGTGCCCTTATACAGATCTGGGAGGACATCCCACAAGACACCATCCGTTGCCTTATTAGGCTCCTGATAAGATGACTCGCCTGCCACAATGTTGTCAAACATGCATGCACAAGCATGTGGGGGCCACACAAGATACTGAGCAGCATTATGAGTTGCAGAAATTAAATTTTGGCAAAATGGACTAGCCTGCCACATCATTGTTTCACTTTGATTTTCAGTGTGTCTATAAAATTCATCCCTCTGTAGGAGGCTGATTTTTTTTAATCCATTAAAAGAGGTGGCATCTTTTTGTTCATATGATCTCTCCATATTTGTATAGATATCTAGCATATTTTTTTCACATTGAAGCTCCCCTGGAGTTTTTGCCGATGCCTTTTTGTGCTGTGCTCCTGTATTGATCCATGTGCCGGTTTCCTGTTGGCCTACCCGTCGATCTGGGCTCCCAAGCGCTACTGCGCCACCCCTAAGTGTTACAGTTTAAATGGCCATTGATTTGAGCATCCCGAGGCAGAAGTGGAGTTGTTTTCAACAGTGACAATGCAAGTAAGTAACATTTTATCAGTGTATTGGTTTTATTGTATGTTTTAACCAATTAAGCATGTAAGGAACGATATGTGCATGTTAGATTTTGCGTTAGATTTACATCATATTTTGTTATTTTGTTTCCATGTGAACATAGAAAATGTTGTATATGTGACGCACCATGGCATTTCAGTCCCCAACTCTGCATTAGGGAATCTGAGATAATGAGATTTTTGTTTTTTGTTTTTTTTCAAAATTTGTGATTTTCGTTTTTTTGCAGAATGCGCTAGTTGAGATCATGAAGAACCCACTCCATGTTTCAGATAACAGCATTGGCTGCTTAAAAAGCATACATTTTGTCTGGGAAATTGGCTTGTTTTTTGGAGAGAATCTAAGAGTCTAAATTACCATCCTACCGCTACGGACCAATCACGTGACATTTGCGCTCTTTTGTCTACTTTTTCCGCCTATCAGCTCCTGAATATGTAGCTGCATTTCATAGGATACATTTGCATCCGTAACAAAAATCCTTAACTTTGACTGTAAATGCTGCATAAGAATGAAGGAATCTCTCCTCGGGACATGAGACACGTTTCTCTAAAGCTTACAGAATGCAATCGAAAGAGTGCAGATATGCACAGACGAGGCAACAACGAGGCAAGTAAGTAAAGAAGAAGAAGTGACTTTATTGATCTCACACAGGAGAAATTCTTCTCTGCATTTAACCTATCCACTGTTAGGAGCAGTGGGCAGCACATTACTGTGCCCGGAGACCATCTCCATGATCTTCTTGCTTCGGCTTGGTCAGGACCTACCTATGGTGCATTTTTGGGTTGATGGGGGAAACTGGAGTGCCCGGAGGAAACCCACACAGACACGGGGAGAACATGCAAACTCCACACAGAAAGGCTCGGGCGACCCGGGGATCAAACCCAGACCATGCATGCAAACTCCACACAGAACACACACGGAAAAGCCTGGGCCACATTTACTTTATAGACTTTAGGACATGTTTAAATACTAATTCAGCTTTCATGTGGCGATCATCGGTGAGGTGATCTGCTCATTTATTGTGAAGTAATTTGTTTTGTGGCGCCACGGATCTCCATTCACAATGCGGCTAAGCTAATGCCAGGGCTCTCAAGTTTTGAGCGGGGTCGTGCGTGAGACTGTAATTTCCGAGGACGGGGGGGGGGGGTGCGAGTGAACAATTTTTCCCGAGGAGCGGGAGCGTGTGAGCGTGTGAACACGTCGAATTGCGTGTTGAGAGCCCTGTTTGTCTAAAGAGCAAACTTAAACTACAAAGCAACTAATGAGAGTTATATTAATGAAGTTATTACCTGATGGTTCTCTGTTTGTTTTATCATCACCGCACTTTGTCAGTGCGCGCTGAGAGGGGCGGGGAGGAGGGACCGGGGCGGGGCAGTGTTGCCAACTTAGCGACTTTGTCGCTATTTTTAGCTACTTTCTGGACCCCCCTAGCGAGAAAATTAAACAAAAGCGACTAGCGACAAATCTAGCGACTTTTTTGGCTCCAAGCTCGCGGGAGGGGGAAAAAATAATTGCGCCGTTTTCTCTCTTTCCCCGTTCAGAGAAAGAGACAGAGAGAGACCAGGTGGGGCAGTGGAAGAGAGACACAGGCAGAGAGGGGCGGGGGCGGAGTTGAGAACAGCGTGGACTGTCAGACAGACACGGCGCACACACACACACACACACACACTCACCAGTCTCTCCTCTGCTCCCTCCCATCTCGTCAGATCGCCTCGGAGTCTGGTCATTCCTCTCTCTGTTTCTGTCATTCACTTTCTCTCGTCACGTGCATATCCCTCTCATTCTTTAGAGCATTTCTTTTTTCTCCTCTTGTATTCTAAGGCTAGTTCTACAGCCCCCCCCCCCCAAAAGTAGGGGGGGGAAAAAATCACATCTTTGTGTAAAGTGAGCAGTGAGAACTTTTTTTTTTTCTGCACAAATGCAATGTAAAACGTGTACAATGCCGCACGTAAGCCGTCGGGGGGGACACGTTACGCACAGACGGAGACACCAGGACCGGAGTCGGTGCGTCTCAGAGGAGACGTGGCACCGGGACTGAGGCTCAGGACGTGCCCGGGGGACGGCGCGTCTGCTCCGGCCTCTGCTCGGACCGTGCGCCCGGAGCAGGGGGAGTTTTTTTCGCTGAAAACGCGCAGAGCCTGCATAAACTAAGCCACACAGACCGATTTTCTGGGCACAAAAAAAAAGAAAAAAAAAGAAAGAAATCAGCGTGAGAAATGCCATGTGTGGCGTGTGAGCGTGTGAACACGTCGAATTGCGTGTGTCACACTCTCAATGCGTGAGACTTGAGAGCCCTGGCTAATGCTAACGCTAGCGTTGAAACGAATGCAGTCAGCGCGAACAAGAACAGTTAGGTTAATTTCTACTCTGTTTTTGTTTATATGAAAGCCGGACGTTTTACCATAGGCTATAACGGTAGAGTAATACTTTATTTTGATTAAATTTGACCAGTTTCGGCGCTTTTGTAACTTTATTTCTTAGCCATGAGGTTTTGAATGGAAGTTCTTATGAAATGCGCAGCATTTGAAACTTAAATGTTTTCTTTTTGTAACTTTTTTTTGAATGAATTAGGCTGCAATGCCAATATAATTGATTTATTTAATAGAACTTTGAAAGTGCACTTTACTTTATTTTTGGAATTAAAGCTAGCTTATTGCAATAATGAATTACTCACAGGACTAAAGCAGGACTAAAGCAGGACTAAAGCAGGACTAAAGCAGGACTAAAGCAGGACTGAAACAGGACTAAACCAGGTCTACACCAGGAATAAAGCAGGACTAAAGCAGGACTAAAACAGGACTGTGTGTGTGTGTGGTGTCCTATACTATTTTGTATTGTATTAAATTGACAATACAGGTGATTTTAAACTTAACCTTTTAACGTAATTTAACTTACTTATTAAATGATTATATGGACTTTTTGTTATAAAGGCATTTCCATTTTAACAAAGTATAATTCTGCATTAAATCTGACCTGCCCTGAAACTCCACACCACAGTGATGGGGGAGGGCTTAGCTTAATGTCATGCAAATTTTATTTTATTTTATTTACCTTTATTTAACCAGGATTAAAAATCTCTTTTACAAGAGTGTCCTGGCCAAGAGGCAGCATCAGCACAGAGACAAAACAATAACACAAAATGTTCACATTTTCACACACATGAAAGCATCATAAAACGAGTCTTATGTGAAACATTTACAAATTGATAATTTTGTTTCAAATAAGCTCTGAAAGCCTGGAAAAGAAACTTTTTAGAGAAGTGTTTTCTCAAGATCATTATTCTGAGATGTCCTGCTTTCCAAAGGCCACAACGTCTTCAAATGTTGACAGATTTCCATCTGTAAGGCATCGTTGCAAAGCTTAGAATCTAAACTTTCAGAATCTGTGAATAACTCAAAACCCCTCCGGGATCACTTGTGTCCTATTTGGCCGTGGTCGGTCACATATATATGTTATATTATGTTCTCATGACATTTGTTTAATGTCCCCTGCAGTACAGTTTTTTCATTACACACTTATTTTCTAACAGGAACGCGTTCATCAGCTCAGTGCTGTGATAGCTGGATATTTGTTCAACAGAAGATTTCAGCATTTTAGAAAAGTAATGCATTTGTTTTGTTATTATCTAGCCATATTATGTAACACTAGTAACCTAAATTAACAATACTTTGGTATGAATCCCATTATTCAGATGAAATTCACAGCAGAAGAAATGTGGATTTGTCCAGTAAATGTACGTGCTCACTAGATTTTAGTGGTAAGTGCCTTTCTTATATTTTTTTCCAATCTATTTCTGGCATGTATAATATATGGGGATTTCTGCTGACGTCATGCAACAGAGGTCAATTTTTATTAAGGGGTTTGCTACATAAATATGTAAATGTGATGGAATAACATGAATGTGGTAAACATTTATAGATTGTCAACATGTCAGAAAAGACCCTGCTTTTAAATTTGAAGTCCTTGGTCTTTTGTATGTGATAATGTGTCTCATGTATGGCATATGCTTGTTATGCTTTTCACACAATGATAGGAACTTCTTGAGGATGGCAGGCCATGAAGTCCCAAAACAGAAATGGACTGTTCAAACTGTTGTTCATGACAAGCAGCAAGACGGCAGTAGCTGTGGGATTTTGGTTTTTAAGGTAAAGATTTCAGTGTTTCCAGTAATTTATTTCTCTTATATCTATCCAGTTATATGTAACTGAATGCCTAAAATTGCATTTTGAAGTTTGCTGAAGAGATTCTGAAAAACGGCAACATCACATCGATCAAGACACACCCTGAAGAGGTCATGAAGACTCGACTGGAGGTTGCATGTGCCCTCTTAGAGGCATCACAATTGGGATAAAATTCCCTCCTTGGATGGAGTGTATATATTTTTGTAAATAAATGTTTCTTCTGTTGTCCCTTTTTCCTGTCCTCTTCCATCATGAATAAGAGACAAGCCCATTGTGTTAAATTGAATTGCATGAAATTGTCCCATCTTAAGTGTCCCCTGTATCACAAAGGTGTGGTATACTACTTTTAGTGGATGCATTATTTGGGGGAAGATGTAGGTCACCTACACATATTCATATAAATGAGTAAATAATGGTGATTCTACAGTGGGAGCATTATTTGATAGCGTAATACGACTCGAAATGAACTGCCTACGCATATATAAATGAGTTGAAATTGTACATGACTAAGGTATAAAGTATGATTACCGTATGCAAACAGCATACAACTCTCTAATCCAAAAACCTCTAATCTAAAGACATATCTTGTAAAACTGCAGAGGTTAGCTTTGAATCTATACAACTGTAAACGAAAAATGTAAGGTAGCTTTTTTCAATGAGGGGTGCGTAAATCGATAGACGCCACAGTGGATTTAGGCAACTGGTAGCTCAATTCGACGAAGCAGCCCATTTTATATATTTACATTTTAAGATAAGATAAGATAAGAAATGCCTTTATTAGTCCCTCAGTGGGGAAATTCCAGTGTTGCAACGCACAGATCAAGAACAGAACAGCACAAAAAAGTAACGTCAGCCTCTGCGCGTCCTCCGTAGCAGCTCCTCCGGCACATAGCACCGGTGAAAAAGTTAAAATCCAGACAAAATAGAGGTTGAAATGGAGCAGAAACATCGTGTTTCTGAAGCACTTATCCTTATACACATAATCTTTATATATATATATATATATATATATATATATATATATATATATATATATATGTATATGTATATGTAAGTTGCCATGTTTGTTTTGACCTCTTTTTTAAACAGAGACAAAACATATTAGTTTTTAGATTAGTTTTTAGATTTTTTCAGTTCTGATACAGATATTGATATTTTGACTTTAAGTATTTGGTGATACACAATATTAACTGATCCCAGTGTAGGGATGGAAAATAGTTCTTATTTCCTTAGTTAAATGCTCAGTCAGTATATCGACTGAACCAGTATTTGGAAGCCAATACATTTTTTCAATATCAGCGCCAATATTCAATATCAGTATCATGCTTCCCCAATTTTAGTACATAAGGACTGCTACCCCCGCGACCCAGAAATGGAGAAGCGGAAGAAGATGGATGGATGGAAGTCTTGTAAAAGCATGTAGTTTTGGTAAACTCTTGTGTGCAATATGAACTAGTGGGAGCTGGAATGGAAGCTCCAACTTTCACGTTTGGGGGCAATGGGCAATGAGCTCTCCTGCTCTGCTACTGCTCCGCAAAATAATAAATGGATTCACCCATACACATAGGCAGTCATAAAGTCATGCAAAAATAGTAACTGGACATTAATAAATAAAAGCTATGTGGATAAAAAACTGTCTGGAGCCAAAAAGACAGCACCATCCATCTCCATGCAGGCCAGAGTTGAACACATAGCAAAATAAGTGTTAAATGAAAGTAGCCAATTTTGGGAATGTAAGGGTGAGAGGGGAAAGGTCAGTAGACAGAGAGGGGCCGAAGTCTGCACAGTCATCACATGCAGCAGGCCTCTCTCCCATCACTGTGCATGAGTAACGGGCCCGAGCTTGACCTCTGCATGACCTCAGCGAGACCCCAGCAAGACCCCAGTGCCACATAAACAAATACA
Source organism: Paratrypauchen microcephalus (assembly GCA_036785185.1). Classification (NCBI taxonomy): domain Eukaryota; kingdom Metazoa; phylum Chordata; class Actinopteri; order Gobiiformes; family Gobiidae; genus Paratrypauchen; species Paratrypauchen microcephalus. The sequence goes on from JAVJIX010000046.1 coordinate 95,494, forward strand.
TGAATAAATCTGCAGCCCGGAACACATAAATCCTCCTACACTTCAGGTCCTAATCAGGTCCAAAGCTGGAGCAGCGGAAAAGGAAAGGCCCCCTGACACTCATGTAACCAGCTTGCTCCTCTGCTGAACATGTCTTTGTCCATGTCTTTGGGACTCTGACGATGCATGTCACGCATGCCTTGTGTTGTATTTACCATTCGATACAATTCTAAGAACTGTGTAGGAGACACAAACCCTAAGCCTGTTGGTATGGGCAGAAATATGTGCCACTGTACTGCCGAAATGGGCCACTTCATCGAAATGGGCCGCCTCGTCGCTACTGCGCATGCGCACCACCCCTTTAAGCGTTGTTTAAAGTTTAAATGCCGTTTAAATGCCGTCGAGCTGAGTTCTCGAGGCAGAAAGTAAGTTGTTTTCAACAGTGACAACGCAAGTAAGTAACATTTTAACAGTCTGTTGGTTTTATTGTATGTTTTAACCAATTAAGCTATAACGAACGATATGTGAATGTTAGATTTGCAGCAGAATATTGTCAGATGATAATAGTTTGGATTTAACATTTGACTGCATCGTTATCATTTTCATTCCATCGTATTTTGTTATTTTGTGATGTGAACGTAGAAAACGTTGTATATATATGTTATATTATGTTCTCATTACATTTGTTTAATGTTCCCTGTGGTACAGTTTTTTCATTACACACTTAATTGTTTTCTAACAGGAACGCGTTCATCAGGTCAGTGAAGACGTCTTGAAGGCTCGACTAGAGATTGCATGTGCTCCTAGACGCTGATGCGTCTAGGAGCACATGTGATAAATTTCCTTCCTTGGATATATATACTGTATATATTTTTGTAAATAAATGTTTCTTCTGTTGTCCCTTTTCCTGTCCTCATAAATCATGAATAAGACACAAGCCCATTGTTTTAAATTGAATTGCATGAAATTGTCCCATCTTCAGTGTCCCTGTATCACAAAGGTGAGGTATACTACTTTTAGTGGATGCATTATTTGGGTAAAGATATATATCTGTCAAGACATAGGCTACCTCTTCACATATTCATATAAATGAGTAAATAATGGTGATTCTACAGTGGGAGCCTTATTTAATGGGTCAAGTGGGCTGTCAAAATGAGCTCCCTTCAGTCGGAACCTGATTTGATAGATAATATAAGCATGTCGAAATGAGCTCTCTTTACCTATATTCATATAAATGGGTAAATAATGGTGATTCAACAGTGGGAGCACTATTTAATGGGTCAAGTGGGCTGTCAAAATGAGCTCCCTTCAGTTGGAGCCTTATTTGATATATATATATATATATATATATATATATATATATATATATATATATATATATATATATATATATATAGATAGATAGATAGATAGATAGATAGATATATAGATATATATATATATATATATATATAGATAGATAGATATAAGCATGTCGAAATGAACTGCCTACACATAGGCCTATATAAATGAGATAGAATTTTACATGACTAAAGACACCGTATGCAAACAGCATACAACTCTCTAATCCAAAAACCTCGAATCTAAAGACATATCTTGTACAACTGAGCTGTTTGCATTGTCTTTAGTCATCTAAAATCCCAACTCATTGATATATGCGTAGGCAGTTCATTTCGACATGCTTATATTATCTATCAAATAATAAATAATAATAATCCTCTCAATAGTAAAGGACCATAGTCAGCTCTGTATATTTGGCCAGCATTTTGCAGAGAGTGTTACCTGAGGTATCCAAGCAGCGAATGTTCTGAGCTTCTGAGGGCATGGTAGCACAATTTCCACAGTGGCACCTATCAAAAAATATAGGTAGAACCGTGGTAAATCTTCAGGTAAATATAAGGTAATACAGACAGATGTGATGATAGTAAATCTTCAGTAGTAAGTCATGGGTTAACATGACGTCAATATACGTGAGCACAGAGAACTTTATCATTAAATATGAGCCAGAATAGTCATAGAATAGATTAGAATGCCTTCTATTATTACTGTATTTATGTACAATGAGATGAAATGCAGCCCATTCTCCAGTGCAGACATGTATGTAGATTATTTACATACATTTATAACATAGTGCAAGAAAAGATAATACAAGGGGGGTAGGTGTAGCCTGGGAATTCCCAGGCCGCTTCCGTTCGTTTCGAACTGGAAGGCGGCCTGGAAACTCGTCCAAGCGAGAGTCCCAGATTTAGGGCCCCAATCAGAGAGCGGGGGAGGTGTGGCAAGACTGTGACGCGTACTACATGACAAACGGAAGCTTGTAGTTTGAACTGACAACTGACATGATTGGCTATGGACTTACGTATACGCTCAATGATAGACATTCATAACGCCTAATAAACGGCCGTTGGCAATCGCTAACCACACCTCCGCTACGGGATTTTTCGAAGCGAGTTTCCAGACCCATATCTCACTTGTGATATGGTCAGGTGTTAACCAGACTAGGGTAGGTGCACATTTCTGAGGTGCAACATACATAATATGTATAATATGTAAATATTATTTACATGCACTTAAGTATCCTGGCTTTGTATTTGTGCACGTGTTAGAACGCTGTTGTTGCTAAACAGGTTACACACATGTACAGAGAATGTTTTAATGGAATAACACATCGGTATACTAGTGTTTTTCATGTAAACCGGGATATCAATAACCATACTACTTGTGTTTATGTAAACACTGTATCCCAAATTTGATCAAAACCGGGATAAGCCTTATATTCGCGATATTAAATGCATGTAAACATAATCACATACTCAAGTCATTCAATCAGAGCAGCATGAAAAGCTAACAACATAGGCTAGATGCTGGCTACATGCTAACCGTAACAGTATACATAAACAAGCTAACGAAAGTATTGTTTCCGAACATAACATTTCAAACTAACCATTCGGAGACATCCTGCTGAAGCCGCTGAATTGCAACTTCTTCGCGTTCCGGATCAGACTCGGGCCATACTGAAAAGTTTTTACGAGTCTCGGTGTAACAGCAGACACCTGTGCTCATAGAAATACTAGCACTATATACTACAGTACAGTAGGTGCTGACTGGCCAAAGAGGAGTCCTGTATATCTGAGCTCGATTGCTCTTCCTTCATCCTTAAACTACCCGGATGTTTGTCACAGTAAATTGCAACTGAATTTTGAGAACTGAATTTGAATTGCGAGAACTGAACACAAGCATATAAAGAGTGAATTTTAATTTTTTTTTAGATACCTCTTACAAACTAATAAATTCAATTTCAAATTATGTGATTCAAATTCAGTTCCTGGTGGCACATATTTCTGCCCATACTGTTGCCCCATTTTTCTCATTGTACAACAATTTCTACATCTGCTAAAATGTAAATAATGAATTTTGCACAACCTTAATGACTACTTAATGACAACCTTAATAACTACTGACTATCAACCAAGGGACTCACTACCACAATTGCATGTTACATTTGTCTATGGGGTATCCACTGAACTTTGGGGAGGGATTTTGATATTAAGGACAATGAATTATTGCTGCTTTGACTGATGAATTTTGCTATTGATGAAATGTTTGCTACCTGAGGTTAGTTCACCTAGAATTAATGTACATAATGTATATATTAAATTTTGGACTTCATCTTCAAGGTACTCAAAGCTCTTTATATCAAGGAGCAACCCACCCATTCACACACACACACACACACACACACACACACACACACACCACTACACCAGTGTACGCAGACACTGGGGGACTCTGGGAGATACTGGGGGCATGGTGGATAAAGTGCCTTGTCCAAGGACACAATGACAGGATTCATCTTTGGGAGCTGGTATTGCACCTCCAACCTTGATCAGTGGACAGTGGACACTCTCCTAAATGAGCTACTGTCATTACTAGTAAGCTTCTGATACTAGACTAGTACAAGAGTAGAACAGTACATTTACAAGAGTACAATTACAAGAGTAATTACCACATTATTATAACTTTATTACAACCTTATTACTGTATTATTGGAGTCACATTTGCTGCTTTATGGCCAAAATCTTCCAGAGTCTAATTAGCATATTAAAGTGTAAATGCTACACCCACACTTTGGGCTTTTTACTGGACAGTGTGGGACCTCCAAATGTACTGTCCGTCCACATTTGCATCCATGAAGTGTGTGTGTGTCCACTTGATCTCACACATCCACAGGCACCTTATGAATATAGTGCATATAGTGGTATAGACATTATCAAGCCTCAACATTTTTATGGTAATTCCACTGTGTTAATTACATTGTATTTTAAATTGAGAAATTGGATTACACAATCATATCATACCCATAGAATTCACTAGAAACTGAAAAAAAAAAAAAAAAATCTGTTGCACCGTGTGATTAAGTGCTCCACTGTGTTTTTAAACTTTTAAAGGTGCATACATTCAATAGAATCTTTTAAATTAATATTCATTTAATTCATAATTTCAGCCCTGGGATTTCCAATCTTTAGTAAACAAAAGATAAAGGATCTGTAAACTTGAAAACTACTATTTAATGGAATCAAAAAATGAGACAGAGCAATAGTACAGCAATACTCAAACATCCAAATGAAACAACACAACTCCAGGTATGTTTAAGATGAAGTAACAACATTCTAGTTTTATATAAAGCTCACAAGAATCAGTTTTGCATGAGACCTTTAATGACCCCTATCAAAGTGTTGAGAGATGAAAATATGCCCACCGCAATTTTAACAGTAAAAAAATAGAAATCAGGCAGAGTATAAATATTTCTAATATATTCATTTAGAAATAAAGTGTTTCTTATGTAATCTTAGTTACTTTTAGAAGATAAGATAAGCCTTTATTGATCTCACACAGGAGAAATTTACTCGCCACAGTAGCTCCAGGACAATTGGACAAGAGGGAAAAAGTGCATGCAGGCAGGGAGGGGATAAAGTAAGAAATAAATAATACAGATAGTAATACGTAATAATAATAATAATAATAATGGAAAATAGTAATAATGATAATAGTAACAACAAGCATCAACATGAAATGAGGATATTGCACGTCTGGCCTATATGTTAGAATTATACAGTCTGATGGCGGTGGGGATGAAGGATCTGCGGTAGCGCTCCTTCTTGCACTGGGGGTGTCTTAGTCGGCTACTAAAGGAGCTGCTCAGCTCCTCTACAGTCCGGTGCAGAGGGTGAGAGGTGTCGTCCTTAATGGACATGAATTTGGCCAGTACCCTCCTCTCAGCCACCTCCTCTACACGGTCCAGAGGACAGCCCAGGACAGAGCTGGCCCTCTTAACCAGCTTATTCAGTCTTTTTCTGTCCCGTTCTGTGCTGCTCGGGGCCCAGCAGACGACAGCGTAGAGGAGAGCAGAGGCCACCACAAAGTCATAAAAAGTCTTGAGCAGAGGCCTGCACACTCCAAAGGACCTCAGTCTCCTCAGGAGGTGGAGGCGACTTTGGCCCTTCTTGTACAGGGCGTTGGTGTTGTGGGACCAGTCCAGTTTATTGTTGAGGTGAACACCCAGGTACTTGAAACTGTCCACAGTCTCTATGTCCTGCCCCTGGATGTTCACCGGTGAGTGAGGTAGTGGTCTCTTCCTGAAGTCGATCACCAGCTCCTTTGTCTTACTGGTGTTAAGGCTCAGGTGGTTGCGCCCACACCAGTCCACAAAGTCACTGATGACCGAGCAGTACTCCAGCTCGTTCCCCTCTGACGCACAGCCCACAATGGCCGAGTCGTCGAACTTCTGGAGATGGCAGCTGTCCGTGTTGTATGTGAAGTCTGAGGTGTAGATGGTGAAGAGGAAGGGTGAGAGGACAGTACCCTGGGGTGCCCCCGTGCTGCAGACTACCACCTCTGACTCACAGCCGCGCAGCCGCACGTACTGTGGACGGTCAGTGAGGTAACACTAGAAGAACTAACTAATCACATCCTGTTTTTTTTCCTACAATTTTTTCTACCCATTTGCTGGGTTATGGCTGTTGGTTTGTTTTGTTTTAACCCAAAGGCTGGGTCAACAGGTTGGGTTATAGTTGTGTCATTCCAAATAGAACACAATGATCTGGCCGCCTTTGTCCAGTGGTCTGGATCAAATCCTCTCAAACAATCCAGTGAATCGGGTCGGGTTGTGGCGGCACGGTGGCTGAGTGGCTAGCGCTCATGGCTCACAGCAAGAAGGTTCGAGAAGGTTCAGGTTCGATCCCCGGGTCGCCCAGGCCTTTCTGTGTGTGTTCTGTGTGGAGTTTGCTTGCATGGTCTGGGTTTGATCCCCGAGCCTTTCTGTGTGGAGTTTGCATGTTCTCCCCGTGTCTGGGTGGGTTTCCTCCGGGCACTCCGAAGCAAGAAGAACATGAAGATGGTCCCCGGGCGCAGTAATGTGCTGCCCACTGCTCCTAATAACAGGATGGGTTAAATGCAGAGAAGAATTTCTCCAGTGTGAGATCAATAAAGTTGCTTCTTCTTCAAACACAGATTCTTCAGCTATCCATGACACCATTACTCACATTATCTGCTGCTTTAGGGAAACATCTGTTAAAGGTATTTACACATGTTAATTACTTTATATTTGTGATTCTATCTGAAACTTTACACAGTTTAATAATTTTGTACCAGTTAATGTTAATGTTACTAAATAAACATTTGACTTCTGTTGCTAAGCCTGAAGTTTGTAGTCTGTAACTGTTGCTGTCTACCTGCTTAAATTAATGAACACTGTTTTTTTTTTTTAAATAATAACTATTATTATTATGATTATTATTATGGCCCTGAATGTGTCTTACATGAATCCACTTAATTTGGGTCTGATTTTATTTTCCTCAAGCTCTGTTTGTCGCAGAGGAAGACAGATTTTAGCAATATATCTGACCTCTCTCTCTCTGTTCTCTCGCAGTGAATCTCCAGATGACTGCAGTGTTCAGAACTCCACCCTAAACCTTCTGTTGAATCACAAATGTAAGTGTTATGTTAAATAAATAATATTATAGGAAGTCTGTGCAGAAGAAATGTCATCAGATACTGTATATTTGACCTATAAACATGACCAGTTCTCTCTCTCTGTTCTCACAGTGGAATCTCCTTCAGACTGAAACTCTGGAATCTGACCTCTCTCTCTCTTTTAAATAGACCATTTAAATGAACATTTTACTGCTGCATTCATAATGTGTTATTAATGGTGTGCCATGCTTTGAATTAAATTATGTATTTAAAATGCTTTTTAAAAAATAAATTTAAACAGCACTGTGGTGGTCATTATTAACATTTAACCCATTGGGAAGAAGTAACTCAGCAGAGTAGTAAAATACATCACAAAATTGAGTAGAAAAAATAACCCAAAAAGTTGGGTTAAAATAATCCAGCAGTGACCCAGTACTGAGTTATTATTTTACACAGGGTGGGTTATATTTAACCCAGCATTTTTAGTGGCCAATAATCAATCCAAACACTGATTTCAGATGAACATGTCACACTTCCTATGGCCTCCCCCACAGGCCTGGAGAGAGGCAATCAGGTCACTTCATTCACTTCATTCATCAATCATTGGCCTGCTCCGACTACACGGAGCCTGCTCCGACTGCACTGACCGAGAGCTTGCTCCAACTACACCGAGATTCTCCTTTTGGAACTCACTGCCCCACAAATGCTACAGCAGGGTGGGGGTACTTGTCTACTGCAAGTAGTGGGTACAGGAGCTGTTCACCTCTGCAGTGCTGCCAGCTAAACAACACTACTATGGGGTATGAATTGTTAACACTTGAAATATTTAGATCACCATGTTGCCATAATGCCAGTAACATGGTGATCTAAACATCTAAAACCTCTTTAGTCATGTTTTTAAAGAACAATATTATAACATGGTAGAAAGCTCCAAAAGGTTGATTTTGCATAATACCCGCTTTAAAGCAACTATGGAGAAGACATATCATCTTACTTCTAGAAACTTTTTCCCCAACAGACCACAGTATTGGAAAGGGCACTGGAGATGACCCGGGCCTTTCTGTGTGTGTTCTGTGTGGAGTTTGCATGCATGGTCCAGGTTCGATCCCCGGGTCGCCGGGGCCTTTCTGTGTGGAGTACGCATGTTCTCCCCGTGTCTGGGTGGGTTTACTGCAAGCACTCCGGTTTCCCCCATCAACCCAAAACATGCACCATAGGTAAAAATCCTCCAGCTTAGGTCCTGACCAAGCCTAAGCAACAAGATCATGGAGATCGTCCCCGGGCGCAGTACTGTGCTGCCCACTTCTCCTAATAATAAGGATGGGTTAAATGCAGAGAACAATTTCTCCTGTGTGAGATCAATAAAGTAATTTCTCTCTCTCTCTCTCTCTCTTATTCTCTCTCTCTCTCTCTCTTCTAAAAGACTTTAGCCTTCTGAGAATGTACAGCTTGCTCTGTCCCTTTGTGTTGAACAGGTCTGTATTCTCAGACCAGTCCAGTCTGTGGTTGAGCTGTAGACCAAATACTTATAACTACAACCTCCACAGTGTCCCCCTCAATTGTCACACCTGTAACCCCTCGGTGGTCACAGGTGCAACCACCTCCCTCACCAGCAGTGATCCAAGGCATAATACATTTTTAAGATTGTCATCTCGATGTGATTTATATTGCACTGAGCTAAACAATAATAATGATAAGAAAACTAATAATAAACCATAAAATAGGGTATTGCCAGTAAAGCCATATTACTCAAAATTGGCGGCACTCACGCTTCACAGCAAGAAGGTTCCAGGTTCAATCCCCGGGTCACCCGGGCCGTTCTGTGTGTGTTCTGTGTGTAGTTTGCATGCATGGTCCGGGTTTGATCCCCAGGTTGCCCGGGCCTTTCTTTGTGGAGTTTGCATGTTCTCCCCATGTCTGGGTGGGTTTCCTCCGGGCACTCCGGTTTCCCCCTCCAACCCAAAAAACATGCTTCAGGTAAAATCCTCCAGCTGTGGTCCTGACCAAGCCTAGCAATACGATCATGGAGATGGGTCCCCGGGCGCCTGAAAGATGAGCTGCCCACTGCTCCTGAGAAATAATTTCCCTACGGGGATGAATAAAGCATGTCTTCTTCTTCTTCTAAAATGAACTCTTTTAGCCAAGTTCTAATTTTTTTTACCTCATCAAAAAATACCTGGAGTTGTGTTTTGTTTCATTCACACATGTTTGAGCTACCCTTATTAGTCTGTCTACGACTCCAAAGCTCAAAATGCTCATTGTGATGTCATGAAGCAGTAGTTTTCAAGTTAACAGCTCCTTTTACCTTTAGTTCTGCAGCGTTTAGCAATTCCAGGGCTGATTTTATCCAAATGTTTCCAGTGACAGTATGGATTTTAAAAACACAGTGGAGCACTTCCTGTATTACCACATGACATCACAAGGTGGAGTGTTTTCCATACGAGAGAAATTACCACAGCCTAAATATGCAGGGTGGCGTGTTAAACATGTGTGAATGAAGCATTATAGTAATATAGATCAAAAACAGCATAATATAGACCCTTTAAAGGTGCATTATGCAACTTTTCTGATGTAAACCCACAACCTACTTGTCTCCAGAGAACTGTAATGGCTTTGCCCTGAATGTTTCACACTGTGGTATTAGTCTCATCAATCTTTCATTCATTCAATTGCACGTATTTTATTGCTAAAATGACTGTGTATGACCGGACTTAGCCTGGTGGCAACACCATACCAAGCAGTAGCGTTTGTTTAGTTTAGCATCTAAATGTAGTCATAGAACTTAGATATTTGACCGCTTGCTCAAAATCATATAAAAATTCACAAATGTACCCACTAAAGTAAAAAAAAAAAAAGAAAAAAGAAAAAAAAGGAAACAGGATAGCCTAAATATTGAACCCGATTATAGGCCTAGTTGTTTTCCAGCTATAATTTCAATTTTAGTGAAATACCTCGTAAATGATTTGCATTGAAGAGTGTGGGGTACAAATGATAGGCCTACTTGAGATTTGAATCGTTTCCTGTGACGAACCAGTCTAAACACATAATTACGTAGTGCGCTGCTCTTACTGCTGTTTCTGTTCCGTCATTGACCCTGTGCTACATTCCGTTTTGTTGGATTTTTTATTTTTTTTACTCCGTGTCACCGTGACTGTGGGGTGTACAGTACTCAAAGTCAACGCCACTTGCCCTACAAGCAACCTTAGATTTTTATGACAAAACTGCGCTGTAGCCTACCTCCTTCCTCTATTTTGTATTTTTTGAAAATATTGTTCTAGACTGACGCTGTGTTTATTTTAGTTTGCTTGTATGCCTAAATCTAAATCTGAAGATTTTATTTAAATCTGACTGACTGCTGTAATTGTAAATAAAATGTTTTGACCAAATCACATGAACTCGTAACGGTCATCAAACGGGCGCACGCCCCAGTGGTTTGGGTTTAAGCCCATAAATCACATTTAAACCTTAATATGACATAAAATCGCAGCCTAAACGTCTCTGAACAAAGCTGCTGTCAGTCAAACTCAAGATCTGTCCAATCAGATCACTCGTCCTCCAGAACGCAAACGACTCGCCCAATCAGACTACCCTGTCCGCAGGGCGCACATCCTTTTATGGGGTTAATTTCCTTACATGGACTTTGAATGGGAGGGGCTGAGGGGCGGGGCTATTCTGACCCAGAGGCCGTGGTGTGAAGCTCAGACTCACTGTGCCACTGTGCCGCGAGACGAGGGCCTCCTCTGAGTTTTACGGGTGTGTGTGTTTTCGCGGAGACGCCCATCAACGCGTTCACTCTGACCGCCGCGCAGCCGGACCTGAGCTGGACTCGCTCTGGACTTACCGTGGAGCCCGTGTTTATGGAGAATTGCATGAGGACTTTGGGACCAGAGCTGCGGATGCGCGCGACAGGGATTTAGTGACTCTGAAACGGACACACGGAGGACTGTGAGAGCATGGCAATGGTAGTAAACCAGTGGCAAGAGAACATCCAGGACCCCGCCGCGCAGCTGCAGATATGCGGCCCGGAGTCCGCGGGGGGCCCTGGGACGCCCAGTGGATCTACCCCAGGCGCGGACGCTCTTTCCGGGGACAAAATCCCCAACGTGGACTGCATGGTGTGCGGTGACAAGTCCAGTGGAAAGCACTATGGGCAGTTCACGTGTGAGGGCTGTAAGAGCTTCTTCAAACGTTCCGTGCGGAGGAACCTGTCATACACGTGCCGCGGCAACCGGGACTGTCCTATCGACCAACACCACCGGAACCAGTGCCAGTACTGCCGCCTCAAGAAGTGCATCAAAGTGGGCATGAGGAGGGAAGGTAAGAGCGCTCATCCCGGACAACTTTGTGAGAAAGGCTTTAGTCCAGTTCCAAGAAGCAGCACTGTCCTCTACACCTTTGACCCACACGTATGAAGAAGAAAAAAGTATACGAGCACCGTGTCTGTCTTTTACGCAGATATTTGCGCTTTTGCGCCGTTTCGAGTTGGACCAAGAGCAGTGCTTTACCGAACATGAGGAGCCACTCTTTGTCCTCCCGTCTCCACAGCCCGGCTACTTCATGTGCGAGCATACTGAAGCCAAGCGAACGTTCCCCGAATCATAAGATAACGTTTTTTTTGCCCCTATAGACATACTGTAAGCAAATTAGCCAACCTAATTACAAATTATAACATCTATTTTTCATTAAAAAGTAAACACTCTTTTATCCGTGACGCTCAAGGACATTGCAGTGTAATAGTACTATTGAAAGTTCCATTTGAAGAAAAAAAAGTAGGCTACATTAGGAGAAATAGTTGTGTGTATTTATGAATGAATAACTGTATGTAGGCCTACGTTGTGTGTGCGTGTGTTCTGGTGAGAGATCCCGCAGAGCCGCTGGTGCGTCTGGGCGCTCACAGTGCATCTGAGGTCAGGGATTAAAATGCATCAAATCCTACCGGAGGTCAGTCTGTGAAATGATCGTTTCCTAATGTGTCCCACGCGCCTTGTCCCGCGACAGTCTGCTCCTGCCCCGCGGGTCAGGCCACACTCCAGGCCCGACTCAAACCGACTCCGCGGGTCATACCCCAGTCACGCTCACGCACAAGAATCTTGTCAAAGATATAATCTATTTGATCTTTTATTTATATAATAGTCATTAAATGCTATTTTAATAGATGAAGGAAAACCAGGCTCCTGTTTGTAAAGCTGTTGGTGACGCTTGTGCGTTAACTGTCAAAAAATCTTACGGTTTCATCATTGTTATAATGTATCTCGGCCTACAGCAGCGCAAGACCTCTTTACTCTCGGGGTGCTCTGATAAATTAGTCGATTATGTCTATTTACAAGTGCAGATCACTCCTTGGTCAGCCCCTCCGCTGTCTGCACCCCGCGCTAAACTCACGAGTGTTTATACTAATATTTCCCTTTGCCTGGAGATGTGGAAAACATGGAGTGAGCTGTCATTGACTTTATTATCCTATATCAACAAAAAGAAGCAAGACATTTAAACCTGGATCTTTTCATGTTCCTGTTTTGAATGTCCCAAAAATGGTCGATTTGAGCCATTTTTACACACAAAAATGTCTTATTTTTATATAAAAACATTGCATGATGAAAAATGTGTATACATTAATTTCTTACATTTATGTGAGTAAATTACACGTTACAAGTTTCAACTTGATCTCTCTAAATCTATTCAGCTGCAGTGTTTCCCTTAAAACATTCATAGATTTCAACTGAAATCTATGATAATAAATGACCATGAGCAAAACATAGAATCATCTGTATTTCTTTTTTAATTATTATTATTTTCAAATCAGAATCTATTGGCAGATCCTTTTGAATACACAGAAAAGTATTCTAAAAAATGGCCTAACAATTACTCTGAAAAATTAATGACTCATATTTTTAAATAGTTTAGATTTCGTATGTCCACAAAAATATCTGTAAACTATACTCTGATTTCAGTTTAGTTTTTGTCTTTTCTAATGTTTTACATTTTCAAAAGATCTTCATAAACACAAGAGCACTCCTGACTCATGAGTCGTGCTAAGGTCATGGTGAGGGTGATGTGTTTTTCCCTACAGCCTGTGAACTCCTCGCATGTGACAACAGTTTATATCAAACAAACAGCAATACCAAAAATATAAATCCATTTTACATTTAAAATGAACAAAATTACATGAAAAGGACAGAACTTGTACTTCCTGAATCACATCATTTGGCTATATGAAAACTAGTGTAAGATCACATATATACGAAGATAAATACTTTATTTATCCCAAAGGAAATTCATTTTTCGGCAGCAACAGTGAAACATAAAACATAAAAACATAAAACACAGCACATGTTAATATGTTAATAAGAAAGAAGCTATTATTTTGTGTTGAAAATGAAAATGTTATACTCTATAGTATTTTAATGATCATTATGGTACTGAGCCTTTTTACTTTGTCTCCTTACTCTGATAGGGTCAACACAGACAGGCTTTGTGCTACAATTTTGTATGAAAAGCGCTTTATAAATATTGTTTGATTGATTGATTGAAATGTATTAAGAATATAGGGATCTCAGTATTATTTGATTGGTCGATAACTGTGATTAGCACTGAGCAATTAATCAAATTCATTTTATTATTTTTTTTTTAAATAATCAATCTCCTGATTTTTTATTATTTATCTTATTTTCAAGATTTCATGTTGATCAGTCCTTCTCCACTGTTACAGTATTTTCTTTCTTTTCTTGGTGCAAAAGAAAGAAATGCTCTACTCTAGTGTGATGTGCAGCTTTTTTTTTTTTAAATCTTTTATTATTTAAGTTACATATTTTCAGGGTCCCGCAGCATGTGGCGTTTTGTTGCAATGACGTTTACGGCGACATCAGCTCCCACACCACAGGCACCACACACCATTTTCTAACACAGAACTCAGATGAATATTGTGATTTAAAATGTACAAATTATAACAATGATCCACAAGTGTCATAGATTATAACTGTATATCAGTCACAAGCACAATAGATGTGCTTTAAAATCTTATTATAATTTGTGCTATACACCAGTAGTTCAAATCTCTGACACCTGTGATCGTTGTGTTATAATTTGCATTTTTAAATCCTAATATTCATCTTCAACTTAATAAAAGAAACAAGTTTACTTACTTCCATGTTCGAAAACCACGTGCAGTTAGGCCCTCCTGTGGATAACTGCCCATCACACTAGCGGATTTCTTTTCATTTGTACCAAAATAACGACGTATTGCTGCTGAATCCTACGTGTATCATAGATTAAGAGAATAAAACTGAACAATGTATGTCACAGTGGGCAATGTAACCGTGAAGGTGAAAATGGGAGTTGATCGGCAAAATGGCATCTTGAAAATAAGTGATTAAAGATTACTCACTCATGCATGAATCATTCCAAATACTTCAGAAGGTCAATGAAAGGGGGAAATGATCATAACATGAACAAAGCTCTGAAAAGTATAGGTGTGCTTTAATAATCAAGATTTTGTAAAATTGCTTTATTGTGAAAATTAAGATTATTACGAAACAAATTCACTTCTGATTTTTGTACTTGGGAGGGTTGGCAAAGCAGGGTTATTGTACAATCAAACTTTCATTTAAATTAATCTTAAAATCTCATTCTAATTTAAACTATTATAATTTGATCACACAAGCCTATGGCCCTCAGCCATAGCCATAGTAGAGTAAACCAAGATTAGGGGGACTTTATGAATTTAGCTTTAACAAGTGGTTAACATCACAAAATTTAAGACTTAGGATTTAAGACACACACACACACACACACACACACATACACACACACACACACACACACGCACACACGCGCACACACACACACACACACACACACACACACACACACACACACGCACACACGCACACACGCGCACACACACACACACACACACACACACACACACACACACACACACATACACACACACACACACACACACGCACACGCGCACATATACATACATACATACATACATACAAGAAAAACAAAAAGTTTTGTCTACTTTTCAAAATGATTATTCCTGTGAAGTTTATAATTTGACTTCCTGGTTGGACATGGGCTGCTGAAGTAGCACATATATACAGCTACTTCCAACTGTTACCTGCAGCCATGTTAACAAAGGCCCTAAACATGTCTGAATGACTCAATAGTTGCTAATAGTCTCAATAATAATAAAAATGTAAAAATGGATGACAATAGCTTTATTTTTTCTTAAATCAATGTTTAATCTGTCAAAAAAAGCTTTTCTTGTATTTCTGTCTCTGCATTTTGAATAGAGTACCTCTACATGGGTAGAGGTATTCTGTTTTAAAGCTCCTCACTACTTCCTGTATTTTTCTTCCGATGTTGTTGCCATTGAGTGTAAAACCTATGGTGCGTGGTGTGTTGCAGCGGTGCAGCGTGGCCGTACTTCCAGTTCCCAGAGCAGCCCGGGTCAGTACCTCTCCAGCGGCTCTGAGCCCTATGGCTCTCAGCCATACCTATCCGGCTTTGTGTCCCTGCTGCTGCGCGCCGAGCCCTATCCCTCTTCCCGCTACCCCACCCAGTGCATGCAGGGAAACAACCTGATGGGCATCGAGAACATCTGTGAGTTGGCCGCACGCCTCCTCTTCTCTGCTGTGGAGTGGGCCAAGAACATCCCCTTTTTTCCAGACCTACAGCTCATGGATCAGGTCAGAACTGTGTTTGTGTCAGGGCTCACAGGGTTACCGGCATTCAGCACATCCACAACCAGTCAAAAGTCTGGACACACATTTTCAT
The DNA here is from genome assembly GCA_036785185.1 of Paratrypauchen microcephalus. NCBI lineage: Eukaryota > Metazoa > Chordata > Actinopteri > Gobiiformes > Gobiidae > Paratrypauchen > Paratrypauchen microcephalus. The sequence continues at coordinate 111,226 of JAVJIX010000046.1, forward strand.
TCATTCTTTATTATTTATTTATTTTTTAAAATCTTTTTAAAATAAAACTAGCCAGCCTTTGCTTTGAATCCCGGTTTGCACTTTTGTAATTTCTTGACCCTGAAAAGGCACAGCTGTGAAGTGAAAACTATTTTAAAAGACATCATGAAGCTCACTGAGAGAGGCTAAGGCTAAGTGTTTACAGTGCTGTTGACAATGTAAAGAGTGGATACTTTGAGGAATTTGAAAAAAAAAGAAAAGAAAATTAGTATGTTTTCTTAAAAAAAAAAAGGCTACATCATTCCATATATCTTGCTTCATGTATTTGATGTTTTCTGTATGTAATTTAAAATGTAAATAGATAAAGTAGTAAACATACAGAAAAGAAAAGAGGAGTGAGAGGGTGTGTCTATACTTTTGACTGGTTGTATATAAGTAGGGCTGCAACTAACAATATTATTGTAGCTGACTAGTCAGCAATTATTTTTCTGATTAGTTAACTATTGTACATTTAGATTTTCAAAACACTCTCTGTATAGTAAAAGGAGAAATTCAATTTGTCAACTGGACAAAGTTTATTTGGTCGAAAACGATTCGCAGCTCATCTGAGTTGCTTCGTCAGTTCTGGTTAGAGTGCTCATGGACACTGCTTGTATCTAGCTGCAGGGAAGAGCTGACTACACTGAAATTATTCTGAAACTATCTCACCTCTTTGTTTTCAGCTTTCTGTCTTTTGTTTTTAGTTTCTCTCTGGTGTCTAGTTTACCATACCCATTCAAAACCCTAATGTGTGTTTTCACACCTCTGGCCCTGACCTGGCTAGCCATATTGTTTCCTTTGTTTGTTTTGATTTAGGTTTGAGAATGAAATTATAGATAGGGGACAAATTGTGTCTGACTCCCCCATTCCTGTTCAAAGAAGGATTCTCTTTTTTGACAAAAATAGCCTCTTTAACTCCCCTCTCAAACCAGTTCTTTTCCCTGGCTAAGATCTGTACCTCAATGTCCTCAAAAGAATGGCCCGTGGCTTCTAGGTGGAGATGTACAGCAGATGAAGGTCCACTCTGGCACGCCCGTCTGTGTTGGTACATCCTCTTGTGAAGTGACTGTTTTGTTTCTCCAGTGTAGCGCTCACTGCAGTCCTCACTACACTGAATGGAGTAGACCACATTGCTTTGTTTGTGGCTCGGTTTTTTGTCCTTTGGGTGGACTAGTTTTTGTCTTAAAGATCCCATGACATGGTACTTCTTGACACTTTTATATGGCACCTTAATGATTCCCTAATACTGTAAATGAATCCTTCTTCAAAATCAAACCTCAGTGCATGAGATATGACTCTGACTGTCTTCATGAGGCTAAATATGTCTCTGAAACGCTTTATTCTGGGCGTTATTGCTTGAATGCAAATGAAGAGGACAGAGACAGGCCAGTGCAGCGGGTGGGTTGTGTCCAACTGCTCCGCTTTCTCCTGGATTAGCGGTGCGCTGGTGCGCTGGCCCCACTTCCGTGTTTTAAGAGCGGAGGAAGATATGAGACGTTTTCCATTAAAAAACATATTTCCACAGAAAATACAATTAAACCACTGCTGTTTCAGAGGTTCGGAGGCTCGGATAAAGGACATCGGAGCCTGGAAAAACTCTCACGTGCCTCCAGGCAAATAAAAAAAGCATCTCGCATTGCGTAGCTCGTTTGCGGTCCAAACTCTCTGGGCGTGATTTCCAGAGACGGTGGGTGGACATCCAGAGGGGGGGTGGAAACCTTTCCGCGAGTGTGACGTCAGAAAGTTCCCTTGTTCAGAATCGCCCGTTTGGGCTGTCTTTTTTTCAAACGTGGAAAAGGATCACAAATCCTCAGTTTACACATTTCGCAAATTTTAGCCATGGGAGGGGCCCTAAACAGGGTAGCGGAGCTCACATTAACGTTCAAAAACCTCAGAAAGTGAACATTTCATGCCATGCGACCTTTAAAGTGTTTGTGGGTTTGAAATAAACTGGGATCAGACAATATGAAATCCCAGTTTATCCCAGGTCCAGAGGTGTGAAAATACACATTAGGGCTTTGAATGGGTATGTTAAACTAGACGCCAGAGAGGAACTAAAAACAAAAGACAGAAAGCTGAAAACAAAGAGGTGGGATAGTTTCAGAATAATTTCAGTGTAGTTAGCTCTTCCCTGCAGCTAGATACAAACAGTGTCCATGAGCACTCTAACCAGAACTGACGAAGCAACTCGGATGAGCTGCAAAACGTTTTCAACCAAATAAACTTTGTCCAGTTGACAAATTGAATTTCTCCTTTTACCATGGATTCTACCTGGATGACTGAGGGATTCTTCACACGCTCTCTGTATAGGTTATTTTCAGATTCTAGAATGTGATGATGTCATACTCAGATGGGGACAGTGACAGTTCTATTGATCACATTGAACTTTACTTCCAAAATGTAAATGCACAAATCTTGACCCTGATCATTTCTATTAGGGAATAGACCCAAGAACTCTATATTACAACAAGTAATGTTCTGATGTCATTTGAAACACAGTTATAGTCGAGATTACAATGATCACAGTATGACTATGATGATTTTTGTAGTCGACCCGTCACGATTAGTGAATGAATGTTTGCAGCCCTACACACAGGGCCCATTATGTCAGGCCACAAGGATAATGCAGTAAACATTACACTGTACCTTAGTCTACTCGAAATCACTGTCTATAAAGACATGTCTGCATGTTTACCGTACCTTTGTTAAAGTGCATATGAAGGTTACACTATGCTTCTCTAAAACATAGGTAACATCATAAGATTTAAGATTTTCAAAAAAAAAAAAAAAAAAAAATCTTGCTTAGACTTTCCTAGTTTGTAATTTTGGTGAAGGGAAGAATTTTACATCCTGGATGGACACAGATAGCAGATATGGCGCTTAAGAATAACCAAAATGTTATAAATTACAATTATATTTATGATTTGACAAATTAAAATAAATGACAAAACATTTATTAGCATTTTGGATGGAATTGGTGAATTGATGAATTGATGATAGTAGAGAAATGATGACATAATAGAGAAATTCCATTTTGGAACTCATAGCGATTCCACAACTTTTTGTTTTCTACTTTTCACAAACTGCCACTTAACTGATGCAAAACTATGATAAATATCATAGTTAGCGCAGGTACTACCCCATCAAACTGAATCAGAATTTGAAAAACTATATAAATCTGTCAAATTAAATGCACAGTGTCTGCCACCTGCTTGTCTCCACAGAAAGGTTATCAGCTAGAAAGTTCCAGAATATGGCATTAAAGATTATTTATCATCATGGAGACAAAGAGGACCCACCAGGGCAAGTTACAGGTCATATCTGTGGAGAAGGGACCTTGGACACCCAAATCACATAATAATGCTGCAGTATGTAATAATAATCTAAAATGTAATACAGGTGAGGTTTCATCATGTAATAATACCACATTGTGTAACCATTAGCCGCATTATGTGATAAGGAAAAGTTATTATATTTTGAAAGAAGTTGTTATAACACTTATTTACACCACAAAAGTGTATTCATTTGTAATGGTACCCACTAACACAGAGACTTAAAGCTTGATCTTATCCAGACTATAGCACACCACATCTCTTACTCAAATGTTCCACAGCATTGCATTAAACTGAAGGAACAACAGATGGAAAGTACAGTCTGGTATCTTTTGGCATGTTTACACTGTAATTGTCCCTATCAGATAAAAGAGAAAAATAAGTGACTTCTTTTCAAGGTACTTTTGAGCAATAAAAACACCAGTGTCATGAATGTACTGTGAAAGGTCAAAACAATAACATCTCCATGGAGATGAGCAGGTGTTGTAGAATGAAATGGTATTGTGCAAAATCAACTTTTTGAGCACGTTATAATGTTGTTCCCTAATCAAAAACATGCTTGAGGTTTTAGATGTCATCGATGCATGTTTGAGTAGAAATCTCTCCTGGGCCCTATTTGAACCATCCTTACTTGCATGTACAAGGCTGCGCCCACAAGCCCATGACACACATGCTCCCAAGCAACACATTTTCATATTAGACATATACATTAGATTAAAATTATTAAACATGTTAATACATTGTTTTCAGCGAATGTAGCATTTTCAAACCAAGATACACCAAATAAGGGACACCATGTTACAAAGGTAACGGGGTGATCTAAAATTGCTTTATGTTGCAATACCTCCTCTTAACCGTTTAACTTTAACGTGGCTCTGAGTTATAATTTAAAAATGGTTTTCTGTATCGCTAAATAAGTGAAATCTGATCAAAAATACAACTGAATAAATCAAGATGAGGAGGACTTTGCATAAAATTCAAGTGTTGCTAGTGGGACTGAATGTGTTGGCAGCCAGATTTGAAATGATGTACTTAAGATTACTGGTGTGTAGGTAGCGCTGCTGCGGATGTCCTGGAGTGAGCTGTTTGTCCTGAATGCGGCTCAGTGCTCCATGCCCCTGCACGTGGCCCCTCTCCTGGCCGCGGCTGGGCTGCACGCTTCCCCCATGTCTGCGGAGCGCGTGGTGGCTTTCATGGACCACATCCGGGTCTTTCAGGAGCAGGTGGAGAAGCTCAAGGTTCTCCAGGTTGACACGGCCGAGTACTCCTGCCTCAAGTCCATCGTGCTCTTCACCTCAGGTCAGACAACCACACACTCACAAAGATGAGCAACTTCTGGCCTCTGTTCAGTCTGTGTCCCTATCTATTTCAGTAAAATGTGTCTTGCCCCAGTACATACAATATACACTACCAGCCAAAGGTTTGGGACACACACTTTAATTCAGTGTTTTTATTCTCTGTATGTTTACTACTTTATACAAGAGAATCTACAGTGTAAATAATCACGAAAATAAAGAAAAATATAAATGAAATATAGCTGCAAGCAGCAATATGGGGCCAAGCACCGAAGGTGCATGTAGGCCTCAGCATGTAGGCCGGGTGCAGGGTCTGACAGGGTCTAACAGAGTCTGACAGGGTCTAACAGGGTTTAACAGGGTCTAACAGGGTCTGACAGGGTCTGACAGGGTCTAACAGAGTCTGACAGGGTCTAACAGGGTCTAACAGAGTCTGACAGGGTCTAACAGGGTCTAACAGAGTCTGACAGGGTCTAACAGGGTCTGACAGGGTCTAACAGAGTTTGACAGGGTCTAACAGGGTCTGACAGGGTCTAACAGAGTCTGACAGGGTCTGACAGGGTCTGACAGGGTCTAACAAGTTCTAACAGGATTTAACAGGGTCTAACAAGGTTTAACAGATCAAAGACACATTAAAGACAGATCAAAGGTTGCTAGGTACGTTGCCTAGCAATGCAGAAAATTCCTGCAACTTTGACCTGCTGGTGGCACTAGACGGTTGGGGGTGGGGGCCTAAAAGTTGTGAAATGTGTAAACTGAGCATTTGCAATCCTTTTCCACGTTTAAAAAAAAGACAGCCCAAATGGGCGATTCTGAACAAGGGAAATTTCTGACGTCACACTCGGGGAAAAATGCAAATGCAGTTCCACCCCCCCGTCTGAATGTCTACCCACCGTCTCTGTAAATCATGCCCAGAGAGTTTGGACCGCAAACGAGCTACGCAATGCGAGATGCGTTTTTTTATTTGCCTGGAGGCACGTGAGAGTGTTTCAGGCTCGGATGTTCTTTATCCGAACCTCTGAAACAGCAGTGGTTTAATTTTATTTTCTGTGGATATGTTTTTATTTTTCAATGGAAATCGTCTCATATCTTCCTCCTCGCTTAAATGCAGAAGTGGGGCCAGCGTACAGTGCACTGCTAAACCAGAAAACAGTGGCGTATTTGGCCACACCCCAACCCGCTGCACTGGCCTGTCTCTGTCCTCCTCATTTGCATTCAAGCAACACTCCCAGAATAAAGTGTACAGAACCACATTTCTGAATAGGGCTGCTTCCAAGAGGCTTATATCATGCACCGAGGCTTGATTTTGGAGAAGGATTCATTTACAGTATTAGGGAACTACTAAGGCGCCATATAAAAGCATCAAGAAGTACCATGTCATGGGATCTTTAAAAAAAAAGGTGAAATTGGCTAACTTTAAAACTGCTGGCTAATGCTAGCTAGCTTATATTGTTATTGCAGAGCAATGTTTAGCACAAATCAGCTCACATGCTAAAATAAAAATTCTGGTCAGATTGAGTTAAAACAATGTTCAGATTAAAGTCTATCCTGAGTAACATCATTTCAGACAAAGCAGTGCCTTCACTCATTATCACACAGAATGGCAAAAGGAGAAATTCAGTTTGTCAACTAAACAAAAGTTTATTTGATCAAATACGTTTCGCAGCTCATCCAAGCTGCTTCTTCAGTTCTGGTCAGAGTGCTGGTGGACACTGCCTTATAAGTACTTCTTTCTCTGCCTGAGTGAGCACCGGGTTGGAAAAAACACGGGTTGGAAAGATTTTTCCGGGTGCTACAGTAGATTTTCAGACAACATGAAATCCCAGTCTATATTTCAAACCCACAAAGACTTTAAGACAGAAACTGGTCCACCCAAAGGACAAAACACCAAGCCACAAACAAAGCAATGTGGTCTACTCCATTCAGTGTAGTGAAGACTGCAGTGAGCGCTACATTGGAGAAACAAAACAGACACTTCAGAAGAGGATGTACCAACACAGACAAGAGAGCAAGAGTGGACCTCAGTGTGCCGTACATCTCCACCTAAAAGCCATGGGCCACTCTTTTGAGGACAGTGAGGTACAGATCTTGGCCAGAGAAAAGAACTGGTTTGAGAGGGGAGTTAAAGAGGCTATTTTTGTCAAGAAAGAGAATCTTTCCTTGAACAGAAATGGAGGTCTCAGACATTATTTGTCTCCCATTTATAACTCTATCCTCAAACCTAAATCAAAATAAACAAAGAAAACAATAGGGTTAGCCAGGTCAGGTCCAAAGATGTGTGTAGAATCCTTCAGGGTTAGGGTTAGTGACTGAAGGGTTACTGAAGGATTCTACACACATCTTTATTCCACAGAATATTGAAAAAGCAATAATTCACAGTATGAATAAGCAGCTCTTGAGGTCAAAAAAAGTCCTGGTAATAAGGGAAGTGTGTGTTAGTACGCTAGTAGTTGCATTAGCAGGATGATGTTATGATAGCACACTGAAGGACTAGTGACTTAACGCAGAGAGCAAAGGGATGGGGACTCAAAGCATCAAAACCGCAGCGCTGTCAAGTCTCACGCATTGAGAGTGTGACACACGCAATTCAACACGCCACACATGGTATTTCTCACGCTGAAATTTTGTTGAGCAATTCAAAACTGTAGCCACTGTTCACAGCGCTTCTGTGCCCAGAAAATCGGTTAGTTAATGCAGCCCCCCATCCCCTCCTCTGAAAAAAATGCCAATCGCATAAAATGTCTTAGCAATTAATACCCAATACAAGTGTAATACCCCCTTTACTAACACACTAAGGAACATTTTAGCCATAGAAATAACATCTCCATGGAAACCATCTTGATTTTATGATCATGACCATACGTTTTAGTCGGATAAATGACACCAGGGTTAAGATGCCTAAGCTAAACTCTTCTTGTTTTAAGGAGCATTTACAGTAAACAGAGAAGCACCAGCTCAAACACAGTTAGCCTGGAGGATTAGCACTAGCTTTTTTAGTCCTAGAGCACATCACTTTAACATGAGCCAGTGCAGTACAGCGCTAACAGGTTTACATAGGTCAGACAGGACATGGCTAGCACTACAGCTAACCGGCTTGGCCTCAATCAACATAGACGATTATGACCTCCCCACCCCACAAATCACTACCCGTTTCTTTGGACTGCTGCATATTTAGATTGTGTTCTTTGTGTTTTCACCTCTTTGTAATTTTTTATTTATTTGATTTATTTATTAATGTTTGCACCCACATTTAACAGAACAAAAAGTACACACAACAGAAAAAGAAAACAACAGTGCAGGAAAAACCCAAAAGGCTTATGAGTGACCCTCCTCTTAAAATAGAAGAAGAAGAAGAAGAAGAAGAAGTGACTTTATTGATCTCACACTGGAGAAATTCTTCTCTGCATTTAACCCATCCTGTTATTAGGAGCAGTGGGCAGCACATTACTGCACCCGGGGACCATCTCCATGATCTTCTTGCTTCAGTTTGGTCAGGACCTCAGCTGGAGGATTTTACCTATGGTAAATGTTTTGGGTTGATGGGGGAAACCAGAGTGCCCGGAGGAAAACCCACCCAGACACGGGGAGAACATGCAAACTCCACACAGAAAGGCTCTGTAAAAAATAATTGAAATTAATAGGCCAAAAAAACGCCACCCCACCCCAGGCATTCAACGTACACATGCATTCAGCTCACACACAAGCACACATTCCAACTCACACAGTACAACACTCACACATAAGTACATAACAGTAACAACTAATACAAAAAATAGAATAGACTATGTTTACATACAAGGACATGGGTACTACATGGATAAAAGACTGAAGTCCACAAGATATTTTTTTTAACTTGATTTTAAAAGTAAATGGTCACATCTTTATATAGCGCTTTTCCTTACAACAAGGAACCACTCACCCGTTCACACATATTCACACACCAGTGTACGCAGATACTGGGCGAGGTTGCCCAAGGACACAACGGCAGCATTCATCTGTGGGAGCTGGAATTGTACCACCAACCTGTGGGTCAGTGGATCTGACCGCTCAACCACTGATGTTTCTTATGTCAACAGCGGGATTTGAATCGCCAACCTTTGGATCAGTGGACAAACGCTCTACCAACTGAGCTACTGCCGCCCCATAGTATTCAGACTAAAACATGTTTCAGTAAAATATTGAATGTCATTCCACAGCACTGCACCTTTGTGAACAAAACAAAATTTAGCAACAGAAGTCCTACAGAAAGGAACCTGTAAACAATGGTTTCTTCTTGTAGAATGAGTATGATAGTAAGAATTAGAAAATAACTTTGATAATAAACAGGAAGAAATGAAGGAAGACAAATGACTTTAAACATAAGAACTCCAGTTTGGTACTTGTTCACTTCATATTATGAGAAGATGCAGTTGAGAAAATAAAGGTTTGCTTGGAGCTAAATAAAAGGAATTAGTAGCAATTCTTACAAATGATTTCTGAATTCTATGAATGGCTTGTAAATAAGAAGGATAAGTGCTGGCCCAAATTATATTACAGAAGGATATATAAGGATAAATAAGACTATAATATAAAGTGAATAGAGTGCTAGTTTTTAGATTTTTAGAAGGTAATGTATACCTTTGTATTTGTATAATACCCAGAGATTTTGAAACCTTTTTAGAAACAAATTCACAATGCTTTTTAAAACATAGCTTATCATCAAGAATGACACCTAAAAACTTAGTCGACGACACCTCGTTGTTCCTTGCCATCGATGTAGACTTTGAATTTGTCTACAATTTGAACTACAATTTTTGTTCTTATTCCGAAAAATAATACAATTGGATTTATTTACATTGAGTGATAACCTATTTAGCTGAAACCAATAAGCCAACTGATTGAGCCCATTATTAGCTTTATCCATGATTGAATCGAAATTCTTATCCGTGACAGAGATTTGTGTCGTCAGCGAAGAGTGTAGGTGACAATAAAGTTGTTGCTTTTGCAAGGTCATTTACATATTAAGAACAACAAGGGACATAAGATGGACCCTTGAGGAACCCCACATCTAAGCTCAGCTAGCTGTGAACAAGTACCATAAAAACAACAAATTGTTCTCTGTTGCTTAGGTAATGCTCTAACCATTTTAAAACCTGTTTTTTAAAATCATAACATGGCATTTTTGATAACAGGATTTCATGATTTACCATATCAAAAGCCTTAGGTAAGTCTAAAAAAATGCCTAAGGTAAATTCATTATTATCCAGAGCAGCTATATTTTTTTCTCTAAGATACAAAAGAGCTATATATATGTACATTTTTATTTTTTATTTTTTTTCAAATAAAATATTGTTGGCATCTAGATGTTTTGTATACCAGCTTCTCAAGATTTTTTGAGAAACAGGGTAATAAAGATATGGGAAGGTAGTTTGAAAAAACTGATGGATCATCAGCTTTAAATAGAGTAAAGACCTTGGTAACTTTAAAGGCAGCTGGAATAGTGCCTGATTCAAGAGACATAGAATAATTAATTTGAGCAATCACAATTGAATCATTATTAATATGTCACCAATTACACAGCCCTAACATTCAGCATATTGTGTCTGTGTGTGTAAAGTGTGTGTGAATGTTTGCTAGTAGACATTTTACAACCTCATGGCTCAAACTGTAGTCCACTCATGTGTGACAAGATGTAGTACGCACCAGTGTCCCTGCTGGCACTGCAGTACCCCTGTACCCCTGAAGTTCATACAGATCTACTGTGTCCCCGTGTCTGGGAGTTTCCCCCATCAAACCTAAAAAACATGCACCAGGGACTACAGGTGGAAATTAGCTCCAAGAGCTAAAGTCTGGTACAAAGCATCTTTTCATTCTGCTTTAGGATTATTATGTCAGTGGCATAAACTAGTTTCAGTATTATTTTTTACTGTCTGTTTATGTATTTATTTATTTTGGGCAAGTAAGCAATTTACATTGGTACAATCATAATAAATAACAAACAACAAAAAATTTGCCCAAAAAGGAGTGGGAAGAAGAAAACTTATTTAATCCCACACCCTCTTCCAATTCAACACAATGAGCTTTTCCCTCCATTCCTCAAACATTTTACCTTAGACCAGTGCTTCTCAATTATTTTCTGTGACGCCCCCCCTAGGAAGAAGAAAAAATTTCACGCCCCCCTTCCTGCTAGTATTATTTGTCTAGAAAATTGTTATGAGAACACCATTGTATCCTTTTATTAATATTATAAACAAAAAAAAAGAAAGAAACTTACAACAAAGACTGCACTGAGGACTCAAATATGAATGTGTTTTTAATGCTTTGCGCACATTTGTTTACGTTTTACAGAAATGAAACTTAAAACCACCTCATTTGCATAAGCTAAAAGCACTGGGAAAAAAAACGCTCTCTCCTTGTGCCACTGATGCGTCAGCTTCTGTCGGACTAAAGGACACGACTCAGTGGAATATACGTGTTTTTTCTGTGACAGAGGATGTTTTGTTAATGGTGAGACTGTGCGTAAATCGCATGTGAGAACGCCACTGCCAACTACTGTTGTTGATGTGCAATTACACTTAGTTCTAGTACAGTACAGCAAAAAAACATGTTTCCCAGGGTCATACGCGCCCCCCCTGGCATCACACCACGCCCCCCCAGGGGGGCCCGCCCCACTATTTGAGAAGCACTGCCTTAGACCATGTGAACTGTTTACAGTGAGGACAATGAGTGACTGCTATAGCTTGGCAATAGTTCTTAAGCAACATATATTGTATTTCAAAATGTGTTATCAGGACACCCTAGGAATCAAAGATAATAGTCTGAGCATCCATATCAGTAGAAACAGGCAGCCTCTGGCTGTCACCACCTATAATAGAACTATGTCCCCCTCCACAGTACCAACACCACCTCCAAAGCAGGTCAAGGCAGCCATCCCTGACCACAGCAGCCAGCCTCTCTGCAGCCTGCCTCTCACTTGAGCCTGAAGCTTTACATTATGCATTGGATAGGGAGCAGAACCAGGGATTCACACTGTGGTAGTTTTGACCTGCATAACCTCAGTGCCCCTCAGTGCCCAGGGCAAGTTTCGCACTTCACACTCAAACACACAGGCCCCAGTGGCACAGAGATTAAAGGGACTGATGTTTATTCTACCATCTACCTCTGACCAATGCACGCTGCTGTTGTGTCCTTGGGCAAAAATGCATGCGGTCAATGCTCAGAATGGTTTTGCTTCCATCTGTCTTTCCTAGGCCAGCCGGATGGGATAATGTAATGCCATTTGTTTTGGATGTGTCTGTGTCTGCGTGGTGGGTCCTGGTTGGGTTAATGCAGTGTGTGCAGCAGATAGTGCCTTTGTTTTGGGGGGGGATGTGCCTAAATTAGCCCCATTCCAGCCACTCTGGTAGCTGCACTGTGCTTCTTTAGATTACACCATATACATTGCATTATTCAGGTGGTAAAGTCTTGCAAACAGACCACCAAGGTCCACAGTTCAGAAAAACCCAAAGGTGAAAGTATATAAAATAACCATGCTAGTGTTTTGAATCTCTCTAGTCTCTCCATGTCCTTGTATCTTGTCTCCTGTTATATTTCTATGAGCTTTGTGTACATGTGATAAACATGTGTACCCATTATCTTGTGCCCTGTGTGCAGATGCCATGGGGCTGTCAGACGTGGCTCATGTGGAGAGCATCCAGGAGAAGTCCCAGTGTGCTCTGGAGGAGTATGTGAGGAACCAGTACCCCAACCAGCCCAACCGCTTTGGCCGGCTGCTGCTGCGGCTACCTTCTCTGCGCATCGTGTCCTCCCCCGTCATCGAGCAGCTCTTCTTTGTCCGTCTGGTTGGAAAGACCCCCATAGAGACCCTGCTCAGGGACATGCTGCTGTCCGGCTCCAGCTATAACTGGCCCTACATGCCTCCGGTGCAGAGGGAGCGGCCCCTGTCCCTTCACTACAATGAGAACGGCCCCTGAGAAGGCTCTGGGGCACCTCATGACTGTCGTCCTGCAGTCCACTCACACACTAGGACTCCTCCAGAACACGCCCATCTCACCTTCGGGCCGGAGGTGGACCCTCTGCAGGGACAGAGTCACGGTCCCCTGGGGACAGAGCTGTCAGGCCCCTAGACTGAAGCCTGCTGTGTAGGAGCCAGTGTAGACTCAGCACTGGAGCTGAGCCAGCAGCACAGGGCAGTACTCACACCAGAAGCCATTAAAGAGTCCGATGCCCTCTGGAATTTTTGTGTTAGCACTGAGGCTATGGTGCTGTAGAAGCCTGTGGTTGGACTCAGAAGCCACAGGTTGCAATGTGGTTTACACACTACAGTGCCCCTAGAATCCACTAGTACCCACTCAGCCTTACTGGTCCCAGCCGGATCTAAGAGAGCCATATTCAGACTAAAACAGGAACCACTCCTATAGACAACCAGTCAAAAGTTTTGACACAATCTTCTTCTGTTTTTTTTTTTTTTTTACATGATTATTTACACTGTAGATTCTCACTGAAGGGATTAAAACTATGAGTGTGCACATATCGAGTGTAGTAAAAAAATAGCCTGTACTCTTTGCTTTGAACCCTTTACTCTTTTGGCATGTCTTGACCATGAAAAGTGGAGACTGCATCATGAAGCTTAGTGTAGAAGGCTTGCAGCGCTGTCACCAAAGCAAAAGGTGGATACTTTGAAGATTTGAATATAAAATGTAAAAAAAAAGTGTAACTTTTGTTCTTTACTGCATAATTCCATATATCTTGTTTCACGTATTTGATGTCTTTTGTGTATATATATAATGTATAAAGTACGTGAAAAGTCCCTCAGTCGTCCAGGTAGAATCCATGATCAAAGGAGAAGTTCAATTTGCAGAGCTGACGAAGCCTCTCGGATGAGCGGCGAAACGTTTTCAACCAAACAAACTTTGTCCAGTTGACAAATTGAACTTCTCCTTTGAATGTATAAAGTAGTAAGTATAAAGAAAAAAAACATTGATTGAGAGGGTATGTCCAAACTTTTGACTGGTTATGTAAATTTAATCATGTTGTAAATCATGTATTTTCATGCAGTTTACATCTAGCATTAGCAGCTCATTAGTCTCATTAGTCTCATAAAGGCACACTGGGTAGAAGCAAGTAGTGCTGAGAAGGTACTAGACAAACACATCTGTCCACAGTGTCTGTCTGTCCATTATGTCCCTCTGTACCTCACATCCTCCTTGTAGCTCATGTCCCCTCTCCCCAATTATCTTTTCTATTCTTCCTGTCCTGTCCTTCTGTCCACTATTTCCCCTCTCTCCTCTGTGCATAAATTTGAATGAGTGAGCAGGCTCCATGGGGCTCTGTTGTCGTGCCAAAGATCACAGTGATGTAAAACTGTTTCTGTGTCTTATGATTGTGTGTGTGTGGGTCTGTCCACAGCTCCTGTCCTCACATTAAAGGGATATGCCACCCCCAGGGCAAATTTGGGCATCTCCCCACAGTCCAGAGACTAAAATAAGTGGTGGAAAGCGTTTTCCTGCTCACCCAGCCATTGTCCGAGTCTGTCGCCACTGACCGCCGCGGTATCTGCAGCTCCTCCGCCTTAGACTGGAGTCTAACGTCGCCAGAGAAAGATTTCGGCCAAAAGGAATTAATTTGCTCGATGCGTTTCCCAATTACTTTTCCCAATTACATATCGAGTGCAAATAAATGTGCAAATCAACACGGAGAGCTTGCCTTGGTCATTTTGGGTGGGAACTATTTTCCAGTGCGGAAGAATACAGTCGAATCACGCAGCACGCTGCCAGGGGAATCCCAGTTACGCACCGGGAAGGGAGTTCCCCTGTTGCACAACGTGGTGCGTGATTCGACTGTATTCTTCCGCACTGGAAAATAGTTCCCACCCAAAATGACCAAGACAAGCTCTCCGTGTTGATTTGCACATTTATTTGCACTCGATATGAATGCGCACTACACAGAAAGTAATTGGGAAACGCATCGAGCAAATTAATTCCTTTTGGCCGAAATCTTTCTCTGGCGACGTTAGACTCCAGTCTAAGGCGGAGGAGCTGCAGATACCGCGGCGGTCAGTGGCGACAGACTCGGACAATGGCTGGTGAGCAGGAAAACACTTTCCACCACTTATTTTAGTCTCTGGACTGTGGGGAGATGCCCAAATTTGACATGGGGGTGGCATATCCCTTTAAGATTGTTCATGTGCTAGTCCTGGGTATTCCTATGGTAATCTGGGGTAGTCCTGGGGTAGTACTGTGATGGACCTGGGCAGTCCAAAGTAGTCCAGGAGAGTCCTGTTGTGGACCTGGGCAGTCCAGAGTAGTTCAGGGTAGTCGAGGGTGGACCGGGGTGGTCCTGGGTAGAGTTAAATATGCCTTAGAATGAAGACACTGTGTCACTAAGCATTTGATGACTGTGCCATAATGTGTTCCCTGTTAGAACAGGAATGGGAGGCTGTGCTGTAGCTGTAGATCAGTGCCTCTCATCTGTTTAAGGAGCAGGCCTCTGTGCTCCATGTCAGTATTATTGTACAGTATTATTTTAGGCCAGCTAGGACTTCTATTTTTGTTTGGATTCACTTTATTTTAAATAAAATTTACAGTTGTTATTCATCTTGTTTATTATCTTTGTGTACACTGGTGTCTGAGTTTGTGTGTAAATGGGTGACTGGTTCCTTGATGTAATAATAAGTAAGTAAGTAAGTAAGTAAATTTTATTTATATAGCACATTTAAAAACAGTGAGAACTGGCCAAAGTGCTGTACAATGTCAAAAAGCTAAAAATAATAATAAATAAATCGGCAGCATAAAATACATAAGAACATTTGACATACACATAAGATGAAATAAAAGACAGGATAAAAGAGATAAAAGAGCTAACAGGCAAATTCCACAGTGTACAAATGAGTTTTTAGCTTGGATTTAAAAGTGGTGATTGTTGGAGCAGATCTGATGTCAGCAGGTAAACTGTTCCAGAGACGTGGAGCTGCCACAGCAAAAGCACGGTCCCCTTTGTGCTTGAGGCGGGAACGGGCAACACAAAGGAGACCTTTGTCGGCAGATCTGAGGGACCTGGGTGCAGAGTAATGTTGCAGCATGTCGGAGATGTACTTGGGGGTCTGGCCATGAAAGGATTTAAAAACCAAAAGAAGTATTTTAAATTGAATTCTAAAACAAATGGGAAGCCAGTGCAGAGAGGAGAGGACAGGAGTGATGTGTTCCTGCCTCTTGGTGCCTGTTAAAAATCTAGCAGCAGCATTTTGCACCAGCTGCAGGCGAGCTAGCTGGGTCTGGGGGAGGCCAGAGTAGAGGGCGTTGCAGTAATCCAGCCGAGATGTTATGAAGGCATGGATAACTGTTTCCAGATCTTGAAAAGAGAGTGATGGCTTGAGCTGAGTGATCACTCTCAGCTGGTAGTAACAATTTTTTTATGACCGTATTTATTTGTTTTTTGAAACACAAGTCAGAGTCAAGATAACCCCAAGGCTTTTGGAAGAAGGCTTAACAAAAGAGGAGAGGTGAGATAGATTGCCAGTAACTGTGGGTATTGATTTAGGGGATCCAAAAACTATGACCTCGGTCTTGCTGTCGTTGAGTTGTAGAAAATTGTTGGACATCCAAAGCTTAATGGCCTCTATACAGTCTAGGAGAGATTGGGCGGAGTCCTGTGATGTTAATGGTAAGTATAATTGTGTGTCATCAGTGTAGAAATGAAAGGAAACAAAATGTTTACGGATAATGTCCCCTAGGGGGAGCATGTATAGGCAGAAGAGTATTGGCCCTAAAATTGAGCCTTGGGGGACACCATAGGAGACCGGACCAGAAGCAGATGCAGAATGGCCGATGGAAACTGAAAAAGTTCTATGTTGGAGATAGGACTTGAACCATAGCAGTGCTGTCCCTTTAATGCCCACCCACTCTTCAAGGCGGTTGAGGAGGATGGTATGGTCCACTGTGTCAAAGGCCGCACTGAGGTCCAATAGGACCAGGACTGCATTATGACCCGCGTCGAGTGTAAGAAGCAAGTCATTTGTTATTTTAAGCAATGCAGTTTCGGTGCTGTGCCAGGCCCTGAAACCTGATTGAAAGGGGTCCAAGATGGCGTGCTGTGAGAGGAAGGGGGAGAGCTGGGACAACACTACTTTTTCGAGCACTTTAGAAATAATAATAACAATAATACAGTGGTACCTCACCTTACGAAAGACCCAACAAATGAAAATTCCAAGTTACGAAACACCTTCACGTTAAATTTTGGTCTCTAGATACGAAAGAAAATTCAAGTTACGAAACGCGAAATCTCAAAAATTCATTATACGCTTTTCTCAGACTGGATTTAAACTTTTCACACATTTGTCTCTCGTTTAAACACTCAAACCTTCATAGATTTTCAACAAAATGTATTAATAGTGAAGCAGGGCTCTCAAGTTTTGAAGTTCGGTCGGATTAGATGCATATTTGAGTGATATAAACACAGGGAAAATAATTATCAGCAATTTATTTTTAATACAAAATAACAAAATGAACAGAATAAAAGAAATATCTGTCCTGCTTAACTTAATGCTGTATAAATTAATATAAACAGGAATGAAAGTGACCAGTAATGGAAAAAGCTGAGAGTCACTGAAAAGCTAGGGGGGTCTGGGGGCATGCTCCCTCGGAAAATTTTTGAACTGTAGATGCTCTGAGATGCAATCTGGGGTCATTTCAGCCACTTTGCACTAACTTCTCACAAAATGTGACTTGCACTGGATGGAATCAGCTTGGGATGCATAGTCTGGACAGAAGCTGCTGACAGCCAGACTCAAATGATCATCAGTCATGGTGGAACAGTAGCCTACTTAATGATCTTCATGTGGGAAAAGGCTGACTCACATTAATAAGTTTTCATAAATAAATCTATCTCCATTTTATCTGATAAATGTTAATTTTTATCTTAAAATAAGCTAAGCAAACTGCACTGTACTTAAACACTCTGTGCCCCGTTTTTGGACCCTCACCCACAGTTTGAGACCGCCCCCTTCCCCCTTTATTTTTTAACCTGTTTTTTCAACTTCCTACCTGGAGTCACATTCTCTTACTGGTTTTGCAGTGGTATTTACCAGCCTCTGTACCAGAGCTCTCAAGTTTTGAAGTTCGGTCGGAGTGAGATTTCTGGGGAGCGGGGGGGGGGGTTGCTATTTACCAGCCATTTACCAAATGCACTGTCACTCTTCCCCGCGTATAGCATACACAGGCTCCTCCTGTGTGAAAAGGAGGACGTGAAGCGAAACATGCTGCGCGCGCGCTGCGGCTCCAGTCGAGCGCGCAGGCTGCAGTGCGAAACTCCACGTGGTCCCGCACACCGGTAAAAGTTTATTGCTAACGGCAGCGGCTGTAATGAAATATGATTACACTCATCTCGAGACCAAGACCGGTGTCGTAGTATTTGACACCAGTCGACTGGTAGATCAACATATTGGGCCCCTGTTTTAGACACTATTTAGACAGACCGGGAGGGGTGGGGGGGTGTGAGTGAGTTTTTTTTTTTTACGCTGAAAACGGCGCGGTGCATAACTAACTCTTCTGAGCCACAAAGACCGATTTTCTGGGCACAGAAGCGCTGTGCGCTGCGCTTGAATTGCGTAACTAAATTTCAGCGTGAGAAATACCATGTGTGGCGTGTGAGCGTGTGAACACGTTGAATTGCGTGTGTCACACTCTCAAAGCGTGAGACTTGAGAGCCCTGTTGAAGTGTGGGGGGAAGGGGGAGGGGGGAGAAAACTGCACGCGGACACGTGTGTGATAGCGCAGCATGACCCGGCGCGGGGCGCGAGCACGAGACCCGTGCTCAAACCGTGCCTCCTCTAGACCAGGTCTAAACCAGATCTAAACCAGGATTAAACCACCGCGGCTCTTGCCTGCATTCGTTCATGCGCTCGCTGCCAGGGGAATCCCAGTTACGCACCGGGAAGGGAGTTCCCCTGTTGCACAACGTGGTGCGTGATTCGGCCATGTCCTTCCGCACTGAAAAATAGTTCCCACCCAAAATGACCAAGGCAAGCTCTCCGTGTTGATTTGCACATTTATTTGCACTCGATATGAATGTGCACTACACAGAAAGTAATTGGGAAAAGCATCGAGCAAATTAATTCCTTTTGGCCGAAATCTTTCTCTGGCGACGTTAGTCTCCAGTCTAAGGCAGAGGAGCAGCAGCTCGCGCGGCGGTCAGTGCTGACAGACTCGGACAATGGCTGGGTGAGCAGGAAAACGCTTTTCATCACTTGTTTTAGTCTCTGGACTGTGGGGAGATGCCCAAATTTGACCTGGGGGTGGCATATCCCTTTAAGAGCGGAGGAAGATATGATTTCCATTAAAAAAACACACACACATTTCCACAGAAAATACAATTAAACCACTGCTGTTTGAGAGGTTCGGAGGCTCGGATAAAGGACATCAAAGCCTGGAAACACTCTCACAGTACACTCTCAGTTCCTTTGTTTTACTGACATTAAGATGGAGATGGTTGTCACTGCACCACCTGGTGAATTTTATGATTGTGCTGTAATAGTCCATAACTGAATTATTGTCTTTGAGCAAAGCAAGGATAGCAGTGTCATCTGAGTATTTGAGGTATTATGTTTGTGGAAGGACTAATATTGTGATTTGTGTAGAGAGTGTAAAGAAATGGGCTAAGTACACATCCCTGCGGTACACCGATGTTTATGGTGAGGGTAGAGGATGTGGTCATCCCCAACCGTACAACCTGCTGTCTGTTGTTCAGGAAGTTGTGGATGAAATTCTACCTCTGTATCTGATGACAGTTCCTCAAAATGTGTATTCTAAACACAAAGAGGTTATGCAGATAACATCACGACATCTCACATGTTTAGAAAGAGCAGCAACATTATTTGAGTGTTAATGTGAGTAATGACATTTTCTCCTAATCCAATCCATTATAACTATACTCAACAAAAATATAAACGCAACACTTTTGTTTTTGCTCCCATTTTTCCTGAGATGGACCCAAAGATCCAAAATTCACTCCAGATACACAATACTACCATTTCTCTCAAACATTGTTCACAAATCTGTCCAAATGTGTGACAGCGAGCACCTCTGCCCCGCCGAGACAATCCACCCCACCTCACAGGTGCGCCACATCAAGATGCCGATCCGACATCATGACCAGTGCACAGGTGTGCCCCAGACTGCCCACAATAAAAGGCCACCCCGAAATGTGCATTTTTTTTGCTTTATTGGGGGTCTGGGGACTCAGAACCAGTCAGTATCTGGTGTGACCACCATTTGCCTCATGCAGTGCAACACATCTTCTTCGCATAGAGTTTATCAGATTGTCAATTGTGGCCTGTGGAATGTTGGTCCACTCCTCTTCAATGGCTGTGCGAAGTTGCTGGATATTAGTGGGAGCTGGTACACGCTGTCGTATACGCCGGTCAAGCACATCCCAAACATGCTCAATGGGTGACATGTCCGGTGAGTATGCTGGCCATGCAAGAACTGGGACATTTTCAGCTTCCAAGAATTGTGTACAGATCCTTGCAACATGGGGCCGTGCATTATCTTGCTGAAACATGAGGTGATGTTCATGGATGTATGGCACAACAATGGGCCTCAGGATCTCATCACAGTATCTCTGTGCATTCAAAATGCCATCAATAAAATGCACCTGTGTTCTTCATCCATAACAGCCTTTGAAGAGGAGTGGACCAACATTCCACAGGCCACAAATGACAATCTGATAAACTCTATGCGAAGAAGATGTGTTGCACTGCATGAGGCAAATGGTGGTCACACCAGATATTGACTGGTTCTGAGTCTCCAGACCCCCAATAAAGCAAAAAAAAAAGAAAATGCACCTTTCGGGGTGGCCTTTTATTGTGGGCAGTCTGGGGCGCACCTGTGCACTGGTCATGATGTCGGATCGGCATCTTGATGTGGCGCACCTGTGAGGTGGGGTGGATTGTCTCGGCGGGGCAGAGGTGCTCGCTGTCACACATTTGGACAGATTTTTGAACAATGTTTGAGAGAAATGATAGTGTTGTGTATCTGGAGTGAATTTTGGATCTTTGGGTCCATCTCAGGAAAAATGGGAGCAAAAACAAAAGTGTTGCGTTTATATTTTTGTTGAGAGTATATAGCAGACATGAGTGACAGTAGTAATTCACAACATTTACATTCACAGAGAGCTCCTGTCAGACTTTGGCCCAAGTGTACAACAGGCAGGGGCCACCAGATGTTCCGGTGCTTGTAGTAAGTTGGAATTAGCACAAAAAATTTGCTGCTATAACTACTAAGGAAAATGGCATATATTTAACCACTCTTTTGGCAAGTGAAATTAATATTGTTGATAATTAGATTTTCAGACTTGACTTAAAATTTCTTTAAGACTGGATTCACAACATCTCATTTGCAGTTCCTGGGTTTAAATGTATTTGGAATTTTTTTTTTTTTTTTTTACATTGGATTAGGCCAATTATCTATTTTTCCTGCGGTGCATATAAACAGTGATATGTATACAGACTTTGCTCTCAAGAATGTGACAAATTCCCACTTGCAGACACACACACGGGATGCTGTGAGCTACTGTCTGGACCTCGGCCTGTGGAGTTTTCTCTGTAATTAAATGTGCCTCTTGTGTGATGTGCAATGTATTCTCCGCTCTAATGTAAAAATGAATGATACATGTGGACTGGTCTCCCATCTCCATGCACAGATCCCTTTAAATGCATATGTCGCTTTTCCATATACACATGTGAGCAGAGAAATGCCCATGTGCTTGTCTGATGTTCCAAGCACAGACAACACACACACACACACACACACACACAGACCACACCCCACACAAACACACATGCAGACCACAAGCACCCACCCACACACACACAAAGACCACACCACCACACACACAGGGACCACACCACACACACACACAGACCACACCACACGCAAGCACACAGACACATACACACACACAGACCACACCACACACACACAAACACACACACACACACACACAGACCATACAGGCACAGAAGGAGATGATTGTGCCCCTCCTCCCTTCATCTCTCATAAATGCTTAAACAGCACCAGACCCATGTATGGCAAAAGCATCAATATTTATGTATGCAGCACTGGTTGCACACATCAATATTCAGGTGTTATGCTTGGCTGTGGCACCGTCTGTACTGTGAATATGGGCATGTGCCCAGGCCAATGTTCCCCTAAACAAACTCAAACAAACTCTTATATATATATATATATATATATATATATATATATATATATATATATATATATATATATATATATATATATATGGTTGGTCTCTCATTCTCATCCAGCTCGGGTCCTCTACCAGAGACCTGGGAGCTGAGAGTTCTGCGCAGTATCTTTGCTGTTCCTGTACTGCGCTTTTCTGGACTTAGATGTCTGATGTTTTTCCTGGGATCTGTTGTAGCCTCTCCTCCAGTTTGGGGGTTACAGCCCCGAGTGCTCCGATCACCACGGGCACCACTGATGCCTTCACCTTCCAGGCCTTCTCCAGCTCTTCCTTGAGCCCCTGGTATTTCTTTAGTTTCTCAGGTTCTTTTTTCCTGATATTACCATTGCTTGGTACTGCAATGTCCACCACCACAGCTTTGTTCTGTTGCTTATCCACCACCACTATGTCTGGTTAGTTCGCCATCACCATTCTGTCAGTCTGTATCTGGAAGTCCCACAGGATCTTGGCTGGGTCATTCTCCACAACCTTCAGAGGTGTTTCCCACCTGGACCTTGGGGTCTCCAGCCCGTACTCTGCACAGATGTTTCTGTACACTATGCCCGCCACTTGGTTGTGTTGCTCCATGTATGCATTCCCTGCCAGCATCTTACACCCTGGAACTATGTGCTAGACCAGGCATGGTCCGTTAAGCTTCTTAATCCGGCCCACCGAACTTGAAGAAATTATATTAATAAACCTTGTTAATGTTTTAAAGTTTTAATTTCCCTGCAATTCTGGCTTTTTCCAATAGCTGGCGCACTAGATACATTGACCGTTGTTGAGGTGCGGCGTTTTGCTCCACGTTTGTGCTTTACTCTCTGACCCCTCAGCCCTCCTGTAAAGATGAGCGGAGCTAAGAAAAGAAGAGAGGACAGAGAATGTCGAGGAGTGGACAAGTTAATATTTTTTCACCGAATATTTATCAGCTGCTGTATAGAGACTGTAGTGGTTTTTAAAGAATATAATATCAGCCGTCACTTTGCCACAAAACAGTCAATGAAAGAACGAAAGATCCTGAAGGAGAACAGAACTTTCAGTGCTTTAAAATAGTAACTGTTAGTAATTTTTTTTTAAAAGCTGTATTTTATTAATTAAATTTCCTGTGTTTTAAGAGTCATTTCAATAAATAGCTAAATACCGTGGAACTTGAAAGATAGACGTTTTTGTTGTAATGCTTTTGCTCATTTCAATTGGTGGGTCTGCTCTGGGGTTATCCCCCTGCCATTGAGCATACACTTTAGCAGGTTGTGTTGCGAACAACGGGTTTATTCGTCTGGCTTTGTTATCTTGCGTGTACCTCTTTAGGCATATACGAGGGTCATTCAATAAATAAGGTGAATTTTTTGGTGTAAGGACTGCTAATACAGATAGAAGCTTACTTTTTTTCATTTTTTGTTTTGTTTTACTTCTTTTTCACATGGATTTAATTTTTTTTGCAGATTAAAAAAAACTTTGAGAGTTTTGGCGATTAACAAAGATGGCCGACCAAGAAGCATGTTCCAGGATTGAACAGCAGTCAGTTATCAAGTTTTTGGTTGCTGAAGGGTGCAAACCAGTTGAAATTCATAGGAGAATGTCAACTGTGCATGGTGCCACATGTTTCAGCCAAAAAATGTCTACAAGTGGGCTAAATTGTTTAAAGAAGGACGGAGCAGTGTTGAGGATGAACACAGGCCTGGGAGGCCTACAGAAGTGAGGTCTCCTGAGGTGATCGAATCAGTCAATGACCTCGTTCAGTCTGACAGAAGGGTGACAGTGGATGATATTGCAAGGACTTTGAGCTTATCTGTTGGTTTGAAAGTGACGATGAAGTCAAAAGTGTTGTGAGCGACTGACTGAGACATCAGTCCAAAGATTTTTACGCTGAGGGAATACGGAAGTTTGTGCACAGATGGGAAAAGTGTGTGACAGTGCTGGGAGACTACATTGAAACAAAACAAAAAAAAAGTAAGCTTCTATCTGTATTAGCACTCCTTATGCCGAAAAATTCACCTTATTTATTGAATGACCCTCATATATATATATATGTAACTGAACACGCCCAAAGAGGCCGCAACTCAACATTAGCGAAACCCAGATAACGAGTTTTTAGTAATTTTTTTCAAAATGAACCCGTCAGGACTAAACCAGGACTAAACCAGGAATAAAACAGGACTAAACAAGGACTAAACCAGGACTAAACCAGGACTAAAACAGACTGGGATATATTCAAACAGGCTGCCACCCATGACAGTACCATAAATCTACAGGAATAAGATAAGATAAGAAAAAATAAGATAAACTTTATTGTCCCCAAGGGGAAATTTGTCTGGGGTTCACTGCCCGCAGCTTAAAAACACAGTTTCACTCACACATACAGTACAGACAGACAAACAGAAAACAGTCGCGGCTCATTGCAAGATACATTTGTCCATCGTTGACGCCCATTGTCCATTTGTGCACTGCACAGCCTTACGGTGTTCTACCTATTGCACCAGCTCTATTGCACAAATAATTATTGCACAATAGTTATTGCACCATTCCATATAAAGTGACTAAGTGTGCCTATTTTATGCAAATTTGTTCAAGAGTGCAACAGAAGTGGGCACAAATGAGAGTTTATATCTGTTACTCTTAAAGTCTTTGAATACACAAAGACTGTCACTGCTTACATCTCAAAGTGCATTGATGATGACACAGACACCAGGACCATCACTGTTTGGGCTAACCAGAAACCATGACTCACAGGGGAGGCCTACAGGCTGGTGAAGGTAAGGAACGCTGCCTTCAGAGCTGGAGACGAGGTGGGCCTAAGAACAGCAAGGGCAAACCTATCACGTGGCATCAGAGAGGCTAAGAGACAATATTCTAGGAAGATAGCACAGCACTTCCATGACAGCAGAGACACACGGAGTCTGTGGCAGGGGACACAGACCATAACGGACTACAAGCCAACACCACAGACTGCCGAAAGCTCCAACTCCTTGCCGAACAAGCTAAACGGGTTCTTCTCTCATTTTGAGGCACACAACAGCACCCCGGAACAGAAGACTCCATCCCCTCCCGGTGACAAGGTGCTGACACTGTCCCTGGACAGCGTGAGGAGCTCCCTCAGCAGGATCAACACACACAAAGCTTTGGGACCGTACAACATCCCTGTGCCAAAGAAGTCGTCTCCATCCAGCCTTAACGACTTCTGTCCGGTTGTACTCATCCCATCCTCATGAAGTGCTTCAAATGGCTAGTCATGCAACACATCAAGACATCTCTGCCTTCCACCCTGGACCCATTTCAATTTGCATACTGGTCTAACCACTCGACCGATGATGCAATCTCAACAGCCCTCCACTCAGCCCTTACACACCTGGACACCAGAGACTCATATGTTAGAATGGTGTTCATTGACTTCAGTTCAGCATTCAACACAATCATCCCCCAGCAACTCATACTCAAACTAGACAAGCTGAGGACCAACACCTCAATGTGCAACTGGCTGCCGGATTTCCTGACAGGAAGACCGGGGGCAGTATGGGTCGGCAACAACACCTCCAGCACCATCACACCGAACACAGGGGCTCCCAAAAGATGTGTGCTGAGCCCCCTCCTCTTCACTCTGCTGACCCACGACTGCACACTATCACACAGCTCCAACCTCTTCATCAAGTTTGCGGATGATAGAACTGTGTACAACTGTACAACATCATCAACAACGATGAGACACACTATAGGAGCGAGGTGATCCGCCTGGTCAAGTGGTGCAGTAAGAACAACCTCTCCCTGAACGTGGAGAAGACAAAGGAGATTGTCGTAGACTTAAGGAGAGCACACACACAGCACACCATCCTCACCATTAACGGGGCTGCTGTGGAGAGAGAGTAAGCAGCAAAGCCCTGTGGGTGATCCCACCCACCCATCCAACTGGCTCTTCAGTCTACTGCCAGGAAGGAGACTGAGGAGCCTCAGGACAAGAGTCCAGCAGACTGAAAGACAGCTTCATCCACCAAGCAGTCAGGATGCTGAACTCTCTCCCTGCCCTCCCTCCCTCCCTCCCCCAGTGACACTGCTGCTTAATTGACACTTAAAGGACACTGACACTGCTGCTTAAATGACACCATTTGAGCTTTATTACTAAACATTGTGTGTTTTACCTATTTGTATTATATAAAAGTTTACTGTACTTTTGCTACCGGTATATATGACGTTTTAGTCATTGTGTTTATTGTCTTGCACTTTTGCTATGGGCATATGTGATGTTTTTGTCACTGTGTTTATTGCCTTGTACTTTGGCTACGTGTATATGCGATGTTTTAATCGTGTTTATTGTCTTGTTTATCAGATGTTTTATGTTCACTGTGGGCCTAGGGAGAGCTGCAATTTTAAATCCTGTGTGTGCAACCTGTACATATGGTTTTTGACAATAAAGCTGACTTAATGCTTAACTTAATGCTTAATGCTGAATCAAACTGTGGTGTCTAATGGGAGCTGACATCGTCACAGCTAAGAGTCTGGTGAGCAGCAGATTTTTTTTCACTTGAAAATGACTACAAAACACTGCCAAAAACTTTGATTAACAAAATAAAATTGGAGAAAGAAGTACATACAGAGCAGTGTACAGGCATGTACCAGTGGAGGTGAAAACATAAAAAAAAGATATGATTGCTCCAACATGTACAATCCACTCCAAATATAATTTTGAAAGAGTAGATGAGAAGCCCTGCACACGTACACAGGCCTTATACTGTCAATGTGCCCCTTAGTCACTTCCCCTATACACATAAAACAAAACTGTACCACCTCTAAAAATAAGTGTCTGGAATAGTTTCATTTGATGATTGTGTCACTGAAGCTGTGAGCCAAGGTTTAGGTTTTCAAACTCCCACTGAGTTCAGTTTGGGGCAGACCAAAAAACTAGCATGCTACATATTCATTTAGAACAAATCTATATACTGTTTTGATGTTTTATTATCAAAGCATGTCATTTGGCTGCTGCAATTGGCGTAAACTCTACTATTTGTCCCTCCGCTTCCCAAACAATTTCAAAGGGTGCTGTTCCAAATTGATATTACAGCTATGATCTATACAACGCTGTAATATGAATCAGGTGAAAGTAGTGCTCCACTGTGATTTTAAACTCCATGCACTTTCACTAGTATAATTTGGATGATATCAGCACTGGACTTGCCGGTCTGAAGGGTAAAAAGGAGCTGTTAACTTCAAAAATACTACTTCATGACATCACAAGATGGAACAGAGCATTTTGAGCTTTGGAGATGTAGGGTAAGTTCCAACGAATCCATTTTGTATAATACGACCTTTAATAATACAATCTCCAATAATAACACATAACTGTTTCCCTTGGTGACAGCAGTGGTGCTTATCCTTATGTAAGAGAGAGCCTCTGGTTTTCAGTGGCCAAATGCTAGTTCAGACTGAAATCATCTTTAAGCAGGCTTATTGACATGGCTTTAGCAGAGTCGCAACTAATGTGCTTATGAGGTCAGGCCCCGGTCAGAAATAAACGTCCAGATTTTCATAGCCAATTGTACCGCATCAGTGTGAACTTTGGACCAGTCTAACAAGCCACATGTTAATAATCACCAAAGCAGCAGTGGACAGCAGAGATCTGGTGCAGAGGTGGGTCTGATACATTATTTGTATGATAGTTGTTTTTATTAGTAATTCGAGCTGCAAGATTTACTGCTAATCCTAATTACTCAGAATTCCCTGAGCATGTAAACGCAGTGACTGTCATAACAATACTGTGTTATCAGAATAGGGTTGTATCGAAAAATCAGATACTAACTGATACAAAAACTAGTATTGAAACTAAATATCCATTTGAGCAGGTATTGATACTAAATGAAGAAATTAATCTTTCAGAAATGATTCTTTCCTGAATAGCTTTGGAATGATCTTGAACTTTATCAGAACCTACCTGGATGACTCAGGGATTACACAGATATAAGGTCACATGGTATTAAAATTAAAGTGCTATTATTTAAAGGCCATATATTGCACAAAAGTGACTCTGAGCTTATGTTAGAATGATGTTAACTCATCAAAAACATGCTTGGAGTTGAGTTGTGTTTTGTTTCATTCATGCATGTTTGAGTAACCCTGTATTATTAGTCTGTCTACATCTCTGAAGTTCCACCTTGTGATGTCATAAAGCAGTAGCTTTCAAGTCAACAGCTACCTTTTACCTTTAGTTTAGTCGAGATGGGAAATTCCAGGGCTTAAATGATCCAAATTATTCTAGTGATGTATGGAGTTTAAAAAAACAGTGGAGCACTTCCTGTATTACCACATAACATCACAAGGTGTAACAGAGTTTTTCATTACCCAATTTGAGTCAGAGCCGTATTTGCATCAGTCATGCCAGTCATTAGGTTGACTTTATTTACTTGCTAGAAACAGAAACAAGTTAAATGGAGTTCACAAAGAAAGTTTGATAAAGTTTATTTGAATAAAAACACTGGTAAAATACAGACACATGAAATCTTACACTCAGATCAGCTCCATGTTTCTCTCCAGTCATATGTTGTCAACCCTGGGCTCATACAATAAACATATTAAAAGAAAAAGACAGAAGCATCTGGCCATACGCATATCGAATTTTGATGCAAATTCAGTTCTGACTCAGATTGGGGAATGACAAGGTCTAGAGCAGTACTCTGAAAGTCCCATCAGAGAAAGCCCACTCTAGCCTGTCACATGTTGTCGCACACTAGAATGCAGCCGCTTCTGTTCCAGTGAAGCTGCGCACTCTCTGACACGCTGACCCTTTTGTGACCCCTCTGTGACCCCGCAGGTGTGGGCTCTGGGGTCTGGCACAGACAGCTTGCAGAGTGTGAGGTTATTAGTGCAGTGTGTTCACCATGATTTTTTACACACCACTGAAAGCCCTGTGGAATCATGGATTACAACAAGAGTCACATATATAAGCATATATAATATATGTATATATATATATATATATTAGGGCTGGGAATATTAACGCGTTAATCGCGATTAGATTAATGTAAGTTATGATCGCGAACATTTTTTTTATCGCGATCAGAGTTTGCCAGCATTTTCCGCAATTCTACCATCCATAGTACTTCCGGTGTCCCGTCGAAATGGGCCGCCCCGTCAGAATGAGCTCCAAGCGCTACTGCGCATGCGCGCGCATGCGCAAACCACCCCTGAGTGTTGTTCCCTTTAAATGCCATCGAGCTTGGCTCCAGAGGCAGAAGTTGAGTTGCTTTCTACAGAAGTGGACTTGTTTTCAACAATTGCAACGCAAGTAAGTAACATTTTAACATTTTATTGGATTTATTGTATGTTACAACCAACATACAACCAATTACATTTAACAATGTATTGGATTTATTGTATGTTATAACCAATTACGCACGTAAGGAATGATAATTTGCGGCAGATACCTACGTCAAATGATAATAGTTTGGATTTAACATTTGACTGCATCGTTATGGTTTTTATTACATCGTATTTTGTTATTTTGTTTCTATGTGAACGTAGAAAACGTTGTAACTTTGTTTAGAAAGGCGCTGTGTATAATTAGCCTTATTTTGTCTTTTACAGTTTCTTACATTTGTGAACAAAACTATGGAGAGATCCAAGCAAGTGTTTCAGTTCCTGACAAGTGGGGAATACCCAGTTTTCCCGTCCGAAGTTCCTATTGACATGCCAGCTGAGGGGAAAATGAAAAAGTGTATGAAAAGCGCTTTATAAATATTGTTTGATTGATTGATTGATTGATATTTTTGTAAATATAAATATATTTGTAAATGTTTCTTCTGTTGTCCCTTTTCCTGTCCTCATAAATCATGAATAAGAGACAAGCCTAATTTGACAGATAATATAAGCGTGTCAGAATGAGCTCTGTACAGTCAGAGCCTAATTTGACAGATAATATAAGCGTGTCGAAATGAACTGTCCATGCCCATTATAAAAGAGTTGGAATTTTACATACTAAAGACACCGTATGCAAACAGCAAACAGCATACAACTCTCTAATCCTATCTAATCTAAAACTGCAGGCGTGCTTGCGGTAGTACGTATTTGTCAAGTACAGACGCCACAATTTTGGATGTCATTGAGTGCAATGTTCAAAATGTGCACAAAACTGTTATAATTTTTAAAATGTTTCGGTAACACTTTATAATAACGATTAAACTTATAAAGCATTAGTAACACTTAGTAAATAATGAACTAATTATTACTAATTATTTTACAAAACATTTACAAATATTTGTTCATGAGTAGAAATACTTAGTAAATAATGAACTAATTATTTTACAAAACATTTACAAATATTTGTTAATGAGTTAGAAATATATTAAATATTTGTTAATGAGTAAGAAATAATCAATTTAATCTCGCCAGAAAGACCCATTGAAAGGAGATATTATGACACGCATGGTCCCTCCCACTCAACCAATCCTAAAAATACAAATAATTATCTATAATTATTTGTATTTTTACAAATAATTAGCTTTGAATCTATACAACTGTAAACAACTCACGCATACAACTGTAAACGAAAAACGGCGTATTTCGACGTAAGGCGGCCTATTTCGACGGGGGGGCGTAACCCGATAGACATCGCCGTCAAAATAGGTCAGCAGTGTTGCCAACTTAGCGACTTTGTCGCTATTTTTAGCTACTTTCTGGACCCCCCTAGCGAGAAAATTAGACAAAAGCGACTAGCGACAAATCTAGCGACTTTTTTTGGTGATCAGACGCTCCAAGATCGCGGGAGGGGGAAAAAAATAATTGCGCCGTTTTCTCTCTTTCCCCGTTCAGAGAAAGAGACAGAGAGACACAGACAGAGAGGGGCAGTGGAAGAGACACTCACCAGTCTCTCCTCTGCTCCCTCCCATCTCGTCAGATCGCCTCGGAGTCTGGTCATTCCTCGCTCTGTTTCTGTCATTCAGTTTCTCTCGTCACGTGCATATCCATCTCATTCTTTAGAGCATTTCTTTTTCTCCTCTTGTATTCAATCGCAATGCCACAACCAAAAGTGTATACACAAAAGTACAGACGGGAGTCTGTACTTTTGAAAAGTACTTTTGAAAAGCACAGAAAAGTTTTAAAAAGCTAGTTCTTTAGCACAAAAAATAAAAAGCTATAGCTTGCCCACTATAGCACAAAAAAAATAAATAAATAAATAAAAAGCTTTAGTTAAACTACAGCACAAAAAAAAAAAAAAACACACAAAATAAAAAAGCAAGCTATAGATCTTGGACTACAGCTCCAAAAAAAATATCTAAAAAAAAAAAAACAAAACAAAAAAATAAAAAACAAACAAGTATATGTAATAACAACACCAATAAAAGGTTAGTGTCACGGGGTAAGAAAGGTTAAGATGTGCCCCCCCCCGCTCTCACGTTTGGATTGGACCGCTCGCTCGTCTAGCTACTTTTAGCTACTTCTGGGCGGGCCAATAGCTACTTCTGATGCTGGGGAGTTGGCAACACTGTAGGTCAGTGGTGGGCTCATTCTGACGAGGCGGCCCATATCGACAGTACAGCGGCGCCGGCGCGAGCTGGCTGCCCGTCACAACGCTCCTGCACTTTCCTAACTTTTTGCCTTAAACTGCCCCACTTTTGTAAATATTTTTTATCAACACTGTACGTAAGCTTGGGCCGCACACGACGCTGCTCTTTTTCTGCACTTTTGGTGGATTATTTACCTGTCTCGGTTTAAGATGTGTAAGGGACCCCGTCCCCCGCTCGTCTACACAAAGGATCAGCTGATGGCGCTGTGCGCTGTTGTGTTCCCCCGAGACAGGCATGTTATCCCTGACGAGATCCTGCGGACGACACGCCGTGGATGCCGCGCGGGACGTAAACTCCGGGAAAAGAAGAGACGCTACAGACCCGTTCTTCCCTCTGTCATCACGGGGAATGTGTGCTCCCTCGCCAACAAGACGGACGAGCTCGCGGCGCTCGTTAGATTTCAGAGGGAGTACAAGGACGCTAGCGTCATTGTTTTTACGGAGACATGGCTAACACCGCAAATCCCGGACTCTACCGTCACTGTGGACAACTTTCATCTGCTGCGCGCAGACAGGACGGAGGAGAGCGTGAAGAAGAAGGGAGGAGGACTAGTGCTGTTTCTGAACGAGAAATGGTGTAAACCTGGACACTGTACAGTGAAGGAGCAGATGTGTAACAAAGACATTGAACTGTTCGCTGTCGGCATGAGGCCCGGTTACCTGCCCCGTGAGTTCTCTTATATGCAGCTCATTTGGTTGTATTAATTAAGCTCATTGTTGGTTAAACGCGCTATTTTGAGTTTGCTAGTATTTTGTTCCTTCTACGCATCCGTAGGCAGCTCGAGCGGGCTTCAATCATTTATTTACAATTTCTCAAAGTAAGCACTATTACTGGTTCATTGTTACTTTTTCCTTTCTCTGCACTTTTTTGAAATAAAAAAATGGCGAGAAATACTTTGCATTGTGAGTTTAACTTTAGATTCGAACGGTCTTACTGCAAGATATCAATTTTAAACATGCAAAATAAATCACGATTAATCGCGATTAACTATGAAATTTCTGAGATTAGTTGCGATTAAGAAAATTAATCGTTTGACAGCCCTAAAATATATATATATAATATATAAGCATATATATAAGCATATATATATATATATATATATATATATATATATATATATATATATATATATATATATATATATATATATATATATATATATATATATATATATATACTTTTAAGCATGTCTGTCTGAAAAGACAGTAGAGATTAGTCACAAACTCTTTACATTTGTCTGTTTTGAGTGCTATATGTGTATTAGTGTTCTGTCCTACAACTAATGAGTAAAATAGTAGTAACATTACTTCAGTTATTTTATATATTAAATTTAATGCAATGTGAAGGACAAAACATGAAATAATGCACAAAATCTGGTATATTCAAAGGACAGACACAAAAATGAAACAAACTAAATCATATCTGAAGGTGTGCTGTATAAAACACAAATGTTAAAATAATTTCACATTGTCAGCATAAAGCTTTTGTCACTTTTAGACTTACTCACTGTGGGGAGACGTAGCACATCTTTTACTTAAGTAAGACAGATGCATCAATGAAAATATTACTCAGATAGGAGTAAAAGTATGCTGCACAAGTACAATTTCTTCAAAAATGATATTCAGGTAAATGTAACTGATTACTACCCACCTCTGCTGCTAACGTAAGTGAGGCGGTCCTATATCTGGACTTGTTAATTGTCAGTTGTATGTCTCTGTGTAACATGTTTGTCCATATTTGTGTGTGTGTGTGTGTGTGCGTACATGCGCATGTGCATGTGTGTGTGCGTGTGTGGATGTGAGCACAGCCTGTTTGTCCCTCTCATGGCTCCCAGGGAGATCCGTGACCGAAGATCCTCAAGTTTAAGGTTCATGTGCAGTTCAGTGCGCAGTTCACAGGGCGGTCAGCAGGCCACTGTTATCACACCTACCCTCCCCCAACACTCTCTCCCTCTACACCAGGGGTGGGCAATTATTTTTCCCCAGGGGCCAAATGAGAAGCAGAAAATATTGTGGAGGGCCGGGCCAAAAGTTTGAAGTCTACTCTAGTTATTAATTTTATTTCTATGCTGAAATCAGTAAATGACATTGTTTACAGAAGCTGGTAAGTTATTAAGTAATGAGAGAGTGAAGTTTTACAAAAACTGAATTTATTCAGTAAAATAATTCAAAACAACAACTCTTTTTCAGTCACATTAACCCCACAATGCTTTCTGAGTTTAACTTTCTTAACTTTGTATTAAGACACCACAATGTCTTTGTTTGCCAAATAATACAATACAAGATATGTCACAACATTTTTTTGTCCAACTGCCAAATTGTGTAGAAAAAGTCAAAGTTTGCATGTTTTAGTGTTTTGTTTTTTTTTCTTGATCAGTGAGAAACCTCGCCTCTGTTGAGCTTTAACAAGTGGATCAAAGTCAGGTTCATGTTTGAGGTGGAGATGTGAAGCACGTCCGACAGATGATCATCAGTACAAATGCATTATGTACAATTTTGAAAGTAGGTTTTATTTTCTTAATTCCAAGAAACCTTTCGCGGGCCAGTCAGAGTTGGCCCCGGGCCTTGAAATGCCCGGGTCTGCTCTACACTCTCTCTCCTCTTTCTCTCACCACACACTCTCTCTCTCTCCTCTGTCTCCTCCAACACTCTCTCTCTCCTCTTTCTCCCAGCACTCTCTCTCTCCTCTCTCTCCCAACACTCTCTCTCTCTCCTCTCTATCCCAACACTCTCTTTTCTCTCTAACCCAACACTCTCTCTCTCCTCTCTATCCCAACACTCTCTCTCTCCTCTCTATCCCAACACTCTCTCTTTTTCTCTAACCCAACACTCTCTCTCTCCTCTCTATCCCAACACTCTCTCTTTTCTCTCTATCCCAGCACTCTCTCTTTTCTCTCTATCCCAACACTCTTTCTTTTCTCTCTATCCCAACACTCTTTCTTTCCTCTCTATCCCAACACTCTCTCCTCTCTCCCCCAGTACTCTCTCCCTCTACACTCTCTCCTCTTTCTCCCTCTACACGCTCTCTCTCCTCTGTTTCCCCCAACACTCTATCTCCTTTCTCTCCAAACACTCTCTCCTCTCTATTCCAACACTCTCTCTCTCTCCTGTTTCTCCCTCTACACTCTCTCCTCTCTCTCCATTTACATTCTCTCTCTCATCTCTCCCCAAAAGTCTCTCTCTCCCTCTATACTCTCTCCTCTCGCTCCCTCTACATTCTCTCTCTCCTCACTCCCCCAACACTCACTCTCTCCTCTCTCTCCCTCTAAACTCTCCCCTCTCTTTACCTCTACACACTCTCTCTCTTCTTTCTTTCTCTACAGTCTCTCTCCCAACAGTCCCTCTTGCCTCTCTCTGTCCCCCTACACTCTCCTCTTGTCTCCCCCTCCCCCTCAACTCTCTCTCTTCTATCTCCCCTAACACTTTCTCTCTCCTCTGTCTCCCCCTACACTGTCTCTCTCTCTCTTTCTGCTCTCTTTCCTCTTCTCTCTCTCTCCCTCTGTTCTCTCTTCCTCTCTCTTCTCTCATTCTCTGTCCCCTACGTGTGGCTCTAAACACAGCCCTCTCTCCTGTCTCTCTTTCTGCTCTCTCTCTTTATTTTCCCTCTACACTCTCTCTCCTCTCTCCCCCTACTCTCCTCTCTCCCTCCCCTACACTCTCTTTCTCCTCTCTTTCCTCCTACATTTTCAGTTTTTTCTCCTTTGTCCCTCTACACTCTGTCTACTCTCTCCCCTCCACCTACACTCTGTTTTTCTCCTCTGTTTTTCCCTACTCTCTCTTCTCTGTCTCAGCTCTCTCTTTCTGCTCTTTCTCCTATTTTTCACCCTTCCCTTCTCTCTCTGTCTCTCCCGTACCTCTCTCTCTTTCTCTTCTCTCCTCTGATCACAGCCCCCTTCTTTCCTCCTTGCTTTCTCTCCTCCCTTTGCTCAGCTGACTCCTGCCTGACCTCCACTCTCCGCTCACACTCTCAGCCCTGTCGAGAGTCACCAGCACAGTCTCTCATTGAAGAAAACACTTCATCTAAGTATCATCTACTCCCTAATCAGTAACAGAGAACGTGTTACTACTGCTACAAAAACTCCTAGCTTTATTTGGTCACATACATTTTGCAGCTCACTCAAGCTGCTTCTTCAGTATACTGTAGAAGCAACTTGGATTTCTTCTTTTGCCATGGATTCTACATTTACAACTGAGGGATTCTGCATAAAGACTCTTACTTGTACCCTTATTTGTTCTAATGTGGTATGGTAATGATATGTAATCCTTTCTCTCTTCCTTCTACGACCACTACTACTACTACTACTACTACTACTAACTACTACTACTACTACTACTACTACTACTACTACTACTACTACTACTACTACTACTACTACTACTGCAACTACTATAAATATTGTGACATGAGCAGTGAAGTGCACAGGGGGGTTGCTCAGGTTGCCCAGGCAACTGCCCCTAGGCCTCCCTGGACTGATATTCTCCTTCCAAGTTGAAATAATAAATAAATAAATAAATAAATAAATAAATAAATAAATAAATAAATATAACAAATACATTTGAACTACACACATTTGAGACAATAAAGTTAATGCTGTACTGTGGAACATTCCAGTAGTCAGAGGATGTACATCTTTAGCCCTTGTGTCACAGTATTCTAGCAGTAGTAGTAGTAGTAGTAGTAGTAATTGTTGTTGCTGTTGTAGTAGAAGGGAGAGGGGAAGGATTTGTCTCATTACCTTACCACATTAGTACCAATAAAGGTAGAACATTTTTTCTTGTAGTAGTAGTAGTACTTAATTGTCCCTGTAGGGAAACTGTCCTCTGCATTTTACCCATCCTTCCAATCCTTTCAGAATATGCAAACTTCACACAGAAAGGCCTGGGCAACCTGAGAATCAAACCCAGAACCTTCTTGCGGAGAAGCATGAATACTAGCCACTCAGCCACCATGCCATCAATCTTAGCCACTGAGACGA
The DNA here is from genome assembly GCA_036785185.1 of Paratrypauchen microcephalus. Lineage (NCBI taxonomy): Eukaryota > Metazoa > Chordata > Actinopteri > Gobiiformes > Gobiidae > Paratrypauchen > Paratrypauchen microcephalus. The sequence goes on from JAVJIX010000046.1 coordinate 147,611, forward strand.
GGAGTATTTTTTGGCAGTACCAGTCAAAAGCTCATGTCCAGGGACGTGCACAGGAAATTTGAGGGACAGTTGCTCTGACCTGAAGAAAGGGCAAAAAATCACAGGCTATATGAAGCACAGTGTCTTTATTGATATATTGATACAAACAACTGAAACATAACTAAACACAATATCCTATATGCTATCCTATCAAGTCAATAAGCTTTCAAAAGAGATGCCGCCTATTCAGGGCTATTTCAACAAAAAATCTTATTATTATTATTATTATTATATATCTTATTATCTTATTATTATTATTATTATTATTATTATTATTATTATTATTATTATTATCCATCCACACTGCTCCTCCTGAATCCGAGGTTCGACTATCGGTCGAATTCTCCTCTCCAGCACCCTGGAATAGACCTTACCGGGAAGGCTGAGGAGTGTGATTCCCCGATAGTTGGAACACACCCTCCGGTCCCCCTTCTTAAACAGAGGGACCACCACCCCGGTCTGCCAATCCAGAGGTACTGTCCCCGACCGCCACGCGATGTTGCAGAGACGTGTCAGCCAAGACAGCCCTACAACATCCAGCGACTTGAGATACTCAGGACGGATCTCATCCACCCCCGGGGCCTTGCCACCGAGGAGCTTTCCAACCACCTCAGTGACTTCGGCCAGGGTGATGGATGAGTCCGCCTCCAAGTCTCCAGCCTCTGCTTCCTCCTCGGAAGATGTGACGGCGGGATTGAGGAGATCCTCAAAGTATTCCTTCCACCGTCCGATAACATCCCCAGTCGAGGTCAACAGCTCCCCACCTCCACCGTAAACAGTGTTGGTGAAGCACTGCTTCCCCTCCTGAGGCGCCGAACGGTTTGCCAGAATTTCTTTGAGGCCGTCCGATAGTCCTCCTCCATGGCCTCTCCGAACTCCTCCCAAACCCGAGTTTTTGCCTCTGCGACCACCCGGGCTGCAGCACGCTTGGCCCGCCGGTACCCGTCAGCTGCCTCAGGAGTCCCATGAGCCAACAAGGCCCGATAGGACTCCTTCTTCAGCCTGACGGCATCCCTTACTTCCGGTGTCCACCACCGGGTTTGGGGATTGCCGCCGCAACAGGCACCACAGACCTTACGACCACAGCTACGGGCGGCCGCATCGACAATAGAGGCCGAGAAAAGAGCCCATTCGGACTCTATGTCCCCAGCCTCCCCCGGAATCCGGGAGAAGCTCTCCCAGAGGTGTGAGTTGAAGGTACCCCTGACAGAGGGCTCTGCCAGACGTTTCCAACAGACCTTCACGATACGCTTGGGCCTGCCAGGTCTCTCCGGCTTCCTCCCCCGCCAGCGGACCCAACTCACAACCAGGTGGTGATCAGTTGACAGCTCTGCCCCTCTCTTCACCCGTGTCCAAGACACGCAGGCAGAGGTCAGATGACACGACAACAAAATCGATCATCGACCTCTGTCCTAGGGTGTCCTGGTGCCACGTGCACTGATGGACACCCTTGTGCTCGAACATGGTGTTTGTTATAGACAAACTGTGGCTAGCACAGAAGTCCAATAACAGAACACCGCTCGGGTTCAGATCAGGGAGGCCCACTGGGCAAAACAAGCTAGAATCCGGATGTGTTTGGACTGGATATTTTATATGACACGCCACATATCCGGACCAGTTTTTCACGATATCCTTATTTCTTGAGAATCCATGAAAATATTGACGTATTTGGACTCCGGATTTCACTGGGTACAATATCTGTTCGTATCCGGAGATATTTTGGCAACTCTCTGAAGCCAGCTCGCTACACGCCCATGTGATCCCCGGACTGCCCTCAGGGCTGAGCGAGTATGCGCCGCCTCGACTGCAGACTGAGACCACACTCCGAACCGCAGTCGCTGAATTGGAAAACGCAGCAATGTTAGCCGTGCTCCTGGTGGACAAGTTTGCGGTCACGTTTTGATGGGGAGGTGAACAATCCCACTATCAGAGATGTTTTAAGGTAAGTTGAAATATCAGAATTGCTATTTGGCGGGTGAATGTTTGGCGTTAGCTACACAGTTAGCCTGCCATTCGTTGATAACGTGGAATGATAAGCTGGTTGATGGAATGATTGGGACATAATGTATCATCAGTAATATGAATGTACAACATGTAATGGCGTCGATGTCTGATTTTCGACATACGCAGGGGATGAATTTCAAAATCCCACTTGTGTAAAAATGGAGAGTAATCTGCTAGCTAAATGTAGCCTTCTAGCTAGCGTGACACTGAGATCTATCTTTTTGTAGCAGCTAGCCTACATAGGTTTCCCACCCAAGTGTTTAGCGTAATAATCTGTGGGTAAAAATACGCTATTTCTTAGTCCATTACCATACAAACCAACTGGGGGCCTTGTGAAATTGGGTGGGTTTTAGAGCCGCCAGGAGACTTGAAGGTAATATGTAGGATTGTGGCCAGAGTAGGTAAATACATATTGCAAGTGTGCTGCTTATTTCCAAAATCTTTTCATGACTATTTAGTCAAACTAAATAAGTAATAAAATTATAGTTACTAGTATGACCAAGTAAGTAATAAATAAAATTATAGTTACTAGTATGACCAAGTAAGTAATAAATAAAATTATAGTTACTAGTATGACCAAGTAAGTAATAAATAAAATTATAGTTACTAGTATGACCAAAGTAGTTCTGCAGATTAAAAAATGTCTATTACTGGAAATTGACAAACATGGAAAATGACAGACATGGAAAAGATTTCTTTCCTTTCCCAGTCAAAATTAATACTTAGAATTTGATGGTGGTGGTAAGTATTCATGAAAAGGTAACATTTGTGAATGAGCAGCATGCATTCTGGAAATAAACTACCTTTTAAACATGTGTGTGACAAAACGGATCAGTCATTGCTTTTGCCCCAAGATAGATGTAGCTAATCGCAAACATTATAAAAGACAATGAGATGTTGAAATTAATGTTTCTGAATGCTGCAGGGCAATCGGTGACCTTCGCAGTTCAGTGGATGACCTGAGAAAGGAACTGAGGACCATGCAGGATGCCGTGATGCAGCACCAACACTCCCGCATGACCCAGGAGAACCACAAAGTCCCTTTGGAGTTGGCGGTAACACTTGATTGTCTGTTTTTGAGAATAGGACACAAACTGGACTCATGTATGTGTCCCATAACTAGGCTGACATCATTATCCACTGTTTCTTTCTATATTGGTCGTCTTAACCACATACAGTTGTATAATGATTTTTTCTTATTCAGGCACGGGTGAGGCGCTTTCACTGTGGGCTTGGGGAACTGCAGTGGATACCCTTATAAATGAACATATACCAGTGAGTGAGCCTACGAGTCTCCAATGCTGGCCAGCCCACACGTGTGTAAAGTTCACAGTGGTGTGTGCGAGGGTTACAGTTTGTGATGAACCTCAGAGAGGCATGATACACACAATCTAACACTTACGCTTATAAAGAAAGCAGGGTCCATCACTGGTGTGTTTTAGTACTGTGGAGCAAATCTTAAAGGAGTGGGTGATTGAGAGGTGAATAGGGAGAAGTGTAAGGATGACCACCCACTGTACATCATGTTCACTAAAAGTGGTAGGAGCCAAAGGCTCCTCCTACCTAGGTGCTCCACTAGATTTAGGAGGTCTTTTGTTCCTGCAGCAATCAGACTTTTCAACAATAGCTGAGCACTATTTTAATGTTGTGGTTCTTTTTGTATTTCTATGATGGGATGTCACTTATTTATTTTTAGCTCTTTATTTTTTATCTGTTACACTAACTTGTGTCATTGTCTTACTATTGCGTGTGTATATGTTGTATGAATGGTCAGGTGGTATAATTTCCCCTTTGGGGATTAATAAGGTCTACTCAATCACTCAAAAGTCTGTTAACTCTACTTCTTACTGTCTTGCAGAAGCTTGAAATAGGTTCTATGAACACCTGAAGGCCCCCCAAAAAATGGACCTAGCTGGGAGGACCGATGAAGTAAAGAAGAAAAAAATGAACAGCCGACGTGACCGGGTAGGTAAAACAACCCCCAACACACCTCACACTGGCATCACACCCTGATTAAGGCCGTAGGGCTGATTCACATTGGTGATTTTATTAGCCCACATAAAAGATTGTTTTGGACTTTTTACAGTATAAATCAACTCAAGTGCCTTTTTTCCCCTTTATTTTTTGTTGGCATCACTATCTTTGATCACTGCTTGACCAAAGAAAAAAAAATCCAGTTGATGGTTGTGAAATTCTTCCTGGCTGCCATGAACTATTATTTGGGTACAAGCATTGAAATTCAGGTAGGTCTGCATTCTACATTCTTTTGAAATGTGTTGCTTAATATTGCCCTCTTCTGTGTAGCTTTTCAAGCAGCGGCTTCAGGTGGCCAAGGACCTCCTTGATGACGATGACCTGCAGTATCTGAAAGGAGCAGAACTCCATTCAACCGCACGCCGGGAGTTAAAGTTAAAGGTATTCAATCACATTTTCACAGACGAACTTTGGGCGCATCTCATTAAAGGGACAAATATTTACCGTGAACAGACCGAACGTGATCACACTCCAGCGAGGGCAAAGACGCTTAAGTGGTCGAATGTAACTGTCCCTGAAATGAAGACGTTTATTGGGCTATGTATCGGCATGGGTCTACTTGTTCTGCCTGCACAGAGAGATTATTGGAGGCACACCAAAAATCTCGTCAAGACTCAGTTCTCTGACGCCATGGCAGATTCTATGCTATATGGAGGTAAGAACTAAAATACTGATTGATTGTGATAATTATGTAATAACAAACGGTGATTATTAATATTATCAGTGCAAATTACATTTTTTCTAATTATGTAGCATTTCATGTTTACATCTTTGGGCATAATGATGAGAGAGGTATTGGTATTCTGCATTGAACTTTTATTCAACCATAATCATGCATACAAATATAATACAAAAATAGATACATACATACCATCATACAAATACAAGCTGTAACACAAGAGAACAATGTAATTTACAGTACCTGTAGACATTTAAAAAATACATAATATTTTTATTCATCACATACACATAGTTTGCGGTGCCATCTTATTTACAATAGACCGAATATCTCACAAAGCCACATTACAATGTAAATTATGCTGTTTTATATTATACTTTCATCCAAGGTGACTTTCCTGTGTCTGTTTCTGCATTTTCAGTCAATCGAAGGCAACAGGGAGCCATCCAGCAACAGGTGGAAGTGCCAGCTTGCCTTGCAGATTATCAAAAAAATATGAAAGGTTTGTTTGCCTTTTTGGTTTTATGGCAAAATATGTGACTATATAATGACTATATATTTATTATGTTTATTTCCACTGTTGCCTTGTGAGTGTGTAATGTGTGCTGTGTGTTCCAGGCGTCGATCTGCTTGATCAAATGGTTGGCTACTATGGGTTCCAGCATCGAACGAAGAAGTGGTGGAGGCGAGTGTTTTTCTTCTTCTTGTCTGTGTCCTGCCACAATGCATACATCGCTGCAAGACCTGCCTTCAGCAGAAAGTACAGAGGGTACAAGAACTGGCTGGAGGAACTTATCACACCAATGACAACAAGGGCTGTTCCTGTGACCTCTCCTCCTTCTCCATCTTCTCTTCCTCCTCCTCCAACCGACTGTAGGACGTTTGGGGGCCATAGTAGCCACACCACCTCCACAACATGACTGTGGAAAGATATATGACAAGCGCAAGCTGTGCCGGGAATGTCAACTGGTCCCAGAGAACGAGAAAGTAGGTGGGCCAACAGTCTTTGGATGCAAACAGTGCAAACTACCTCTGCACATTGAGTGCTTTGGCAAGCACTATCGCTGGTATATGTAAGGGATGTAACCTGTGCAGTATGTAGTGCACTTCATCTTACTGCCTTATGGCCTTGGGACACTTTATTTTTTACAGTTTTGACCTGAATAAGAGCTGTTCTTTATTTCTTAAAACTTGAAAATATTGTGCACTGTACATGTTGTGACTGTTTTCTTTTATTTTTTCCATATTATTGTGTTTCTGGATTATTTTATATTTTTTTCTTAAGGTGTAGAATAATAAGCCACACTTCTCATGAAACCCACAAGTGTAAGCTTTCAAATACTTTTGGAATTTTGTCTCTGCTTCAGAGGCTGAGAAATCACTTATTTAATAGGCGTTGACATTGTTGAATTTCCAGGAAAAACCTCAGGATCTCACCCTTAAGATTTTCAGGCCTTTTTCCCCAGGCGTTTTAGGTCTAAATGGGTTAATTAATAAAGACAACTTTATCAAACACAACTTTATCAAACGTTCTTGTCTGTTGTATAAATTGTATTAGTGACATTGGCAGAGGTGGAAAAATGCTGAAAAAATGTGATTTAAGTATCTTTACTTGCTTAAAGCCTACTAAATTAAAAGTACCCATCTAAAAATCTACTTGAGTAAAAGTAAAACAGTACTTGTTAATGTATTTTGAGTAAAAAAACAACAACTTTAAATTGGTTACATTTTTCCATGACCTCTAAAGTTTGTCAGCTGTGTAGACTTAGCTTTTTCAAAGTAATTGTGATGAGTTTTTAGTAATGCTAATCTGTCATTTTGGTCAATGTCTGTGCTATTTTAAAATAACTAAGGCATATAATTAAAATATTAACCGAGTTACCAGCCGCCTAGTCAGTAGTACACTGTAAAACATTGGTATATAAATGGTATATAAATGTATGAAAATTTTGCATGGTCATAAGGCTATGGGTTTCACGATACAGTAGCCTATAAATGCTTGAAAAATAAAGCTCCCTAGTAAATGCTAGCTTGTGTATCCTGACATATCCGGAGGTGAGCGCAGTACCAGAACGTGACGTATTCGGAGATATACCAACAGTGAATACGTGAAACACGGACGATATCCAGTAAATATCCGGAGAACCGGATATGTAGCGTGTCGACACAGTGCCATTCCGGAGTTCGGAAATGCTCCGTATACGAGAATTGACACCAACGTATCCGGAGCGTGTCAATCCGAATATCTACAGATATTGTGAATATCCTGGGATATACGACTACAAACACCCCCGGAAACAATGCCATTTTTCCCAGTGGCCGTTCCTCCCAATCACCCCTCTCCAGGTGTCACTGTCGTTGCCCACGTGGGCGTTGAAGTCCCCCAGGAGAACAACGGAGTCCCCGGTCGGTGCACTGTTCAGTACCCCTCCCAGGCACTCCAAGAAGGCCGGGTACTCTGCACTGCTGTTCGGCCCATAGGCCGACACAACAGTGAGAGACCTGTCCCTGACCCGAAGGCGCAGGGACGCGACCCTCTCGTTCACCGGGGTGAACTCCAACACTCGGCGGCTGAGCTGTGGGGCAATGACCAGGCCCACACCAGCCCGCCGCCGTTCCCCGCGGGCAACGCCAGAGAAATGGAGGGTCCAGCCCCCCTCAAGGAGTTGGGTTCCAGAGCCCAAGCTGTGCGAGGAGGTGAGGCCGACTATATCTAGTCGGTAATGCTCAACCTCCCGCACAAGCTCAGGCTCCTTCCCCCCCAGCGAGGTGACATTCCATGTCCCCAGAGCTAGTCTCCATGTCCGGAGATCCGGCCGTCGAGGTCCCCGCCTTCGAGTGCCGCCCAGATCTCTCTGCACCGGCCCCTTATGGATCCTCCTGCGGGTGGTGGGTCCACGGGAGGACGGCCCCACGTCGCTCCTTCGGGCTGAGCCCGGCCGGGTCCCATGGGGAAAGGCCCGGCCACCAGGCGCTCGTTGGCGAGCTCCCACCCCAGGCCTGGCTCCAGGGTGGGGCCCCGGTGACGCCAATCTGGGCGACGTAACTGGCCTCGATCTATTACTCATCATAAAGGGCTTCTGAACCTCTCTTAGTCTGACCCGTCCCCCAGGACCTGTTTGCCTTGGGTGACCCTACCAGGGGCATAAAGCCCCCGACAACATAGCTTCTGGGATCATTCGGGCACTCAAAACCCTCCACCACGTTAAGGTGGCGGCTCAAGGAGGGTATTATTATTATTATTATTATTATTATTATTATTATTATTATTATTATTATTATTATTATTATTATTATTATTTAGCTTTCTACCATTGTTTCCTCATTAAAAACATGCAAGAATAAAAAAGGGTGTGTGAGACTGGGGTGGCATTTAAGTCCAATTGTGGCCAAAGGCTTGCAGGACTCACTGAGCTGCGACCTATGTCCGACCCACACACAGAGGAGGGGGCAGTAGTAGTGGTTAAAGTAACCTTATCATGTAATTGGGGTCAAGGTGAGAGCCACTGACCTGATGCAGGGGCTCTGGGCGGGTCAGCAAGTCACGTCAAACGGGCTTTAATCAAAATCTACTGATGTTCTCAGCAAAAACACCTCAACCACACTGAAAATCTACTCATATGAAGTCATGTTTAAAAATCTCTGTGTCAAGGAGGACTTAGAGTGCTCCACAATATGGAATTAAACTCACCTGGCTTTGATTCAATGATAGATGTGATTGCTCATAAAAGCCTCTAAAACATACAGGTGTGCAGGTGGCACCCATCACAGTTAACACCCAGTACAGGTGGAACCCAGCACAGGTGACACCCACCACATGTGGCACCCAGCACATGTGTACTCAGCACAGGTGACACCCAGCAAGGACTCTGCTGCTGGAGAGGCTCAGCCTTTCTAGGCTATGTAGAGACCAGGTAGAACCCTTCTGAACAATATTTAGAGGATTTGTGAACTGAGTCTGTAAAAGCTGCATTCGTGTAGACACCCCCTCCACCCTCTTTCTCCGCACAACCATACATGAAGGTCTTACGAGCTTTTGACCTCCACACTGATCAATATAAAACACTGACAGCTCCAATACACATGGCAATATTAGCGTACTGCAGAGTACTGGACAGTACACAGTGAGCATGCATGTTCAACTCTTAATCAGGAAGTGCATGCTAACATCACCCTGCAACAATGGCAAAACTCCCATCTGGTTTCTGAGAGTTGTGAAAAGTGCAAACGAACTTCACATACATTTTTCTGAGAGTAAATAACAGATGAACAGATATACAGTACAAGCTGTAAAGACACCTTGTACTCATCGTAGTCGTAGGGCTAATTTCCAGTGGTTGTCCCACATTAACTAACAAACCCACACCCATTTATAAAACAGTGTACTTCACAACACTGGAGGGAGGGAGGTGGTTGTCTTGCCCATAGAAACAATGGCAGTATGCACTCTAACTACTTCACCATTATGCCAGGACCAACCCCAAAATATACAAAAAAAATAAAAAATTACTCACTAACTAGGATTGCCCAAAGCAATTAGTATTGAAACTAGATACTCATTTGAGCAGGCATCGATACTAAAAACAGTCACAGGACAGAAATTAACCTAACTATAACAGCCCATAGACTGTAAGGCCACATAAAAAAACCTACTATTATTTAAAGGGACAGTGTGTAGGATTCGTGGCGCATAGGTGGTTACTAGCTATTCCACTTCCTCTTTTGCTATGGCAGACCTCGAGGGTCACCCGGGCGCGACGTAGCGCCGACATCGCGCGTGCCCGCGCACGAACCGCGCACCGCTGTATACATAAAACGCGGTCCCCCGTTCACTTTTTTTTTTTCTTTTCGCATGAAAACACACAATCCCGATCATGATTCATGACAATCTACACATCAAATGAAAGCTTACAGTCTCCTCTTTTTGACTATGCAATTCATTTCCCTGCAAAACAATCACTCCCCGAGCACATGGGGCTTTTATACAGAAAAGCACAAAACTTAGCTTACTTAGCTTACCTTTGAAGGCTCTGCACAGGTCAAACTCTGTATTTCATCATAAACTTGGTCTCAATCTGTCCATAAGGATCCAGCGAATAAAATCCAGTAAAACAATTTAGTCCAAAATACGTGTTATATCCATTACGATGTGTGATACAGCAGCATGCTTGTTTACACGAGGCTCCCCCCTTCCCCTCCCCTTCCCCCTCCCCTTCCCCTTCTCTCCTTCGCTCCTTCTCTCCCACATGAGCAGGCGCTAGCAGGAGCCGAGGCGAAGGATGAGCCCAAATGTCCTTCTGCGGCTCTCGTATTCAAAATGGCTGCCTCTATATGGGGAAGATCCCCCTTTTATGTGACTATATCCAAGTCCAAAAGAATACTTTGATTTCATGATGGAAGTGAAAAGGCTTGGAAAACAATGTATTTTTGAATGGGTATCTTCAATTTCAGTAATTAACAGGTAAAAATCTTACACACTGTCCCTTTAATGCTGAAAATCACATTCTATTGTCCATAGAAAGAGTGCTATCAGAATCAGTATTGAGTCTATTCCTTAGTATTGACTACTCATACCCAAAACATGCTCCAGGTAAAATCCTCCAGCTGAGGTCCTGACCAAGCCGAGCAATAAGATCATGGAGATGGGTCCCCGGACGCCTGAAAGACGAGCTGCCCACTGCTCCTGAAGGATGGGTCAAATGCAGAGAAATAATTTCCCTACGGGGATGAATAAAGTGTGTCTTCTTCTTCTCTTCTTCTTCATTATTCATTATTCAAGTAGGAGTTAAGGTATTGAGTACAGTGAGTACAGCCCACCTCCCATATTAGCACAATACTTCTTATTTTCTCAAACATCTTCTCTGCCTGAGGGATCAGCCTGAGGGATGGCACAAACACCTGGATCTATGTGAATGTGGAGTAAAAGCATTGCATTAGTATAAGTGAGTGACAGCCCCCTGGGATGGATGACTGAGGGGGTCTGGGGTCAGAGCCATCCACCGCCAAGGCCAAGGAGAGCAGCCTGATTAAAGACCTGAGTGATGGCCCATAAACATGTGCTGAGGGCCCCTCCAACAAGAGAGCACAGGGTGGCTAAAGCTCCACCACCATAACACTGCTGAGAATTCCCCTGCATCAGCCAGAATAAATTAACTTTAAGGGAGTTTCAGAGATTGTGGATTGTTGTTACACCTCGGGATGTACACATAAAAGGGAGGATAGAAGAAAGCCTGAGCCCGGCCTGGGTCTACTGGTGCAAAAGGATACATGGCAACCTTGGTTAAAACATTTGCCACTTAATGGAAGTGTAATATGTTTGCACACCTTTGAAACTTGAATGCACCCTGAATGTTTTTGGTCTGCACCCGGGTCAGGTTTGAGCCTTTTACCAGATTTCTGCAACTATAGTAAAAGTATACAGTATATTATGTGATCTATACTCACACAATAACGCCTGTGCCAGATAAAGGTCACTGTTTAGTCTGATAAGTGTTAAGAGAAATCCTTGTGTATGATTTATTTTAATGAATAAATGATAAAAGGAGAAATTCAATTTGTCAGTTGGATTCTACCTGGACGACTGAGGGATTCTTCACGCATTTTAATGAATAAAGAAAAACATGAATTACTGCTAATTCACCACTGCCAATACAGTCTCTATAGCAGTTAGAATTAGCCTGAAACATCACTAACTAAAGCAACGGTCCAATCTAATCCTAGCGCACTCATATCCATGATGAGTTTATAAGCACATTTCAGAACCAGAGGCAGAGTTTGGGCATCACACTGCAACTAGCATGCTAACAGTGCACAGGCTTTATTTTTAGATTTAAGATGGGTAAAATAACTTAATAATTAGATGCAGACAGTGCCCATTATATGTGTATGGGGCATAGGGAAAAAATGATAAACGGGACAATAACAGGACTTTTTTAAATAAATAAAATAATCAATTTTAGAACACAGATCATTCGTCCCTCCAACACTCCCCAAGTTATGCCCTGTGCTATCCACCACCTCAATGAATTTAGGAAAGTGTCTCTCCCGGAACTAACTGAGACATTTGCACATCTCAAACCCACTAGCTGCCACCTGGACACTTTACCTGCAACCTTTTTTTAAAAGATGTACTTACGTTAACCATTCAAGTATTTTATCCATGATTAATTCATCTCTACTTAGTGGTGTTGTTCCTACATTTTTCAAACAATCTATTGTGCACCCACTCATTAAAAAGGCTAATTTTGACACTGAGGTTGTATCAAACTACAGGCCCATATCCAAATTACCATTCATGGCTAAAATTTTGGAAAAAATTGTGTTTTCTCAAGTTTCAGCTCATGCATCATGGAACTGAATCTGCTCTGGTAAAGGTCTACAGTGACATCCTTCTCACACTTGATTTTGGATCCTCACCTGTGCAATTCTATTGGACTTAAGTGCAGCCTTTGACACGATTGACCATGTGAGCATTAATTCTGCAAAATACGTGTGTATTTTCATATAAAGATATGCATTCTTATATTCTCTGAATTTGAGTACTGAGAGCTGTGTCCATGTGTTAAAATAGGTTTTAGCTGTCTAGGTGTAATTGTATCTACTTGTTTTTCTCCTTCTATTTCAAGAACTCAAAGACCCTCCTATAGGTTGGTGGTCTGTTTATTGGTTAACAGTGGCGAGCTTATGTCATAGCATACCACAGACCTGTATTTAAGTCAGCAGTTGTATGTGTCCGGTGTGTGGGCCAAGGGGTCACGATGTCAGTGTGTGGACGATGTGACAACTGAAGAGATGCCATTTATGTTTGTATTCTGCCTAATTCAACATTAAATGCTAATAACCTCAATCTTGAGTCTATGCCCTTCTTAGATCCCTTTTCTGAAAACTCACAACCACCAGATCCTCTTAAAACGCTTGCAGCATGTCGTTGGGTTGCAGGGCTCAGTCTTAATGATTCACTTCATATCTGACAGGAACATCCTTCTCAGTCAAAGTAGGTGAGAGAGTGTCTACTCCTGCTCCTGTCACGTGCGGCTTGCCCCAAGGGTCCATCCTAGCGCCTCTTTTATTTTCTTTATACAGTGGTACCTCACCTTACGAATGACCCAACAAACGAAAATTTCAAGTTACGAAACGCCTTCACGTCAAATTTTGGTCTCTAGATACGAATGAAATTTCAAGTTACGAAACGCAAAATCTCCAATCCAATCCAATCCAACTTCATTTATAAAGCACTTTAAAAACAACAAATCTCAAAAATTCAATTAATGCGCGCTCAGATGCGCGCTCAGATGCACGCCCCGAAACGTGGGGAGACACAACAACACATCATCAGTATGGTAAAACTCACCTGTCTCACGGCAGTCTAAACCCAGCTCACGTTCCCTTAGTGAGTGAACAATCCAGCACTTGGTGAATTCTGCTTCACAGTGATAGGAAGAGCCGACATCGAAGGATCACGTCGACACGGCGCAAGGTGCTGCGGGATGCAGCCGTGCCTCCTCCTCGGGGCCGAGCACGCGCGGGCCGAGCACGGGGTGATTTATTCCTGCTCCGGTCCTGGTTTAGACCTGGTTTAGTTCTGGTCTAGACCTGGAAGTCACATAGAATCAGCGCCCCGACCCGAGCGAGACCCCGTGGTCTTGCCTGCTGTTATCCATTCCTGCTCTCATCTCCTAACCGTGGTTGGGAGACACAGTCGGGAGATCGTCTTCTCCAGGGCCGGAGATAGCTTTCCCTCCGGGGTTAACTCCCTTGTGGACATCGCACGCTTACAGTGGTGGAGAATGCACATTTTTTAAAAAGGCAGTTTTGCTGCAGAGTGGGGCTTTATTGTCTCCTCTCCTTTATTGTCCCCTCTACTCCGCGGAGACTCCTCTACACACGGCGCGCGCGCACACACTCGCAGACTCTTCTGCACTGAGCTATAGACACAAGATAGACACATCTCACAACACCGCCAATAGAGCACCTTCCTCGGCCTGTTAGCTCACAGTGTCAACACACCGGCTCTGGAGGTCAGATAGAAGCAGAGCCCGCCCCGCACCGCAAGCAGCACGGAGCCTCGAGCAACGCGCTGATCCAACGGCACTGCCATGTTATAATAATAACAGGTCCAATCCAGGTTTAGTTCTGGCCAGACCTGGTTTATTCCACATTCTTTTAGTCCTGGTCTAGTCTCTTAGCCCGCCAGGACGCAGAACACAACGTTACACTATAAAAAAAAAAGTTACACTATAAAAAAAAACTTTGGAACGGATCAGGCTTTTTCCATTGAAATAGCTACTCAACTTTTTTCACATTTCGAAACCACTTCTGGAACGAATTAATTTCGTAAGGTGAGGTACCACTGTACATGCTCCCCTGGATTTAATTCTAGAGAAACATCAGATTTAGTACCACCTCTATGCTGATGACACCCAACTATATCTTTCTGTCTCCCCAAAAAATGTCTCGTCCTTTGCCACTCTCCATGCTTGTCTTGCGGAAATAAAAAAAAACTGGATGTCCATTTTCTCTAGCTAAAGGAAAATAAGACTGAAGTTATTCTATTTGGACCTTACGCCGACACCCTCCCATCTGACTTTGGGCCTCTTGCTACAAATTTCCACAGTTCTGCAAAGAACCTTGGTATTTTTATGGACTCTCTTTTAAACTTTGAGAAAAAAAAAAATCTCAAATGTTGTTAAAACTAGCTTTTTTTCAGCTAAAACAAATCACTAAATTAAAACCAATCCTAACAAGCAATAACTTTGAAACAATCATACATGCTTTTGTAACCAATAGACAGGACAACTGCAACCCACTACATTCAGAGAGAGTGGAAGTACTGAGTGGAAGTACTTGAGGTTCATGGCCTTCTTCGACCCTTTTATTACACCTCGCCAAACCACCGGCAATATGAGGGTTGAGGAGAACTTGGAGTACGCCTCTCAGGACCTGGATACTGAGGAGTCAGATATAGAAGTTATATACATTAAGCATTATTGTTTTAGTGTGCAGTTATCTGTTATTAGAGCAATTAACATCAACATTAAACAATATTGTGACAGAGCCAGCTTCTTGTGAGGGGATGACAGTCTCCTCTGTCCCCCGCTGCTTCCTCTCCCTCCCCAGCCCCTGGTCCATCCCCAGCCCCTGGTCCATCGATGTCTCCTGCTTCACCCACAGGTGTGTAGGCAATTCTGTGTGCAGTACTTGTGTACGTCACATGTAACCGCTGCCTATGAACCTTGGAATTGTGTCTTAACTATCAGGCATTTGATTGTACTGTACATTGTGTTTTATTTTATATTGACACCAAGAAGAGGAGGAAAATGTTCCCAGGAGCCCGTTTCGGAGGTGGAGCAGGCTCTACTTGACACCTAGGCCACCTCCGAGGGAGTTCAGCTTGGATGAGTTTTAACTTCTCGGTCTAGCTCATGCTCTGTCGGAAAAGGAATTTCTTAAATATTATTTTTGAGCGACGCGCAGTGCTATTTCTTTTACTATTTCTCCTTCAGAAAATTTGGCCCCGACTAATTGAATATAAAGAGGTGGAAAGCTCAGCAGAGCAGGACTTGCACCAGTCTCTTTCCCTCTCTCCTTTATTCTGTCTCTCAGCTCTTCCCTACTCCAAGCAAGGTCCTTTATATTCTAGTCTCTGTAATATGTAAATATGTGAAATTGTACATTTTGTATTTTCTTATGCACATCATTAATATTATATCATCATATTTGTTACTGATTATGTATAAACCATTTGTAACTGTTAATGTTTCATCATAGAACACGTTACCTTTAATTGTTTTTAAATTTTCACTTGAGTATTTGGTACTCTGAGTCTGTTGTACTTTGTTTTGTATCCTACTTTTGTATATTTATGGAGTATTGTCATGTGGAACATGGCTTGTGGGTGCATTGCACAGAATCTTACAGTTGACCATAAGGAGGATTCAAATATTACTCAAGAGCAATGTTCCCTCTGAGCTGCGCAACTGCGCAATTGCGCACTGCTCGCACATTCTCAGTGCACAAGAAAACCTCTGCAGCACACTGTAAATAAATTAGATCTATAATAAAATAAAAAAATTCTGTATCATTTTGCTGTGTAACTCAGTGAGGGACAGGTGTCCACCCCAGCCAATCATACAATACGATTCACTTACAGCAAATCACATCATTGACAGTACTTGTGTACGTGCCCTGTCCATACACGCTATAACAGTAATAACAGTGCAGCGGAGCTAAGATACGCTAATGCTAACCAATGTTCCCTCTAAGATGCGTGCGTGCAGCACATAAAATCTAACCTGAACTGATAAACAAAGCGCTCGTTAGACGCACGGAACGACCAGTTTGATAGATTCAGTTTGCACATGTGAATGTGACACGGGTTAGGGAGAAGCCGACTGCAAACAGACACATTTCAACCACATTTCTCTTGCTTCCTTCAGTATGACCGTAGTTGTAGTTGCACATCACCACGGGTCAGAGCGGCTTCTCTGCCGCCCGCACACACTTCACAGAGGGAAGAACACAGGAAGAGGAGACAGTAGTGCTATGCAATGTAATCTTCCCCTGTTTACTTTGTTTTCAAGACTTTCTCAAAGTGTAAATCCTCTCGCGTTATACCCCAGAGCTCTGACACTCACACAAAATATATGAAGCGATAATAATTTATACTTATTTTGGAGATCATTATTTTGGGAAAGATTACCCATCTTGTGGCCTATAGGTCCTACAATCCATAAAGAAATCTGCAGCTATATGCAGGCTACAGATTTGTACACTGCTCATTTATGGGAGGAAGATTCATCTGGGCGTAGCCCATATTTTTTATTTATTTATTTTAGTTATTTTATTTATTTGAGGTTATTTTTCAAAATATTGTACCATTCAATGTTTCACTGATGACAGCAGGACCCTCACACTGACATACAACATATACAAATCTCATGAACAGATTCTTGTCTTTGTCATTCTAAGTGGACCAAAAAAAATCAGTTATATTAAAAGTAAGTAACGGAAATAACTGCAGTAATTTGATTAATAAGCTGTAACTTGCGATGATCTCAGGTGTGATACTGGTGTGGCCACAGTGTGCATGTCGGATGTTGCTCACAAGGGTCCAAGGAATGCTCAGGGAGTTAGTGTGTTTGCTCAGACACATGAAAAATTAGGGGGAACATTGCTCAAGAGATCATAAAAATGGGAAATTCCAGGGAGGGAATTATCCCAGTGATTCTAGTGAAGATGTATAGAGTTCAAAAACACAATGTAGCTCTTCCTGTATGACATGACATCACAAGGTGGGACAGGTGGAACAGTGTGTTATGTATGAGAGAAGAACAGCCTAAATATGCAGGGTTTGTGTGTTAAACG
The DNA here is from genome assembly GCA_036785185.1 of Paratrypauchen microcephalus. Taxonomy (NCBI): domain Eukaryota; kingdom Metazoa; phylum Chordata; class Actinopteri; order Gobiiformes; family Gobiidae; genus Paratrypauchen; species Paratrypauchen microcephalus. The sequence continues at coordinate 164,730 of JAVJIX010000046.1, forward strand.
TGTGTGAATGAAACAAAACTGCAGGTATGCTTTTGATGAGGAAACAATATTAGTGTGGATCAGCTATAGCAAGCTATAACAAATAGCTTTAACTTCTTGGGTTCTTTTTAAAGACAATACAGTAACATGTATTTACCTTGTTATAATAATAATTTTACATTTTATTTCAAGGCGCCTTTCTAGACATTCAAGGACACCGCACAAAGACAATGTGTTGACATATTTCGGCTGCTAGCTGCAACCCATCTTCAGAACTTTAACTGGTGTTGGTGGTGACGTGTCGTATATCAGATGTTGTTATTTCCTGTAGGCGTGGTCAGCCTGATTGACCTGGCAGGACGCTTAGACTGACCACCCCTCCTGTCACCCGGTGCTCTCTGGAGGAGGGTGTCCCAGGTGTGTGAAAGGAGGCGTGGTCAGTTGGTCAGGCAGTTCTGACAGTTCAAAAATCACCAGAGAAGCATACAATGATGTAATCCCAACAGCTAGCATCACCCCTCGCAATTATGGGACTCCGAAAATTCACAAAACAGACACACCGCTCCGCCCGATAGTAGATAGGTAGTAGATAGCATAGGTTCAGTCACAAGCAATCTGTCAAAAGCCCTGGTCGATATAATAAAACCACTTATCAGTCAGAATTGCACTGCAAGAACGCAAAACAATTGGCACAGGAACTAAAAAACATTACAGTAGCACCGGATGAAATTCATATCAAACGACTTCATCTCACTTTTTACCAAAACACACGTGGATGTCACACTACGCATAGTACAGGATAAACTCAGAAAGGACAAAACACTAAAAAAATGCACAATCTTTTATGCTTTGTGGCCAGATCTACATATGTCCAATACAATACCATCATTTACAAAAGGAGTGGTTCACAATAGGAGATCCACTATCTGCAATTAATGAGCAGTTTTTTTCATGGAGGACTTGGAATAAAAAGGATTTAACACAGCGCCCCCACAATGCCATTTAACTTTCTGGAAACACTATATAGATGACATGCTGGAAAAAATACAAGAACACACCCAAGAACTCATGGACCAACACACAGGACAGTACTGGTAACATTCAATTCATGCATGAGGAGGAGAAAGATGGAGCCATATCATTTTTGGACATTAAAATCCACAACATCCCAGACAGCAGCATCAAAATAAGAGTATACAGAAAACCCATGCACACCGACCAATATCTACTCTGGACATCCGAACATCCCACTGCACATAAACTTTCAGTAGTGAGGACACTATTCAAACAGACCATACCAACAGGGAAGAGGAGGAGAGACACGTCATAACAAGCACTCAAACAATGTCAATATCCCAAATGGACCATAAACAAAGGCAGACAACAAGTGAACAATAAAACCAACAAACCCCGGGGAAAAAAAACACAACAAACCAATAGAAGGTAGAAGGATCACAAGAACACAGTCACACGATCATACATTAAGGAATAACTGAACCCATCCGAGCCATGAAAAAACACACACAACATAAGCACTGTAGTCAAATCATACACAAAACTCTGCCAACAACTAGTACACCCCAAAGACAAAACCCAACAAGAACAAAAATGCAACATCATCTACGAAATCCAGTGCAAATCGTGCAATAAATCATACATAGGGGAAACAAGCCGGGCATTTCACATCTGAAAAAAGGAACACCAAAACGAATGTGAAAAGGAGACATTGAGGAGACTCACCAGAACACAAAAAGACAGAGCATTGCAGGAAAACCTAAAATCTGCCATATCAGACCACTGTAAAAGAAATAACCACATAAAGGATTGGGACGGGCCTCAGGTCATTGGATCGGAAAACAACAAGTTCAAACACTGGATCAGGGAGGCCACTGAAAACAGGAAAGGAGGCACGGACAGCATTAACCGTGATGACGGAGTGTTCCTCCTGTCACACACCTGGGACACTCTCCTCCACAGAGCACCGGGCGACAGGAGGCGTGGTCAGTCTGAGCGACCTGCCAGGTCACTCAGGCTGACTACGCCTACAGGAAATAACAACAGCTGATATACAACACGTCACAACCAACATTGGTTACAGTTCTGAAGATGGCTTGCAGCTAGCAGCTGAAACATGTCAACAAGGTAAATACACATGACTGTATTGTCTTTAAAAAAGAACCCAAGAAGTTAAAGTACATAAGAAGGCAAAATGAACATCTTTGGCTTATAGCAAATTGCGTAACATGGGCCCTTTAATGGGAGTGTTTGCAGTGTTTGCAATAATAAATACATTGCTATACCTATTCTCCCCTGTGTGTGTCTGAAGAGGATTAAAGATAAAGATTCCAGGGCATCTGAGTGAAAAGTGATTTAGCACTTGTGTTTCCTGGGACTCGCTGGGGGATGCTAATTTGATTAGTCAGACTCTGCAGCCAATCAGACGGCTTACTGCTGCCCTCTGACCGCGGAGACCTTTGCAGTAGGTTGAGGGGCCAAGGCCCCCTCCTTTGCTCTCTGTGCTGCAGAGGAAGCTGTGGTCTGTTGGCTGTGGTCTGTCCTCTCTCTTCTTTGCCCTTATCTCTCTGTCATCTTCATCTCTCTCTCCTCTAGTCTCACTCAATCTCCTCCTCCTTTCTCTCTGTCTGTCTGTCTGTCTGTCTGTCTGTCTATCTATCTATCTATCTATCTATTAGCTGTGGAGGGCAGGTCATTAGTTGTGGAGGGTGGGTGATTAACGTGATGGTCTAGCTGCCTGGATTGGCCCTAGCTCCTGACCCAGCACTGACAGGCATCCAAATCTGTAAAACTCTCACCCCTTAGGAGTCCTAACCAGACATGCAGGAAGTACTCCATTTTCATTTTAAATGGTTTACAGCAGTCCAAAGTTATCCCTTACTTCTGCATTGCAACCATCGTAAGTATTTGCCGCAGTGAGTTTTTATGAGCTTTTCGCACATTTTTAGAGACCAGAGCAGAGATTTATCATGAAGCTAACTAAAAGTACAGGGACTTCCTCATTACAGAATAATAAAATAAAATCCACAGTATTTATATGCGGCAAGTAGGGCGGATGGGTAAGCTGCTGCTCGGCTTCACCTTTACACCATTGCGGAAAAGTTGCCTCCTCTCCGTTCTCCTCTCCTGCCTGTATTCCTCATCTCCTCTTCTGTCCTCTCTCTTCTCTATCCTCCTCTCCGCTCTCCTCCCTCTCTTCCTCCTCTCCTCTTTCCTCTCCTCCAGTTGCCCTCTCACACTTGGCTGTCAGAGCCTCAGAGTTCCAGTGAGCTGTGAAATCGTACAAATTGCGGTGGCCGTGCATGTGGTGTTTAGTGATTTTTGTGTGTGTGTGTGTGTGTGTGTGTGTGTGTGTGTGTGTGTGTGTGTGTGTGTGTGTGTGGGAGGAGGGGTGGTGGGGGTTGTACTGGGGCTTGAAGGGCCAGGGGTCAAGGGGAGATTTTCTGCACCAACACTTCCTCTGTGTTTCCCATACATGCACACACACACACACACACACTGACCACGCTCTCTCTCTCTCTCTCTCTCTCTCTCTCTCTCTCTCTCTCTCTCTCTCTCTCTCTCAGAACAAGATAATACATAGTCCAATATAAAAATGTCAGGACGCTTTGGTCCATCAACAGCTTCATTCAAGACGTCATTGCTCCGATGCACCCCCATTTCACAGCCGCCGGGATGGTGAAATGGGGGTCGATCAGAGCAATGACATCTTGAATACAGGAGAATAAAGATGAGATCAAATATCACTCATATACACTCACTCAATACAACTTCAGAGGGTCAGTGAGAAGGAAACAACTATAGATTAAGATTAAGATTAAGACTTTATTAATCTCACACACAGTGACACACAGTGACACAGGAGAAATTTTACTTCTGCATTTGACCTTTTCTTTTTTCAGGAGCAGTAAGATGGTTAACAGCTGGTTATAAGATGGTTAAAAGCTACAAAAAGTTGATTTTGCACAATAGGTCTGTTTTAAAGGGCCCATATTATACTATTTTCTGGTCTATGTTATAGCTGTTTCTTCATCAACAACATAGCTGGACTTTCTTTCCTTCACATGTGATGTTTTGTTTCATTCACACACAAAACCTGCATATTTAGGCTGAGTTCTTCTCTCAAACAGAAAACACTCCACCTTGTTATGTCAAGTGGTAATACAGGAAGTGCTCCACTGTGTTTTTAAACTCCACACACCTTCATTAGAATCACTGGGATCATTTCAGCGCTGGAATTGCCAATCTCTACAAAAAAAGAGGAAGAGCAACTGTTAAATTAATATGACATCACAAAGTGGAACAGAGCATTTTGAGCTTTGGAGATGTAGACAGTAAAATGCAGGATTACTCAAAAATGTGTGAATGAAACAAAACACAACTCCAGGTATGTTTTTGAGAAGGTAACAACATTATAACCTTAAGCTCACAAGAGTCAGCATAGAGCGTTTTCACGTGACGTCATAATCTGGAAGTTGGCCATTTTGGGGGGATTTGAAGCACTGAAAACAGTGCATTTATGCCGCAAAGTTTTTTTTTTTTTTAATTTTTTTAAAGCAAAATGGTCAAGCATTGTGTGGTCCTAGGCTGTCACAATAGATTGGACAGAGAAAACCTAAAGTACCTAAAGTAGTGACCAACCAGGGTGAAGAGACAGAGCATTTATCAAAGGGAAGGAGGCATTTGTGGATCGCCAGTCTCAAATAGAACTTGGATGTGAAAAATCCCAACAACATTCGCATATGTTCAGCTCATTTCGCAGCCGGTAGATATTTCATACTGTGCATTGTGATTGACCATGTTTACATAAACAAATACCGGCTAACACCGACATTAGCCCCTACAGTAAACTGTATTACAATGTTAATATCTTTGCAAAATGTGAATAGTAAAAATCAATATACTACTACTTAAACACGTTACACTTGTAAGACAAGTATGCCTACCTTTGCCATCACAATACACGTGTCTCCAATTTTCCGCACTTTGCCTTTCGTATCAGCCACAAACAAACTGGTTGCTGCCTCCAGATCTTTAGAGCTCTGAAGGTCTTGTGCTGCAGGGCTCTCAAGTTTTGAGCGGGGTCGTGCGTGAGACTGCATAATTTCCGAGGAGCGGGGGGGGGATGGGGGGGGGGGGGGATTTGGGTGAGAAATGCCGTGTGAGCGTGTGAACGTGTCGAATTGTTTCTCTTAATGCGTGAGACTTGAGAGCCCTGCTGTAAATGTTTGTCTAAAGAGCAAACTTAAACTACAAAGCAACTAATGAGACTTATATAAATGAAGTTATTACCTGATGGTTCTCAGTTTGTTTTATCACCGCAGTGTGCGCTTAGCAGCTGAAACTACACTCTACAGTCTGCCCAACAACAGAACAATCTATTTTCTGATTGGCTGATTTTTTTCCGGGGAGCGGGACGGGGAGGAGGGGGAGAGTTTTTTTCGACTGAAAATGCGCGGTGCCTACATAAACTGAGCCACACAGACCGATTTTCTGGGCACAAAAAAAAAAAATCAGCGTGAGAAATGCCATGTGTGGCGTGTGAGCGTGTGAACACGTCGAATTGCGTGTGTCACACTCTCGATGTGTGAGACTTGAGAGCCCTGTGTGCTGTATGAGGGCTTGGGGAGAAGACCAGGTAGTTGACAATATCAGGATCACTTACAGCAGCAGAATCGACAAATCACCACTGTCACTGAACAAACTTGTCCATCCATCTCATACAGATCTTTTTGCCCAATTAATTTAAGTTTTTTTTCATATAACATCCTTTTCTTTGGCATCCAACTTATCTCTATACAGCTGGTCAACCGTGTCAGAAGTTTTGGATTCTGATGTGGAAGGTTTATAGCGAAATTTAGATTTTTTTTCTGCATGGTTGCTTTATAAACACATTTAATGTGAGCGCATATTCCCCCCAAGATGGCCCCACATCCGGGAATCATCCTGTTTTTCCAGGTTCGTGAAAACGCTCTATTGTGTAATAAGGTTGCACTATATTATTTGGTGAGGGATCCGTGTTTTTTTTTCTCCAGGAGATGTTTATCTAGCTTTATTATTTTTTCTTTAATTAATCTTCAGACCAGAATTTGAGCTAGTCTTGGTGAGGACTGCCTTCACTGGAGGATTTGACCTGTTGAGCGTGTTTTGGGTTGATGGAAATGAACGGAGTGCCCTGAAGACACCCCCGAGACATTTCATTACTAGAGTTAAGTCAAAACAAGTAAGACTAGGCAAGACCAAGACAAGTAAAAGTACTGTCAAAAGACAAACAATCAAAGTATTATGTATTGAAAATACTTACTTTATGAATCAGTTTTGTGAATGATAAAAAGAATAAAATACAGAAGTTTACTTCAAAAGACAAATGCACATTACATTCTGTCCTTGGTTCAGTCCAGACTATAGAACTGTAGTAAAAGATGATTAGATTAGACATTAGACATTTGGATAGAATGGGCATTGGGCATTTAGAATTAGATATTTGCTAACAGGAATTCAGTGAGCCTATATGTGTACACTGTGCACATGTGTGGCCTCTGCGGTGAGCATCACATACTTGATGCATCTGTGGAGGAAATCAGATACACCTTCCTTGGAATCATTTGGATCATTTCAGCCATGGAATTGCTCATCTCCACTGAAAAAAGGTAAAAGGAACTGTCTACTTGAAACCTACCACTTCATTATTTCACAAGGTGGAACAGAGCATTTTGAGCTTTGGAGATGTAGACAGGGATTACTCAGACAAGTGTGAATGAAACAAAACACAACTCCAGGTCTGTTTTTGAAGAGGTAACAGCACTTGAATATGACTTAAAGCTCAAAGGAGCTCAAATTTTGCATAATATAGGACTTTTAAAGAACACAGGTATCGTCATTGTGATACGTGAGAGTAAGGACACAGTTTCATCCATATGAGATTTTCTTATACAATAATGTGTGTAGAATCTCCCAGTCGTCCAGGTAGAGTCCATGGCAAAAGGAGATATTAAATTTGTCAACTGGACAAAAGTTTATTTGGCCGAATATGTTGAACTGAAGAAGCTGTAGTTGACTAATGTAATTTTTCCTTTTGCCACCTTTTATGTTTTGGTTGTGATGTTTGAAATATTTCACAGTTTACTTATGTGCTATGTGCGTATCTCTCCTGAGATTTTGAGAATTTTGACGGACTGATGGTGTGCTACCCTAAGCATTTTGTAAAAGAACACCCAAACCTAACTGACTGTTGCCCGAGCTCAAGAGAATTAGATTTCCTCTCAAAGAGCTCCATCTTGTGGAAGATAATTAGCATTACAATGTACTGCTTTTGAAGAGTCCTGTTTAGGTTTGATTTTCAACAAAAAGGTGTGACTAACAGATTTTCAGTTAGTCACGCTCACCTTTTTGTTGAAAATCAAACCTAAACAGGACCATGAACGTTTGTATTGATCACAGGTTCCTGAAAATGTGTTGTTTAAATCTATTTTGTATTTTTCTTGATTTTCAGACAATCAAAAATCAAACACTGTTTGCTAATGCAATGTGTCTCCATGGTAAGCATGGAGACACATGCACGACCCCGCAGTCACACGCACGACCCCGCTCAACTTTCGAGCGGGGTCGTGCGTGTGACTGCGTAATTTCCGGGGGGAGGGGTTGCGAGTGACTATTTTTTTTCTGCGAGGAGCGGGGGGTGGGAGGGAGAGGGACGAATGGCGCTGAAACCGCGTGGTGCCTGACTCTCAATGCGTGAGACTTGAGAGCCCTGATGGTAAGTGATGAACATTCCATGATAGTGACACTAATCCACAGCCATCAGCTCAAAATTTACGCAGGTACATTTGATTTTCTATACAGTTTATTTCATGACTGTAGCTCATTTGGATGAGACATATAATGCAAAGTCATAACCCACGTACAGCTTTAACTCCAGAGAGAATGAATACCATTAGAAAAATAAAAAATAAAATCATCCACAGAGGGAACTGGGACCCCACTGAGTAAACACAAGTGTCTTTCAATACAATGTAGGTCTACTATTGTGTTCTGCATTGGATTAGGTGCAAACACAGTTAAAATACTTCACTTACAAAACACCCAAAACATAACTGCAGTTGTGTTTTGTTTCATTCACAAACCCTGTGTAAGATGTGTTCTTATCTCAAACAGAAAACACTCTGCTCCACCTTGTGATGTCACGTGGTATGTTTTTACACTCCATAAACCGTCACAACACTCATTTGGATACTTACAGCCCTGGAATTGTGGAACTTTGAAGCTATGGTTATAGTTTTAGCTTCATTGAATGTTCTTTGTTCTTTGTTTTTGTATTTATTTATTTATTTTTTTACAGGAAAAACGTATTATTCTACCCATAGGGGTACGCGAGCACACTGCTGGGGGTACTCGGCAGTGTCGCTGAGAGGCACAGGGGGAGATTTTTTTGAATTTTTAAATTCTAATTTGAGTACATTTGAGTTAAAGAAAAGAGAGAAAATGCCTGAGAATTAAATTTTCAAATTAAGGAGATGAAATAAAATGATTTTCATTTAATAATCTGTTGTGTCACGTTCTACTTTTGGAGAATTATCAACACGTATGAGTGAGGGGGTACTCGAGGTATGACAAAAAGGGTCAGGGGTACACAAGACAAAAAAGGTTGGGTAACACTGTTGTTGAGTAAAGCAGTTCAGTTGAGGTTAAAAAATAGCTTTCAACTTTAAAAGTGCCATTTAATAACATCACAAAGTGGAACGTAACATTTTGAGCTTTGGGATGTAGACAGACTAATAAAAAAGAGTTACTTAAACATGTGTGAATGAAATAAAATACAACTCCAGGTATGTTTTTGGGAAGGTAACAACATTATAACATGGCTTAAAGCTCACTTTTGAATAATATAGGACCTTTAAAACGACACAACTAAGTGCAAATAGAAATGCCAAAATCGGAAAGATCTAAGCTCATCTCCACTTGCACCACTGGGGGCACTGCAGGGTCCCTCTCCTCACCATCCACAGCATTGCCCCCAGTAGCAGCACCAACTTTGACCCCAGGGTGAACGACAGGAGCAGGGTGAGAGGCTCCAGGCTCCCTGTGCACAGGGATGGAGGTTGGAGGAAGTAGAGCGTGGCCTGGTCACGCCCTAGTGGATTGGTGGCGGCGCATGTGTAGTGTGTGTGTTGGTGGAGGTCTTGTACACGGCCCTCTGTGTGGTAGTGGGATCCCTCTGTCAGAGCCATGGCCCTGGAGCCCTGCAGCCATACGCCCTTGTCCAACCACTGCACGTCTGGGAGGGGAGAGCCCTGCACCCGGCATACTGCGCTGTACCCAGAGTCAGAGCTGCCCTCTAGAGTCACTGAGAGGATCTTTGGGGGTGCTGCAGGCAGAGCACAAAACCATCAAACTAGGGCAAGTTCAGTTTGTGTTTTCTTCTTCTAATAAGTTGAATATTGTAAAAAGCTAAATAGCTTACGGTATTACCTGACATGTTTGGGTGGTAGCAGATGACTGTCTCTGTTCATGGTCCATGTGCTCAGCTTCCATTTTACAAGCCTCTCATATCCATCTTTAGAATTTGTAAAAACACAAACACAAAATGTACAAATACAATAGATAGAGACAAGAGGCAAGTGAAATCAGGAGCACGGACCATCAACAGAGAAGAGGGACATTTACCTCACCTCACACATGGGACTCTCTTCTCCAGAGATCACCACACAACAGTAGGTGTGTTCAGTCTGATAGATCTTGCAGATCAGTCAAACTGACCACACCTGGGGACATGTCAAAGCAGTCATTAACACCTCTGACGAAGACTGGCTTTTAGGGTTTACAATATTTGTCTTATTAGAAGAAGTTAATTTTCTTACATAATAAGGGAAGGGCAACAGGTCCCTTTTTTTTTTTTTCAAACAAGTACCACCAAAAAATTCTGCTTTCCAAGTCTGACCAGATCTAAACCAGGTTTATAACATGACTATTTCAGGTCTAATCTAAGGCTAAACCACTGAACAGTTCTAAACAAATTAAGACAAAAATGTTGATTAAATTAACTGTACATGAGGCAAACCCACAAAATGAAGAGCTCCAAATCCCACCTGAAGGAGTGCATAAGCAGAACTCACAAAAGTCACATTCACAGGACAGAAATTAACTCATTTGACTTTTTTCCACTGGGCACTTGGATGAATGATCACTAGCAGCCTTGATACTAAAAACTGTGCTTCCGAAATCTCTCAATAGTGATTCTGCACAACAGATAACAGTCATCCTCTGTGTGCTAGTCACAGATTTTTTTTTTATCACAAAATCTCTTTTTGATCCTAAAAAAAATAATCATGTTTTGCCTTTATGTCTCAGTCAAAGGTCTCATTGCAGCATAACAGAGGGAGTGGTTAGGTAGAGTCAGCAGATCTGTGTCAACACAGTTTGAGGTGAGGAAGAGCCAAAAGTGTCCCTCCTCTGTGGCCTGCAACATTACAGCAGAACCCAAGAAGAAGCAGGTGAAGAGAAAGGCCGCTCTCTTGTTTCAGTTGGTGATGAAATGGACCATTCCCTCTAGGTAGGAGGAGTATTTCCCCTCGAAAGTCTTCTGCTACATTTGCTGCCACATATGGTGTAAAAAGCCTATAGCATCTCAAAGGTCCATAGCTAAAAAGAGTGTTTTTTATAATCACTGTGGTATTGGTATTGAGGACTAAGTCTACTATGGAAATCAAGTTTGAAATTCTTACATCGTCAACATAGCTCCTGCTCAGAAATAAAGAATACACTCTGGACAGCCCCTGTATATACTGCACTTACCTTCCACCCTCACTCTGGTGCCCATCTTGTCACTGTGCTCCTTGCCCTGAATTTCGACCTGGCAGTAGTAGCGGCCGCTGTCCTGTAGGGTGGCGCCATTAATGCGCAGGGACAGATCATGTTCACGTGGATTTCCTTCCAGACGGTACCTATGCTTAAACAGAGCAGAGAACTCAAAACAGAATTATGAATCAGGTAGACTGATGGAAGTACTGGTTGGCCACCGACCAGTACTTTGAAACTAGGCAAGGTGGGTAAAGTGTCTAATGAGAAACAACAGCAGTTTGCACTAGAGCCACTGCCTCAAGATCAGGCTTTGACATGTAAAATGATAAAAAGGTTCGCGCTCTGACGGCTTGTTTCATTGCAATACAGTATCATTCTAAAGTTGTACTATAACATTTCTACTGAACGCTCCTCCATCTACTTGTAGATGTGACTGTTGTCAGTTGAAAGGGCTTTAAACCATAAGATTAATATTGCAGGTTGTAGATTTCTATATTGGATATTTCTTTCAATAACAATGAATCAGGTTACATAGGCCCCTGCCCTCCATCTGAAATGATGACATCATTATTTAGAACATGAATGCAGCCTGTTAGTTGGTGTGGGCGGTGTTACCTCTGGTCCTGGTGCAGCTCCGGCTCACAGCCCTCTGCTCTGCTCTGACTCACACAGTGGAACACCAGGGCAGAGTCAGCCCCATGGCCCCGCCTCCAGCTCACCTGCAGCGAGGCATGATGGGAATGCAGGGGGTGGCTGAAGGAGCAGGGTAGCACCACAGGGTAGCCTTCCATAGCTCTGACCTCTGCTTGGACCACTAGAGTCCAGCCATCATCACCTGCAAGGACTACAAAGAGCCTGGGTTAAAACTAGGGCTGCATTTAAAGAAGACACATTGTGCGTCTGTATGCTCTATAGGTATAATCTATTACACTCATGGATGTTATAATTTGCACATTGTAAATTGCAATATTCATCTAAAACTTAATAAAAGAAACAAGTCTGCTGATTTCCATGTTAGAAAACTGCACAATGGGAGCTGTTGTTGGGAGCTCCTGTAGATGGATTTCTGGGCGACATCACAGACAAGCTCTGTATGCAGCCAAGGAGCAAAAGATACACAGATACACAGACAGCAGCATTCCCCACGTTACAATGACAAGTTGCTGTGTTGTTAATTGCAAAAAGAGAAGTAAGAATGGTTGGCGGATGTTCAACATCCCGAGAGGACGTCATCCATTTGCCCAAAATAGGAACAACTGGTGCCTATCGCTATCGCCTATCGAGGACCAACTTACATAGGTAGCAGCACGATTGGAACAATTCAGGGTTTCTGTGGAATTTGCTGTGATGTTAGCCATCCTAAACTACCAAACTTAGCCTCTTGTACTGTGTACAGTATAGTTATAGACAGTGTTGGGAGTAACTCGTTACAAAAGTAATTCATTACTGTAATGCATTACTTTTTGGTGTAACGCAGTAATGTAACCCATTACAGGGAAGAAAATCGGTAATATATTACTCGTTACAGTGCCAGTAATGCACATTACAATGCATTTTTAACCTGGTTTGTTTTTGTGGGTTTTGCGTTTTCTTCATACAAAGTTCGCGGATCACCGCGAGATCAGCTACTGAATCTGATAAGTCCGCGCAGAACATTACATTTCATACAAAGTTCCGCGAGATCAGCTAGTGATATAAAAGTCCGCGCAGACCATTCCATTTCCTTTTACTTCATCTCGAACTGCAGACTGACAAAGGATGACAGAACCAGAAGAATCGGCTAGTGCTAGCTCCTTTTCAAGATGGGCACACACCCACTACTTTCACTTCGTTCAAAATAAAGACTCCAAGAACATTTTAGTTAAATGCACACTGTGTGTGAATCCCAAACCTCTTTCCACGTCAAAATGCAGTACAAGCAATTTGACGAAGCACTTGCAGAGGTGCCATAGCACCACGAAATTAGTCAGGAAAGGAGGGGATGGGACAGGGAACGATACAACCCAGGTGAAAGTCATGACACATGAGATTTGCACTGTAGATTGCCAAATCCTTATTTCCAGTCATTTTGGTGAGAGTAACTAAAGTAATGCAAAAGTAGTGTAATGCCTTACTTTTTATTTAGAGTAATATTGTAATGTAAGGCATTACTTTAAAATGACAGTAACAAGTAATAAGTAGTGCATTACAGTTTTTGAGTAACTTGCCCAACACTGGTTATAGAACATTTAGGCTAGTACAGTACAGGACGGGACAGTACAGTACAGAAGCCAATTATGACAGGTCGTAAATTAAGTTGTCATAAATATTTTAGCTACTTCACCTTAAGTTCATATTAATAAGACAACAAAGAAGCTCAATAAAAACATGGACATGATGTCAGCATCCTCTAAAGCCTTAACCATTCAGCTAGCTCATTCGTTTGAAACTGTACATACATTTGATATCTGTTGATAAACTAACTGACCGCTAGCTAGCATAGGCTCATTAGGTCAAGCCGTTATAATGATGCAAATGAAAAGCACACAAAAAAAACTCAGTGATGAAATTTTATTAAACTTTAATATCAGTTGATAGTTTTGACATTATAACATTCAGACATGACAAAGTATTCCGGATGAATAAACAACAGTGATGGTAAAACAAGGTGCTGGTGCAACCTGAGATGGAACTGACTAGCCTACTTGCAGCTAAATAATATAATGTTATTATGAGAGCATATTAAACAATAAAGATCTAAACACAACATATGTTATTCTAAAGGGTGTCAGTAAGAGTACACAAACCACACAAAAGTGTACAATAGCCAGCCAACTAACAGTTTTAATCACACACTGTACAGAGCTCCAATAGGACCTTTAATGTTAACCACTCAGCTGTTTAGCATCTCTTGCTCCCTGGCTATGTGCACATTCCCAATGTTTCTACACAGAAAACCCATCTATGGATAAGAGAAAATTTTTTTTTAATTTATACCAAAATTACTACACAATGTTGCCAAGTTGCCTATTAAGTTCATAATTATCTCTTGTAAATCAGAATTTTCAAAAACAAATTATTACCGAAAAAATATTACACCATACAGGGAGTCCTCGAGTTACGACGTTGATCCGTTCTTAAGACGCGTCGTAACCCGAATTTCGTCGTAAACCGGATTTTGCCTTTGATCTTCCAACCAAAGCACCAATAACCTTTCCATCTCAATAATTAGACCACTACGCTGCTTGGTTATCACTGCCGCTTTCATAGGAGCAGATCAGAGCCCACATCAGGTACTTCCGCCCACATTGGGCACGCACATGAGGCTGTCTTCTTCTCCCTACAACCACAACAGAGCGTATTCTTGCGCCGTGCGCCGCGCGCCGCGTGCGTTTGTTTACATATCTTACCACGCTAAACCGTGTAAGACGGAATGACGCGTAATATATACATATTTTTTTTAATGGGGGCGCGTTCGTAACCACGAAACGTCGTAACCCGAGACCGTCGTAACCCGAGGACCCCCTGTATTACCAAATATGGTGCCTGAAGGGATTTAAAGCTGTTGTAATTTTTCCCCATTTGATTACTTACACCAGGAGTATTTAGAGAGACCCACACATATACATATGAGTTCTGTCACAAAACAGACATGTAAATGTGAGTAGTTTGTCAGCGAGTGCAAAAGTTATTGTCTCTAGTGTCTTAATTTCTGTGGAACTGGTCAAGTCTTGTTGCAAATTTACGTTTGGGGAGTGCGGCAGTCTTTGGATTGGAATGGCAGAGGTGTGGACTCGAGTTATGTGACTTCGACTCGAGTCAGACTCGAGTCACGAATTTGATAACTTTAGACTCGACTCGACAAAATGTACAAACACTTGCAACTCGACTTGGACTTCAATATCAATAACTCGTGACTTCACTTGGACTTAGGCCTTTTTACTTGTGATGACTTGCTACATCCAATGAAAAAAAAAACTCTAAAAGTATGTTGGTAAGGACCGCACTCATTGTACTTGTGAATCTGCGAAAATGTACGCAAAGAGCACAACATCCAATCACAGTAGATCTACGTTGTTTTCATTCGACCGCATCCAAGGCAAATTACACGACAAATGATGCGGAAACAAGCATCCACGCGCCAGTTTGCAAAATGATGCCGAAGGTAAAGGGGACTCGAAATGACTCGAAACTAAAATTCTAGGACTTTGGACTCGACTTGAGACTTGTGAGCTTTGACTTCGGACTTGACTCGGCACTTGGATACTCTTGACTCGGGACTTCACTCGGACTTGAGTGCAAAAGACTTAGACTTACTTGGGACTTGCCCAGCAATGACTTTGTCCCACCTCTGTGGAATGGTCTTTAGGATATGGGACAGATGCTGGAAAGCCCAGTGTGACGTACAGCTGCTGCTGAATTCTTCAGTTCATTGGGAAACTTGTGTGAGTCAGAGCCAAAGAGTCACAAATAAAGAGTTTATACTTTCTTACTGCGTCTTTGAAAACAACATGTTATCTTATCAGTCCTTGTGAGTCATTTTAAAGTATGTCATTGTCAAATCACAATGAAATGCCCTATACGTGCACAAAGTGCAGAAGCTTTCTTGTGTCAAAGGTTTGCACCTGTCTCTCCTGCACTCTGTTATCACACAATTTTTGCTCTCATAGTTGTGATAAATCTGTCAGCATCCACTAAACAACTTAATTTGCATTTTCTCCTCCTCAGATTTTGCGCATGTTGGCGAAAATGCCCTGTTGTGCAGATTCACTCATAACAGTAAAACTACAATTTGTCTTCTTTAGTGTCTCTGAGAGAAAATGCATCTGAGGGGTATTTGCTCCATTTTTAGTGTGGTTAGCAGCTTTTTTTTTTTTAGAATAAAGGGTACCAACCCAACACAGAGGGGAGAGCCAGAGTGGACCTTCATCTGCCGTACATCTCCACCTAAAAGCCACGGGCCACTCCTTTGAGGAAGTGAGGTACAGATCTCGGCCAGAGAAAAGAATTGGTTTGAGAGGGGAGTTAAAGAGACTCTTTTTGTCAAGAAAGAGAATCCTTCCTTGAACAGGAGGTCTCAGACATCATTTGTCTTCCATTTATAACTCTACCATCAAACCTAAATCAAAACAAACAAAGAAAACAATGGGGCTAGCCAGGTCAGGTCCAGAGGTGTGAAAACACCCATTATGGCCCTGAATGGTTCTGCTAACCAGACCCCACAGTCCACCCCCACTGCATATTTAATAGGCCCACCTAACTAACAGAAAACAAAACTGAAAACAAGTAGGTGTGTAGTTTCAAAGTAATTTCATTGTAGTTAGTTCCTCCCTTCAGGCAGTTAAAAGGCAGTGTCTACCAGCGTCTCACCAGAACTGAAGAAGCAACTTGGATGAGCTGCGAAATGTATTCTATCAAATAAACTTTTGTCCAGTTGTCAAATTGAATTTCTCTTTGGGATCACACATAATAATTAAGGATTTACTACAACTACTACAAATTGCCCTGCTCTGTTGACAGTGAATAAGTGTACTGACCTGAGGCAGATGAGAGAAGGAGAGCTGTAGCTAACACCCACGAATCCATGTTCCTACTGAGGACAGAGAGGGAAACAGAGGGACAGTGGGACATCCAGGCTCGCAGATACATAGATGCAAAGACAGAGACGGAGACAAGTGAGACATGGAACACACTTGGCGTCACTTAGTCACTGACAGCTGACTGTGTCCACATGCTTCCTCTTCTCCTGCACCAATCTATATATATATATAGTCCAGTATGTATGTATGTATATATATATATATATATATATATATATATATACATACATACATACATACACACACACACACACACACACACACACACACTGCTTGACAAACGTAGTAGTGCTCGAGAGCGGAGCTGCAGCTAACAATTAAAAAGCTGTTTTTAAGACAACTGAAGGACTTTGATCTGAGAAAAAAGTTTATGATCTAAATCTAAAAAAAAAAAAAAAGAAAAAAAAGAGGGATTTTAGCAGCAACACTGAAAACTACAGTCTATTATTTTGTTTGCTTTAATTATTTACAGAAATCTATTTTATAACAGAAAACAGAAATACAGTGAAATTACCTATTTATTTACAGTTTCTGTTCGTGAGTTAGGCCTGTTTCTGTTAGTTAGTTATATGCAGTGGGAGTGGAGTGTGGGGTCTTGTTAGCATAACCATTCAGGGCCATAATGGGAGTAATTTCATTGTAGTTAGGTCCTCCCTTCAGGCAGATTTAAGGCAGTGTCCACCAGCATCAGACCAGAACTGAAGGAGCAGCTTGGATGAGCTGCCAAACGTATTCCACCAAATAAACTTTTGTCCAGTTGTTAGCCTGTTAGCCAGGCTGAACACTGAATGTCCAAAAATTGCAATGGACTCTACCTGGACAATAGAGACAGCAGAAATGATGATGTTCGATCCCCCAGTTGCCCAGGCGTTTCTGTGTGGTTTGCATGTTCTTCCTGTGTCTGGGTGGGTTTTCTCCAGGCACAACGGTTTTCCCCCCATCAACCCCAAAAACATGCTCCATAGGTTAAATCCTCCAGCTAAGGTCATGACCAAGCATAGCAATAAAATCATGGAAAAAGAATTATCTTTTTAGATTGTTTCTTGGATTGAGAACAAAAGAAGCAGAGGTAAGGTATGGTTATTTTGATGATTATTTTTGATGGTTATTTTGACAGTGTCTGCGTACACTGGTGTGTGAATGGGTGAGTGGTTCCTTGTTGTAAAGCGCTTTGGGTGCCTTGAAGGTGGAAAAGCGCTATATAAAGATGTGACCATTTTGACCATTCAAAACATATAAAAAATAAACTTGTATCAATCATAAGAAGACAAAAAAAAGGATCACTACACCAAATTATTAGATAAAAATAAAAATAGTATAAAAACACATGGGGTGTAATAAACACAGTCCTGCAAAAAGGCAAGATCAGTCAAATATTCCAACCTACTTAAAGAATAATGTACTGTAGATATTTTTGGAAAAGACGAAATCGCAAATTAATTGAATAATTACTTTGTGAATATTGGGCCATTGTTATCACAAAATATTCCGAAAGAAAGAATTGATGGACAAACTATACAAGAAAATGTAAATAGGCCTAGTATTTTTCTGGAGCACGTGCATGAAATTGAAATTTTGACAACTGTTCATAAATTTGCAAGTAACAAAATCAAACGATTATATAGACATAAATATGTCATTGATAAAGCAAATTATAGATGTTGTCATTCAACCTTTCACATATATGTGTAAATTATCATTCACTTTAGGAATATTTCTCGACCGCATGAAAGTAGCCAAAATTATACCACTTTTTAAAAAGGAAATAAAAATGATCCCTCGAATTATAGACCTGTGCCACTGCTTTCACAGTTCTCTAAAATATTAGCAAAACTATTTGTGATCAGATTGAATACATTTATTGAAAAATATAAAATTTTAAGCCAACAGCCAATATGGATTTCGCCCTAAACATTCAACTGCTACAGCAATAATGGAACTGACTGAAGAAATAACCAATGGACAATAAACAGTTTTTGGTCAGCATTTTTGTAGATCTCCAAAAAGCATTTGACACTCTGGATCATGAGACACTATTGCAAAAATTATATAAAAATTATATAAATTATATAAATATTATATAAATTATATAAATATGACATCAGTGGGTCACGAGCTACTTAAAAGACCGATATCAGTATGTGGAAATAGATAACAATAAATCAAAGTATTATCAATTCAGTATGTGGAGTACTGCAAGGATCAGTACTTGGACCAATACTTTTCCTTATTTATGTTAACGATATTGTCTCTGTTTCTAGTTTACTCAAATGTATTTTGTTTGCAGATTGTTAGAGCCATTTTCTGTTATTCCATGTTCTATGTTATTTCTATTTTTTCTATGTTATCTACGTTGCTATTCGTTGTTATGCTCTGCTTTGATGTACTTTGAACCTTTTGATCTTCTACTTTATTCTTTGCTCTTTAATCCTTGATCTAGCTTCAGTCACAGGGGTGAGCCGAGACGGGGTAGGTTGGAATAGAAGCCTCGGGGGTGTGGCCAGAGGGTTGCCTCGAGCCAATGATTGGCGAGGTATTAGGACGCCTCGGGCCATAGAAGCTACAGTGTTTTGAACGTCATGTAGCACCGTCGACACGTAGGGTGGCTCCCCGTCAGGAGATCGGGCCATGGTCTCTCACATGACAGGCGGGGATACTCACCACTATACAACACGTACGGACGTCAAGAAAGACGTCACAACACGTACGGACATCAAGAAGAATGTCACGTCATGTAGCACATAAGGACATCAAGAAGGACGTCACGACACGTCGTGTAGGATGTCATTTAGGGAAGTTACAAGCCTTAGAAATTCCTTCTTTTGTTTCCTTTTTGTTCCTTTTTTCCACTCTGTATGACCTTAACTTTAGTAAATATAGAAAAGACAAACTTTTGATTCAAGACTCTTTATTTTTGTTATGTGCCGCGTCGGAAAGAAACTTCGAGAGGCTCAAGGCTAGTGAGTGAGATGATACTACCCTATTTTACCCTATTGGTGGCACTGTGGCTGAGTGGCTACCACTCATGCTTCACAGCAAGAAGGTTCCGGGTTTGATCCCCGGGTCACCCAGGCCTTTCTGTGTGTGTTCTGTGTGGAGTTTGCATGCATGGTCTGGGTTCAATCCCCGGGTCACCTGAGCCTTTCTGTGTGGAGTTTGCATCAACCCAAAACATGCACCATAGGTAAAAAAAATCCTCCAGCTTAGGTCCTGCCGAAGCAAGAAGAACATGGAGATGATCCCCGGGCACAGTAATGTGCTGCCCACTGCTCCTAATAACAGGATGGGCTAAATGCAGAGAAGAATTTCTTCAGTGTGAGATCAATAAAGTTGCTTCTTCTTCTTACTCAGGAAAAAATATAAAAGAGGTTTTACAAGTTTCAGAAAGTTTGAGTTTCAGAAAATTTTTATATGGTTCAAAGCCAACAAACTATCTATTAATAAGACAAAGTTTATGATTTTTAGTTGCAAAAAGAAAGACATCGATGCAAGATTGATTATACAAGGACTAGAGATTGAAAGGACAAGTGAGATCAAATTTTTAGGTGTTATGATTGATGAACATTTGACATGGAAATTGCACAAAGTTAAATCAAAAGTATCACAAACAATAGCTGTACAGTGAACCCTCGCTGTATCGCGGTTCACTCTTCGCGGCCTCGCTGTTTCGCGGATTTTTTTTTCCAATTTTTTTTTTTTTTTTTTCAATTTTTTTTATAGTGTAACTTTTTTTTTACAGTGTAACATTCTGTCCTGCGCCCTGATTAGCTAAGAGACTAGACCAGGACTAAACCAGGTCTAAAGCAGGTCTAAACCAGGACTAAACCAGGTCTAAACCAGGACTAAACCAGGTCTAGACCAGGGATGGTAGGGACAGAGTCTCAGATTTCCTTCACGAGAGCGCCTGGGTGACAGGAGGTGTGGCCTTTGTTTACTTGCACGAGCCATGGAAGAGAGTGCGAGCCGGACCATGGAAGAGCCAAGAATCAACATGGACTCTTCCAAGAATCAACATGGACGGGCCCGCTGCGGCGTCCGGGGGAGCCGCAGCGGGGAGAGGACACTCGCGCGCACAGAGGAGACAGTGGCTCTTCCCCGTGAGAGGACGAGAGGACCCGTCCTAGAGAGCTGTGGAGTATTGGCGACGCATTGATAGCGGACTGATTTTGGAGCCGGGGTGAAATGCAACCAACTCTTGTGAGCGCAGGTTGGTCTTACCTGGTCTTGTGGTGCTCAGAGGCGTCTGTTAGCGGTTCGGCACTGTTAGCAGTGGCTTGAGTCTTGCCCAAAATGATATCCAGGTCGCTTTCCACTCGACTTTCGCACATGGCATGGATATGTGGTACCAAAACAAACACACGTGTCCGCGCGCACGTGCCCGCGCGCACGTGCCCGCGTGTCACGTGCCCCCGCCCCACTATTAATATATTTTAATGAAAATCTACAAAAGTTTGAGTGTTTAAACAAGAGAAAAATGTGAGAAAATGTTAATACCAGTCTCAGAAAGGTGTATAATGTGTCTGGTGAAGCGTTTTCAGCCTTAAAACATGTAGAATAATTGTAAAATATAAAATTGTCCTACTTCGCGGATTTCACTTATTGCGGGCTATTTCTGGAACCTAACCCCCGCGATAAACGAGGGTTCACTGTATTACACAAAGTGTGAAGGACTGTCTTAGCATAAATGTCATGTTTCTTTTGTATAACTCACTGGTTGTTCCATATTTGACTTATGAAGTGTGGGGAAGTGCCTGTAAAACCCTCATCGAACCAATCTTCCTTTTACAGAAACGTGCTATCCGTGTGGTAAATGGAAGTGGATACAGAGCCCACACAAACCCTATATTTGCAAAATTAAATACATTAAAATTTAAAGAATTGGTAGAATATAACTTACTCAAAATTATGTACAAAGCTCATCAAATAATATAAAACAACTTGCAAAATAGATTCAAAAAGAGAGAAACTAGTTATAAATTAAGAGGAACTGAAGTTTTTTCCAAACAAGTATTCAGAACTAAACCAAAGGAAAGATGTGTCTCAATCCAAGGAGTCAGTTTATGGTCTTGACGGTCTTGAGCATGAAATTAAATCTTCAAAGTCTATTCATGTTTTTAAGAAAAATGTGAAAGTAGCGTTAATGAAAAGATATAATACTACTCAGTAAAAAGATTATGTTTATTATTATTATTATTATTATTATTATTATTATTATTATTATTGTTATTATTATTATTATTATTATTGTTTGTTTTGTAATATATAATATTTGTTGTGTTGTAATATAATTTCGAGTTGATAAGGGGCAGCTATTATAAGCTTCTGCTTCTTTCTGTTCCCTTTCATTCATATTTAAGTTATAATTATATAGATGCAAATATGTTGCATCTGTTGTTGTTTTTTTTATCTTGACGAATGAAATAAATAAATAAAAAAAAGAGAGAGAGAGAGAGAGAGAGAGAGAGGTTGGTCCCCGGGCGCCTGAAAGATGAGCTGTCCACTGCTCCTGAAGGATGGGTGAAATGCAGAGAAATAATTTGCCTACAGGGATAAATAAAGGATAATTTTAAAAAAGACTTTTTTTTTCAGAAATAATGTTTTTATTAAGAGCTTGTTCCTTTGCATTTCTGTACAGATCAGTCCTCACTCTACAAAGATATTTAACTCTCAGAAATGTAGAATGTTTTTGAAAAAAGTCATTTTCAAAACCTGTTTTGTCCCGACTCTCAAGTATCAACACATATGGAATGTAGCAAACAAAAAAATAAACTGAAAACCCTTTGCTTTGAATCCAGCTTTGCAGTTTTGTCATTTCTCGACCCTGAAGTGGCACAGCTGTGAAATGAAAAAACATTTCAGGAGACTTCTTAAGGGGTTTGCAGTGCTGTCCACAAAGCAAAAGGTAGATACTGTGAGAATTTGAATATAAAACAATCCAAAATATTTTGTTGAGTTTTTTTTTCTTTGCAACATGATTCCATAAACTTAAAGAGAGACAAAAGGTGTGTTGAGAGAGAGAGAGAGAGAGAGAGAGAGACAGAGAGAGAGAGAGAGAGAGAGAGAGAGACAGACAGACAGAGACAGAGAGAGAGAGAGAGTTGGATCTGCTCCAACTCGGTGCTTCTCACTGTAATTGATGGAGTGTACAGCAGAGGGCGTTGCCCTCATGCTCTACTCCTAGCAAACTGACACTGTCCTGCCGTGACAATGAGTTTTCCATTTATATATATATATATATATATATATATATATATATATATATATATATATATATATATATATATATATATATATATATATATATATATATATATATATACATACACACACACACACATCATTTTATATGTCCTGGTTAAGATTGGTCCTAGTCCTGGGTTAGGGTTTAATTCTTTGAGTTTTCTGCTGCTTCATCAGCACATCTCACTGTGCTGTAAAATGTCTCGCAGAATGAGACTGAACACTCATCACGCTCTTTCTCTCTAATTCTCTTTCTCCTCTCCTATCATTCTTTCCTCTCTCTCTTTTCCTCTCCCTGTCTCCTCCACTCCCCTCCCTTTCTGTCCTCTCACTCTCTCCTCACCTTCCTCTCTCTCTCATCTCCCTCTCAAATCCTCCTCTCTCATCTCACTTTCTTCTCCTCTCTCGCTTCCTCACCTCCCCCTATCCCTCTCACCATCTCTCTTCCTTCGATCTGGCATGAAGCCCCACCCATCCTTCCCTCTGGCTCACTGCAGAAGCAGGTGCACTTCCATGGCAGCTCTCTCTGCTTTCGAGATCATCTCGTGAGTCCAGACCATCTCCGATGAGTCTAGAGCTTCTCCAGTGAGCCCAGACTTTCTCCAGTGAGCCCAGACTTTCTCCAGTGAGCCCAGACTTTCTCCAGTGAGGCCAGATCTTCATCTGTTGATGTTCTGAAGACCTAGAGCCTGCACAGTCAGACTGAGACATGGGAACATCTGAGCTGAGCAGCTGATCAGGTAAAACCATAAACCAAGACTAAGGACTAAACCAGCACTCAACTAGGTTTTGTTGCAAATAATTGATGTTTACAGATGCTGTTCTATTTGTAGAGGCTCTGTGGAAAAATTGAATTTGTAGTAACAGAGGGCAGCGTGTTTTTGGGCACTGTAAGCTTTTTGAGATACAAGGTCCTACATTATAAAAAATTGACTCTTGCAAGTCAAGTTGTGTTTTGTTTGAGTAACCCTTTATTATTTGTCTGTCTACATTTCCAAAATTCAAAATGCTTTGTTCCACCTTGTGATGTCATGAAGCTGTAGTTTTCAAGTTAACCTTTTAAATTTAGTTCAGTAGAGACTTTGACTTAAAATAGCAAATAAATGTCAGTTGTCGTCATTGTTTATGATATGAATATGAAAATAACTCATAAGTGTGTAAAAAGCTGCATATATTTTTGTCACACAAATCAGGAAAATGTTTAGAATTGGGTTTTAAGAAGTTTGACTGATTTATTTAATTAGGTATAAAAATGGGTTATAGAGTTGTTTCTGGGTGAATTACATAAATGTTACTGAAATACTGTGTAAAAATCCGATTTGTGTTAAAGTGTAAGGGGAGGGGCTATTCTCAGGTTGCAGCGGAAGGACTATTTTTAGCCAGAGCACAGCCGTGTGTCATTTATAATAAAAGAATAGATGTGCTCCTCTGATGCACAGGGCTGCAGCCGCAACACCAGTGTACAACTAAAACTATTATCTGTGTAATCCCTCATTCATCCTTCCGTGGACCCAACGCCTGCGGGAGGATCCATGGGGGCTGGTGTATTGTGTTCTCATTCATCTGCTCTTATACTTGTTCTGATACAGCTCAAGATTTTCAGAAAAGGACTTTTTTCGTATCGATGCTTGTCAAAAATGAGTATCTAGTTTTGATACTAATTAGTAAAAATTGTAAAAATGAAAGTGCCACTTATGTTAATACATTGTTTTGGGTGAATATAGCATTTCCAAACAATAAAAGGCAACATGTAGGTATAAATATACAATGTCTTACTTTAGAAGTTAAAAAAAAAAAAACTTTAACCCTTTGATGCATAACATGGGTCAAAAGTGCCGATTATTTTATTTTTTCCTTTCTTACTTTTTGAATAAAAAACTTTTTTGTATCACTACCCTTCTAATGCACAACATAGGTCCAAAATGGCCCATATCCATTTTCTATGTTATTTCTGGTATGGCTCAATGTTTCTATGATATATCTTTGAAATAAATTAATTTGATCATTTACTCTGCCAAGTATGCAGTAAATATCTTGTTTTTGTTTACCACAAATAATCATTTTAATTTTTCTTTTCTTATGGTATGGACGAGCACAGCTTTTGTATTTCTACCTCGACTTTACACACATGGGTCAGAAACTACCCACATGCATTTGCTAGCTTTTGTATTTGGAGTGAAAAGACAGTTCACAGCTCAGCACAGATCCCATCTCTCTCTCTCTCTCTCAATACATTAAGTATTGTTTTCAATCCTTCTAACATTAACTCAAAACATATTTGATGACAACTGTGAACTGTACATAATATTTGAATAGGTTTAGCTTACTTTGAGAGTGAGTACATTATTTCTTAGTAGTTATTAGCTAGCTAGTGGTTCTTGCTATTGGTGGAGATACATGCAGGTAAATATACAGTACAATAGAGAAAGTATATAAGTATATAAGTATAGTATAATATAGTATAGTATAGTATAGTATATAATCTTTCATGTGTATTTTATATTTTATTTTATTTTATTTCTTTATAAGCAAAATAGAATAAAATGCAATGCAACAGACTTAGGTGTTAGCAAAGTAGATTTTTACAGTCTTTTCGCTCTCTCATAGGTCACAACATCACAATGGACAACTTCTTCACCAGTGTCCCTCTGGCTTCCAGAGTTGGGTTTTGACCCATGTTGTGCGTTAGAAGGGGTGTGGATATGTTGTGCATCAAAGGGTTAAAATGGGAACAGAATTCTATTGTTAAAATTCCTAATTGTTCAGCCCTACTTGTGTGGAGCATTCTAGGCAAGCCAATGACATCTCCATGGTGTCAGGCCAGAAAAGCTATGTAATGTACCTTTAAATAATGCAAACATTAAAAAATAAATGATCATTTTATATGATAATTTTAAGTAATTTAACTCACGTCTGTTAGTTATGATTTGCTCTTATCATTAACGTGTGCTAAGAAATCAGAGCTGCTAATATGCTACCTTCCTGCTAATGCTCTGTCCTCTGTCGCCATGACAACAGGAGATGCACACTCTGTTACTGGTGTGCAGTGAAGTCATTTATTAACGAGAGGTCAGGAATGCTTTGGTTTGCAACAAACAGAAGTTTGTTTATAAGAAGACAGACAGGTGGACAAGTGGACAAGTGGAGATAAGCCTCAGAGGGACAAGTGGACAAGGGGATAATGGAGACATGGAGGAAGAGAGATTGGCTAGACAACAGGTGTCAGATGGATTAGAAGACAGAAAGGCAGGGTGACAAATCATTTCAACAATCAACATAAAGTTTTTGTCACTTGTAGACTTACTCAATGGGAAGAGGAAGCACTACTTTTACTCAATTAAGATTACTGTAACACTGTGCTGTACAGGGGTAGATGGAGAGAAGAGGGGATGGAGGACAAACAGGTAGCTGGCCAAGGGTAATGAAGAGGAGAGGGCCTGGAGGACAATTGAACAGAAAAACAGGGCAGACAGGACTGAAGAGTCCATAGGCTCTTATCTGTTGAAGGTCAGGGCAGAGGATGCAGATAGCGCAGGGACTGTCATGCCGGCTCAAGCCTTGCCTCTCCCTGTCTGTGGAGTGACCTGTCGCCATGGAAACACTTTTAGCATCTCTGTTGTTTTCAATGTGCACCTTATCTCAGTGTCAGGGCCACAAAAGAGGATCTGCACATGTGGACAAAAGGACAGGGAGACAGGGGACAAGACACACATACAAGGAAGAGCACCAGACATAATGGATAGACGGAGCTGTAGTAGGGTAAAAGGCGGACAAAGAACTGGGACTGGACTTTGGTTGGGTCTGAGAGTAGGGGACTCTCTGGGGGAATGGACTGTGCTCCACCATTCATAACCTCAGCTTCACCATAACACTGTCCTCACTGTGTCTGCACCTGTCTCTTACAGATGTCAGGTGACCTGCTGGCCCTCCCTCCAGTGACCACACCCACTGGGAGCACACCTGTGAACAGCTCAGAGGGGCTGGGGCATGAGCATGGGTGGGCAGTGCCTGAGTTCACAGTGGCAGCACAGTGTCGTGTGGTGGCTACATTGGTGCTGTGTGTGTTCGCCGCTCTCAGTAACACGTGTGTGCTGGTGAGTGTGTGGGGCACACGTGGTCTGGCCTCTCACCTGCGTCCCCTGCTGCTCAGCCTGGCCGGGGCTCACCTGATGGGGGCGCTGTTGGTCATGCCCATGGATGCGGCGTGGAACATCACAGTGCAGTGGAGAGGGGGTGCTGTTCTGTGCAAACTGCTGTGTTTCCTGAAGCTGCTGTGCATGCACGCGTCTGCACATGTGGTCATCGTCATTAGCCTGGACCGGCAGCACGCTATTCTGCGCCCTCTGCACGCACTCAGTGCACACCAACGGAACCGTCGCATGCTCACTGCCGCCTGGGGACTCAGCGTGGTGCTAGCCACACCACAGGTATCTATGATGTATACGTCTAACTGTGGGAATCAAACAAATGCGGGCCTGGATGTGTTGTGTGTGAGTGTACGGAGGCGAGGGGAGGAGTCACATCGCCCTTAAAAGGCAGTGGAGGAGTGACTTAGCCCTTATAAGGCAATGGAGTAGTGCAGTGAGGTTGGTGGTAGGGCCCCTCTTCACACTGCCACAGGGGGTATTTTGTGTTTGTTTTGGAACAGAACATCCCTTCAAACTGCATTGTACTGTGATTTGAGGCGCTGTAGAAAGCCATGAACACGTCACTATCATATGAGATATGCAGCAGGATGAATAACACATGTGAGCAGGACTGAAGGAGGGAGGGAAGGACACAGAAAGAGAGAAGGGCACAGACAGGAGTGCGCATGAAAAGGTGTAGCTCCAGTAGTTTGTTTCCATAGCAACAAACCTCCAGAGCACATGGTCTCTAGGTGTGTTTGATCTGAGGAGGGGCTTCTCTGTTACTGCAGATGGCTTTATGATCTCAGGTGGAGGGCAGGGCTCGTTACGGCTTTGTGGGAAAAGTCCAAACAGAAAATCCACTACTGCTGATGAGATCAATACTTACCATATTTATGGTGTATGATGTGACACAATAGTCTGGAATGTTCCACAGTATATAACATTAAATTCATCCATCTCCAAGGAGACAAGCAGATGATGCCATCAGATTATGTTACTGGTCAGGCCTGTGGACAGATGAGCCCACTCAGAAACTCTGTGGAACATTTTTGAATAATGCCACCACTTTTTAATTATAAAATTAATCTTAGTTCATTTGACAGTTGCTGTTTGACAGAAAGTAGGACAGGAGTAGGAAAGTAGGATCAAATATTTGCATTGTAAAAGGTCCCATTTTACACATTTTCTGGTCTATTTTCAATGTTGTTTCCTCATCACAAACATGAGTGTTGATGATTTCCGCCCTGGAATTGCCAGTCTCTACTGAACTAAAGGTAAAAGGAGCTGTTAATTTGAAAAACACTGCTTCATGATATTACAAGGTAGAACAGAGCATTCTGTGAAGATATGTTATGACTTGTGAACCCAACCAATTTGGTACTGTATCATGTATGAATCATCCAAACCACTTTAATGCTTCCTCTAATGGCCCCTGGAAGCATGATGCAGTCCCTAGTGAGAGGAGCAGGTCCTGGGTCCAATCCCGCTGCATTCCTCCTGGGGTCCCGCAGAGCATTAGCATTAGCGCAGTGCTCAGCGGGGAGACATTCCTTTCTGATTAAACAGTCACCTGCAGCACTGGGACACAACTCTGTGGCTTTAAAATGCCCTCTGGTGGCCATGACAGGAACCTAATAGGACTCACCAAAAAACAATGCATTAAAAAAAGAGCCTTGTGTGAAAGATAATTTAAAGATGCACTGTGGATTTTCTGCTCTAATCTTCTCTCCTCCATTCTTCTCTATCCTTCTCCTCCCCTCCTCTCTCATCCCCTCTTCTCCTTCCTCTCTGGCCCCTCCTCCTCTCCTCCCTTCTCTCCTCCTCACTTCCCTTCTCCTTCCTAACCTCTCGTCCTCCTCTCTCCTCTCTCTTCCTGTTATCCCGCCCCCCTTCCCTTCATCTCATCTCCCCTTCCATCCCCTATCCCTCTGTAGCTGTTTCTCTTCAGGCTGAGTAAAGCGGTGGATGTGGATTTTACACAGTGTGCCACTCACGGCAGCTTTTCACACCGCTGGCAAGAGACACTCTACAACATGTTTCACTTCAGCACGCTCTACGTCTGCCCCCTGGTGGTCATGGTGTGGTGCTACAGCTGCATCCTTCTGCACATACAGCGCCAGGCCACAGTCCACAAAGGTACAGCAATTAAAAAAAAAAAATGTTATTTTATTTTTTCAGAAAACAACAACAACAGCTAGGTTGTTATTCAGGAACTAGTTGTTTTGGAAACAATCAACAGTTTCAATATGTTTTAATGGCTGTTTTTTGTACTATGTTTTACTGTGGATTTACACTGTAAAACACAAGGATCTGGACAAGTTTACACAAGGGATCAGATGGTTTTCAAGTGCTGGCACTGTGCAGTGCACTTACACTCAAAAATGATTCTTGGTCCTAGTAAATATAGAGAAATAGTTTTACATAGAAATAGAATAGAAAGCCTTTATTGTCATTATACACAGTACAATGAGATTTGAAGCCCCCCTTCAAAGTGCACACAGCGCAGGTACAAAAGAATAAATAGTGTACTAATAAAAACTATAAAACTGCTACATATACACATACAGTATATACAGTATATACACATACAGCATACTGGGTAGAGGTAGTGGTAGAGATAGTCTAAAAGTACTGACTTTTAGACTATTAGTCTACTTTTAGTCTAAAAGTACTGACTTTTAGACTATCTGGCAAATGGCAGTTCTTAGTGCAAGTTAGAGTTCAGTATGGTGACAGCTTTGGGAAAGAAGCTGTCCCTGAGTCTATTTGTCCTGGCTGATATGGACCTGTAGCGCCTGTCAGAAGGCAACAGGTTGAAGAGATGGAAGCCAAGGTGGGTATTATCCTTCAGAATGTTCCGGGCTCTGTTGAGACAGCGGGAGTTATAGATGGAGGATATGGAGGGCAGAGGGCAGCCGATGATTTTTTGTGCTGTGTTTGTCACCCTCTGCAGTCTCTTCCTGTCGGCCTCTGTGCAGCTGGAGTGCCACACTCACACAGCGTAGGTCAGCAGGCTCTCAATAGTGGAACGGTAGAAGGTCACCTGCAGGCTTGTGTTTAGTTTCTCCTTCCTGAGCACCCTCAGGAAGTGTAGCCGCTGCTGGGCCTTCTTTACCAGAGCCGAGGTGTTGACTGACCAGGAGAGATCTGCAGAGATGTGAACACCTAGGAATTTGAAGGGGTCCACTCGCTCCACATGTTCGCCGTTGATGTACAGGGCGGCAGGGGCAGATCCCCCCCGTATATAAAATACATGTACATAAAATGGAAGTAAAATGTATTAAATTGAAGATGTATTAAATAAAATCACATAAACACTACTTGAACTCCTTGAACTAAAGGATGGCATTTACTTAAAGTTTATGCAATAAAATCACCTGCAAAATTGCAATGCAAAAAGTCGTCAGTTATTTTTTTGAGCGTACCATGATGAATGTAGAGCAGGTGCTAAGGTAAAAGCTATAAACATCAAGAGGAGCACTGTGGCCCTTTATTCCTTCTGTGGTAATGGGGAATGTAAACTCACTTGAGAAACTGATGAACTGGGCTGAGCAGGTGAAGACCATGGATTTACAGAGAGAGCAGCCTACTATGTTTCTCTGAGACATGGCTAACATTCCAAATGCTAACGTGGACCTTAATGGCTTTATCACTGTCAGAGACACAAAGGTGACGGCGAAGTGCAAAGGTGGAGGATTTGTACTTTTTGTAAACAATAGATGGTGCAGTCATGGACATGTCACTGTAAAGATTGCTTCCTGCAGTAAGGGTATTGACCTGATGGTCAAAGATCATCACTGGGGATTTCAATCATGTGACACTGGACTGTTGTTTGCCTTCCTTTTTCCAGTTTGTGGATTGTTCAGCAAGAAGGAACAGAACCACTGACCTGTTCTATGCCAATGGGAAGATCTGACCATAACTTAAAACTGTTAAAGCCTCAGTACAAGCCCATTGTGATGAGACAACCCACCACCACCCACTTATTCAGAAAGTGGTATCCTAAGGCTGAGGCGGCTCTGAGAGACTGTTTAGAGTCCAAAGAATGGGCAGTATTCCAGGAAAGCTGGGGTGATCACAACCTGGATCATAAGTGATGGCAAAGAAAATGACAAGAAAAGGGCATTTAGAGACAGTGACCAGGTGAAGCTGAAGCAGGTACAGCAGGAACTGAAGGTCAGTCAAAGAGAGGCTCAAGAATCCTACAGTAGGAAGCTGGGTCAAATGTTAAAGCAAAAATAACATCAGAGAGGTATGAGATGGTATGAAGACCATTACTGACTTCCTCCCTTGGCACCACCATTTCAATGTCATCCCACACAACACCGCTCAGTGTTTCTATCTGGTACCCTCACACAACTGCCCCACAGAGAGCATCACAGCACACAGGTGACTGGTCAGCTTAGAATAATCCGTCCCAGTAAAGCAGCAGGGCCAGATGGATCTCCAAGACTCCTGAAGGCTTGTGCTGCTGAGCTGGGGGAGCCTCTGCAATATATATTTAATATGAGTTTGTGTCTGGGGAGTGTCCCTACCCCAAAAAGTCAAGGAGCCAATCGCCTTAACATCACATATGATGAAGGCAATGGAGCAACTGGTGCTCCACCACCAACTCAGATTTCAGACCAGCCACGCCCTCCACCCTCTGCACCTTATCGGGAGAAAGGCTTTACCTGGACTTTAGGAGGAACAGGCCACAGCTGCAACCTCCGAACTTGACTCACTCACTGTCCATACCGGATAACCCCCAGCACCCCTTGCACAGCACCATCACCAGACAGGAAAGCACCTTTGGGGACAGCCTGTCCTTGTCCTGCACCACAGACACACCACTTGAAGTTGTTTTATTTGTTCCATACACCATGCAACTTTATAATGCTTCACTATAATTTAATTGATATTATTATTATGTTATTATTATGTGTGTACACTCACCGGCCACTTTATTAGGTACACCTGTCCAACTGCTCGTTAACACTTAATTTCTAATCAGCCAATCACATGGCGGCAACTCAGTGCATTTAGGCATGTAGACATGGTCAAGACAATCTCCTGCAGTTCAAACCGAGCATCAGTATGGGGAAGAAAGGTGATTTGAGTGACTTTGAACGTGGCATGGTTGTTGGTGCCAGAAGGGCTGGTCTGAGTATTTCAGAAACTGCTGATCTACTGGGATTTTCACGTACAACCATCTCTAGGGTTTACAGAGAATGGTCCGAAAAAGAAAAAATATCCAGTGAGCGGCAGTTCTGTGGGCGGAAATGCCTTGTTGATGCCAGAGGTCAGAGGAGAATGGCCAGACTGGTTCGAGCTGATAGAAAGGCAACAGTGACTCAAATAACCACCCGTTACAACCAAGGTAGGCAGAAGAGCATCTCTGAACGCACAGCACGTCGAACTTTGAGGCAGATGGGCTACAGCAGCAGAAGACCACACCGGGTGCCACTCCTTTCAGCTAAGAACAGGAAACTGAGGCTACAATTTGCACAAGCTCATCGAAATTGGACAATAGAAGATTGGAAAAAGGTTGCCTGGTCTGATGAGTCTCGATTTCTGCTGCGACATTCGGATGGTAGGGCCAGAATTTGGCGTCAACAACATGAAAGCATGGATCCATCCTGCCTTGTATCAACGGTTCAGGCTGGTGGTGGTGGTGTAATGGTGTGGGGAATATTTTCTTGGCACTCTTTGGGCCCCTTGGTACAAATTGAGCATCGTTGCAACGCCACAGCCTACCTGAGTATTGTTGCTGACCATGTCCATCCCTTTATGACCACAATGTACCCAACTTCTGATGGCTACTTTCAGCAGGATAATGCGCCATGTCATAAAGCTGGAATCATCTCAGACTGGTTTCTTGAACATGACAATGAGTTCACTGTACTCAAATGGCCTCCACAGTCACCAGATCTCAATCCAATAGAGCATCTTTGGGATGTGGTGGAACGGGAGATTCGCATCATGGATGTGCAGCCGACAAATCTGTGCCAACTGTGTGATGCCATCATGTCAATATGGACTAAAATCTCTGAGGAATGCTTCCAGCACCTTGTTGAAGCCACGAAGAATTGAGGCAGTTCTGAAGGCAAAAGGGGGGTCCAACTTGTTACTAGCATGGTGTACCTAATAAAGTGGCCGGTGAGTGTATGTCTTGTGCTGCCTGAAATTAATTTCCTTCGGGACAATAATATAAACTAATCTAATCTAAATGTCCTCATTCATGTTCTACAATGTGATGATGCCATTTCAGATGGAGGGCAGAGAAGGACTGATACTTTTACTTTGCAGTGACCTCATGCTGGAGATGTTCTGCATGTATTTCTCTTATCATGGTGCACAATGCACATTAATTAAAAAACAAAAAAGTTATTATTATTATTATTATTATTATTATTATTATTATTATTATTATTATTATTATTATTATTATTATTATTATTATCTGAAAACAGAAAATTGATTCAAACAACACATTTTCACGAGTGTCTCATCAGTCCCAGCATCCATGGTCCTGTTTAGGGGTTTCATTTTCAACAAGAAGGTGAGAGTGAATCCATAAACCTTTAAAAAAAGGCAAAATGAACTTTTTCAAGTGTTCTACCATGCCTGAAGTGCTTTGTTATGTCATTCATACATTGAGCGGTCTCTCCTGGGCCCCTTTCAAACGTTGAATTTTGAACTCTCTTTATGGTTAATGGTAGTGCAAGCCTGTAGGGCAATTTTTCGTAAAAATATACAAAAGCATTATATAAAACAATACACGTCACAAACCTGATGTGATGTGCCGCAGTTTCATTAGCGGGATGCATGCTGAATGTGTTGTCTCTGAAGGGGGAGTGACTTAGGGCGGAAAGCAAAGTGAGGGGAGGATCAAAGCGTAAAATATGAAAACTAATTAAATATTTTAATGTTGTCATTTTTAATACAATAAAATCTAAATATGTACAATCAGGTCTTTGGGTTTGAATAAACTTTCTTTATACTATATAATACAATATAATAATAATAATAATAATAATAATAATAATAATTCTGCCTTTATACTCCTCAAAACAATCAAAAACCTGTAATATACATTCTAAATAATGCAATTCAAATTAATAATATGAAATCACTAAATTGCCTTGATGATAAAACATTTTTTAAATATAAAATAATGAAAATGAAATCCATAATATAAAATGTACTTATTAATATGATAATAAAAAAGAAGGAGAATGATGCATGATCAAAAATATCAAAAGGTGTGAAAAAAATATATAGGTAAATGGGTAAAAGCATTTAGTGAAAGAAAATTATATATATGTACATGTGGTAGAACAATGAGTGTACAGTGCTCATACATATATTATATTTGTTATTTTGTCCATATTTGGTATTGGTAATTTTTTTTTTTCCCCAAGATGGCGCTGGAGAGGCCAGCTGCCTGTCACAGAAGCTCCAACCCTACTTTTTTCCTAACTTTTTTCCTCTTTTGTATATAGACTTTTTTTTTTTTCATTTTTTCTTTAAAGTAGGTGAAACATGGTGCATTTGGGCACCTGGGAAGCCTACTTTTAATACAGCTTTATTGTTAGCTGTAGTGTTTTTTTGCACTTTATAAATCCGCGTCAGGAGCTCTGGACTATGTAGAGGAGGTGGCTGAGAGGAGGGTGCTGGCCAAATTCACATCCATCATGAATGACACCTCTCACCCTCTGCACCGGACTGTAGAGGAGCTGAGCAGCTCCTTCAGCAGCCAACTGAGGCACCCCCAGTGCAAGAAGGAGCGCTACCGCAGATCCTTCATCCCCACCACCATCAGACTGTATAATTCTACTATATAGTTCAAAGTGCAATATTTTTTCCATACTCTCCTAGTTACTGTTTTATTATTATTACTTATTTTATTATTACTTATTTAATTTTATTCTTGCCTGCATGCACTTTCTTTCTTGTTCAAACTTTCTTTCCCTGGAGCTACTGTGGCAAGTAAATTTCTCCTATGTGAGATCAATAAAGTCTTATCTTATCTTAACAATAAAGAAGAAAATTACAAAAATAGAATACACAAAATAGAAAGAAAAAGATTCAGGTCCTAAATCAATTAATTTATTAAGCTTTATTTATAAAGAACTTTTCATACAAAAAATGTAAGTCAAAGTGCTTTACAGTGATTAAAAACAATCCCACATTTCCTTCCACCCAACCAACCACTCCCCACAGCTGCCTGACACCACACTACCAAACAACCCAAACAACAAACACAGGCACGCACGCACACACGCACACACACACACACACGCACTTGCTAACATGCTAAAATTCTAAACAGTAAAATGTGAGGCTGAATACAGGTGAACCTTTCTTGAGAAAGAGAAAGAGTTGAGAGGAGGCCCAAGCACCTTCCCCCACCAGGACACAGTGCCTGGGGAAGAGATAGGTTAGATAAACAGGTGGGTCTTGAGCCCACTCTTTAAAACATGAATGTTCTCTGCAGCCTTGAGGTCCTCCAGCAGGCTGTTCCATAGACGTAGTCGTAGTACTGGAAAGCATGTGTCCTGACTTTGGGAATGAATAGGAGCCTGCTGCCGGAGGAGCGCAGGTTCCACGGGGGTTCATAAGTTAAAAGCAGTTCTGAAAGATAATAAGTCACCACATGTGATTTTATCAACCTTGGAGGAGCATGTGTTTACAATCAACATAAATGTTCTGTCTGTCGAGAGAGCTGACATGGATGGTGTTGCCATGATAGGCTGTATAAATAGGTCTTCTGGGTAATTGAAGGTGTGGTCGAGATGAGCTGTGGTTAGCCGACGAGGAGGTTGAGTCATGGTCCAGCTCCTGAATCAAGGTATTAACTCCACTTAAAAATTGAGGTGGGAATTGGATCTACAAGACATGTGGTAGGCCACACTGAGGAGAAAACTTTAAGCATCGCAGCATTAACCAAGACAAAACTGTCCTGTGTTTCCTCTGGTCCAGACAATCACTCAGATGTGCATCAAGTAAAACATGCTAAAATCACGGATTATTATAAATGTTGTCATTATTTTTGTGGTTGTGTGGCTGTGGTATTTGCACTATTTTCTGATCTCTGTTATAATGTACTTTCCTCATCACAAAAATACCTTGAGTTGTGTTTTGTTTCATTTGCATTTTTAACACTGTTTTTAAACTCCATACACCTACACTAGAATCATATGGATGATTTCTGTTAATTTGAAAACTACCACTACATGACATCACTAGGTGGAACAAAGCATTTTGAGCTTTGGAAATGTAGACAGACAAAATACAACTCCATGTTGTATTTGATGTGGTACAAATACCACATCAAATACAATGTTTTGATGTGGTAACAACACTGTAACATTACTTAAAGCACACAAGAGTAAATTTTGCATGATATAGGACTTTTAACAAATGAGAGCTGGTTCTAACTGTTCACATTTTTAAAAAGTGGAGTCGTTCAAAAACGTCACATCACCAGAGTCCAGTGCCTCCATATGAGTGTGAGGGACAGACACAGTTCACACATTGTCTTCTTTGTTGCAGCTGGAGAATGGAGCTTACGTCGCTCGGGCACAGACATAATCCCTAAAGCAAGGATGAAGACAGTGAAGATGAGTGTGGTAATCGTGTTGTCTTTTGTCCTTTGCTGGACCCCATATTACCTGTTGGGCGTGTGGTACTGGTTCCAGCCCACCATCCTGGACTACACCCCGGAATATGTTCATCACAGCCTCTTTGTCTTTGGAAACCTCAACTCCTGCCTGGATCCACTCATCTACGGTTTCTACTCCCCGTCTTTTAGGGCTGGATTGAGGCAGTGCTGCAGGGGCCAGCACCGCGCCGCCGGCCGCAGGAGCCTGAATCAGAGCCCGGTGAACACCAATGTGGTCCAGAGGGAGGAGCAGGAGATGGACAGTATGAGCCCAGAGCAGGGAGTTCTGGAGTAAGGGACAACATGAGGCAGATGTTTTCTTCTACTTGCTGTGATGTACACACTGTTAGCACAAACTTCTCTTACCTTAAAGCTGGGGTACCTGAGTATGGCGGTTTGTTGTTTTATTGCCATTGCCATATGTTCAATTGATTCTAACTATTGCAAAGGCTCTGTATTGTACCTGATTTCAAACCCTGAGTCTGGAAATTAACCCCTGCCTGAATAGTGCACAGAGTTAGGAAAGAGTTAGGAAAAGGAGCCTGCATGTTTCGCTGTAGCTGAGAAGAGTGCCTTAAACAAGCTCCTGTCCATCCTCCAGACCCTGCCTCTCCTCACCCCTCACTCCCTTTAGTCCTACAGGTATCACCCCTCCTCCACCCTCACTTTCCCCTTTAGGCCTCTAGACCACTTCCCCTCACTCTTTAGTTGACTAAACCATGCACCCACTCTTCTCTTTAGTCCTCAGGACCCTGCCCCCCCGTTCAAATACTTCATTGGTGTTGGATGCAGGCAGCACTTATGTTGTCATCAAGAAGTTCTCTGAGGGAAACATGCATTTGTACTTTTGATTCTAACAAAGCAGTTGGTTACCCCAGCTTTAATACAGCATCACCAATCACACTTTATTTGGAAACAATGTGAAAAAAAAAAAAAGTTCTCCATTTGTATGATTTCTAACCTATTCAGACTGGAATCTGTGGATGTCATGAATGCTTTCCCTTTAACAATATGAGATACATTTAAACATATTTGTACAATGTGATATTGTACACTGAGCATGAGATTATTATTGACATGAAACTTAACTGTGTTCCTGTTGAAGCTATGCATAATGTGCACATGAATGTATTTTGTAATTCCAATAGGTTTTAGTGATCCAATTGAATAGCTGAATAAACCCACTGTGAAATGTACAGCATCAGCCTTTTTTTATTTGCAACACACAAAATGCATACAGGCATTAGACAAGACAGGGCAATAGAATACAATGCATACAACACCAAAGCCTACTAAGTGTGTGTGAGAGAGAGTAAATGTAAAAGAATAATATATTATTATCTACAACTACATAATATATTAACAAACTACATGCATACATTACTGCAGTACTACTGAAATAATAACTGTGCATATACTCGTCTATATGGCTACAAGTGGGAAGACGTGGTGGAACATACAGTATAGTAAGTCATGTTTGTTAATGAGTCTTTTTGTTTGTTTGTTTTTTTGTTTTATAAATGTGCAGTTGTGTATGTATGCTTAGCTTTTATACGCATTAAAAATAGTGTGGTGCATAATAAAAGGAGATATATATATGTGACCGACCGCAGCCAAATAGGACATATGTGATCCCGGAGGCGTTTTGAGTTATTCACAGATTCTGAAAGTATAGATTCTAAGCTTTGCAATGATGTCTTACGTGTGAAAATCTGACCATATTTGAAGAAGTTGTTGCTATTTGAAAACAAGCACAGCAGATTTTCGAAAGCCCTGAAAAAAGCTCGTGAACTTTCCTCTCTTCAGCACTCCTTGCCTAATTTGCATGACATTAAGCTAAGCCCTCCCCCATCATGACTATCACTGGAACATGTGGTGTTAATGTCCAGGCAGGTCAGAATCATTCAATAATTTAATAATACACAGGATAATATGTTAAGTCAAAGTTTACTACAAAATTTACTTATAGTCAGGAAGTACTAATAGCATAGCAAAGTAACCAATATAATAAAAAAAAAGTAATAAAATATGTAATAAAATACCAAGGAGTTTAAGGAGTAATACAGCTCAAATGAATTTTGTATTGCACATAATATAGCATACTGTATATATATATATATATATATATATATATATAGCACGTCGATTTCGTACTGCACGTATTATACAATGTATTACACAATGTAAAATAAAAAAGATCAACAATAATGCAATGAAATACTACTTGACTCACCAAAATATTCAGGAGGCATAGCAAAGTAACCAATATAATTTTAATAATTGTATAAACAAAAATAAAGTGGAAATTAACCTAAAGAGACTATAGGGTATTTAAGGAGTAAGGAGTATTTCACAGGAGGTAATATTGCTTGAATGAATTTCGTATTGCACATAATATAGCACAGTATAATATACCATGCTTTAAATAAATAAATAAATAAATAAATAAATAAATAAATAAATAAATAAATAAATAAATAAATAAATAAATAAATAAATGCCATATATCTATAAATAAACTTTTGGTCACATCAAAATGGACTTTAATAACAATTCAATAATTTCAACAAGCTAGCTTTAATTCCAAAAACAAAGTAAAGTGCACTTTCAAAGTTCTATTAAATAAATCAATTAGTATTGGCATTGTAGCCTAATTCATTCAAAAAAAAAAAGTTACAAAATGAAAACATTTAAGGTTCAAACCCTCATGGCTATATTAGCGCTAGAGTCAAAAAAGTTACAAAAGTAACGAAACGGGTCAAATTGAATCAATATAAAGTATTTCTCTACCGCTATAGCCTATGGCAAAACGTTCGGCTTTTATACAACCAAAAAATAGAGTGGAAATTAACCTAAAGAGACTGTTCGTAGTCACGTTGATCTCATTGTTTCAAGCATTAGCTTAGCTTAGCCGCATTGTGAATGAGGATCCGCGGAGCCACAATATGCAGTGAGCAGTTGCACAGCACGGTCCGCACAGAGTACAGCGCAATATAATCGCCACACGACAGCTGAATGAGTATTTAAACATGTCCTAAAGTCTATAAAGTCCATTTGATGCAGACATATGATCACAATTATGACTCACCCCAGTGTTTTCGGCGTATCTCCAAATGTAAACGCGTATCGTGTGTTTCGGAGCCAAATCGCACCCTGTACTCGAGCTCCGGAGAAATGGACGTGTCCCGAACCTGTCCCGAAGGTCTCCCGAACGTGTCATGTGTCCAAGTAGAAGTTAAAAGTCCATTTTCATGTCCATATTTTCTGGCAGTGCTGCTTACATATGCAGGAGCTCTTCACAGCTGATAGACGAACAGGGGAATCCCCCTTCTACGCTACGCAACAGGATTGCCGAGCACACGATCTTGGGGAATTATGTTGATTTAGGTCGTTTTCACACCTGCCTTGTTTGGTTCATTTAAAACGAACCAGAGTTCGTTTGCTCCTTTGATTCGGACCTTTTGTTCTGGTGTGAATAAAAACCAAAAGTCTCGATCCGGAGCAAACAAGCGGACCGAGACCACCTAAAAAGCTCGGTCTCGGTCCGGTTCCATACGAACTCTGGTGCGGTTCGTTTGAGGTGAGAATGCAGACAGGACTCGATCCGACACAAGTTGGCTTTTTGTACTTAACGAGCTCCCGTCGTATGTCGAGCATTATGGGAAACCGAGGCTGACAAAACTAAACAAAACGAAACAAAACGAAACTTACGAGGTTTACTTACGTTTTGCGTGAAGAGCAAGAGTCAGAACTTGATGCTCACATGAGCGCTGTCCTCCGTAACCGTCTTGCCCTGTGTCTTCGATGTTTGGAAATTGATTGTAAAATAGTGTAAACCTCACGATGCTGCTCAAACATTTGTGAGAACTGCAAAAACTGAGTAAACCATATCGCTAAGGCTAGATTGAAAACAGCACGTAACACCATTATTCTCCTCCTTCCGCGTTTGGACACCGCGTTTGGACACGGCTCATTTTTGTCCAATGTCTGAGCGACCACAGCACACGTGCTTTTGTTTATAGATGTTAGTTCGCTTGGGGAAAAACTGCAGTGTGAAAGCGAACCGCACCAAAAAAAAAACAAAAAAAAAACAAAAAAAAAACATTTGGTCCGGACCAAAGCAAGTGAACTATCGGACTATCCTGGTGTGAAAACGACCTTATACACGCCCCGTGTCATTCGCCAGAAACAAGCATTTTTGAAATTAAAAATGTATGTTTTTAACGTCACTAATGCTGTTATCTGAAACATGGAGAGGCTTCTTCATGATCTCAACTAGCACATTATGCAAAAAAACGAAAATCACAAATTTTGGAAAAAAAAACTCCACAAAAAATGCATTTCCTGAGAATCTGTAATGCCGACATGCGCCCTCAGCTTCCGTGGTGGGACACATATATTAATATATATTAATAATATATACGTAATATATTAAGTGACATCCCATTCTTTACAAGGTTTAGAAGTGTCAGCTCTAAGTGTCAGCTCTAATTCATCCCAAAGGTGTTCTATCAGGTCACACCTATCACACACACCTTAGTCCTGTTTTAGCCCTGGTTTAGTCCTGTCTTAGTCCTGGTTTAATCCTGTTTTAGTCCTGGTTTAGTCCTGGTTTAGTCCCTGGTTTAGTCCTGGTTTAGTCCTAGTTTAGTCCCTGGTTTAGTCCTGCTTTAGTCCTGTTTTAGTCCTTCTGTAGTCCCTGGTTTAGTCCTGGTTTAGTCCTGATTTAGTCCTGTTTTAGTCCTGCTTTAATCCTGGTTTAGTTCTGGTTTAGTCCTGGTTTAGTCCCGGTTTAGTCCCGGTTTAGTCTTGGTTTAGTCCCGGTTTAGTCCCGGTTTAGTCTTGGTTTAGTCCTGGTTTAGTCTTGGTTTAGTCCTGGTTTAGTCCCTGGTTTAGTCCTGGTTTAGTCCTAGTTTAGTCCCCGGTTTAGTCCTGGTTTAGTCCTGATTTAGTCCTGTTTTAGTCCTGCTTTAATCCTGGTTTAGTTCTGGTTTAGTCCTGGTTTAGTCCCGGGTTAGTCCCGGTTTAGTCCTGGTTTAGTCCCGGTTTAGTCCCGGTTTAGTCTTGGTTTAGTCCTGGTTTAGTCTTGGTTTAGTCCTGGTTTGGCCCCTAGCAGAAATAGGCTAGGCTGCAGTGAGCAGCCCCATGCGGTCCTGCACAGCACGGTGCCGCACATGACGGCAGCGGCCGTCATGAAATATGATCACTACACGAAAGCTGAAATAGTATTTTAAACATGTGCTAAAGTCTATAAAGTAAATGTGTTCCTGCAAACATCATCGGGTACACTTACTTGCCTCGTTGTTTGCCTCGTTGTCTGATTATTCGTGTATCCACAGTCTTTCGGCAGTAAAGTATCCGATCGCATTCTGTACATAAGCAAATGTGTCCCATGTCGCGAGGAGAGACTCCTTCCTTCTTATGTAGCACTTACAAAGTTACAATGATTTTTTAAGTTACAGATCCTGTTGCACTGCAGCTACATATTCACGAGGTTCGCGCACAGCTGATAGGTGGAAAAAGAAAACAAAAGCACGCTAATGTCAGGTGATTGGTCCGCAGCAGTAGGATGGTAATTTAGACACGCCTCGATTCTTCCCAAAAAACAAGCCAATTTCACAGACAAAACGTATGCTTTTTAAGCAGCCAATGCTGTTATCTGAAACATGGACTGGCTTCTTCATGATCTCAACTAGCACATTCTGCAAAAAAATGAAAATCACAAATTTTGAAAAAAATTACTAAAAACTCGATTATCTGGGTTTCACTAATGCCAACATGCGGCCTATTT
This sequence comes from Paratrypauchen microcephalus, assembly GCA_036785185.1. NCBI lineage: Eukaryota > Metazoa > Chordata > Actinopteri > Gobiiformes > Gobiidae > Paratrypauchen > Paratrypauchen microcephalus. The sequence goes on from JAVJIX010000046.1 coordinate 206,907, forward strand.
CCGTGTGTTCGGTCACATATTTCAATGTGAGTATTAATTAACTACAACTACCAGTGTTATGGAGATTTTTGCTTTTTACCAATGAGAGAAGGCTTTTTAGATCTGAAGATAATATTGGTTTGGGATCAAACCCCCAGTCTACATCAGTCGTAGCAATAAATTTACAGAGGCGATGTATTTTAATACATACTGTATAGTTTTCTTCTTGTTGGTATTTGCAGGGGTCCTCTATACAATGTATTATGTTGCATAAGTCAAAGTTGGCTACGCACATCATGCCTTCAGTACATTGTATAGTTATTTTAGTCTTTATGCCTGGCTTTGAGCCAACTCCCCTTTGGGTTCTGTACAACGCTCCCCGTCTCATACCTGAATATCGTTTTTTCCTTTCAGCCAGAGGAGCCATATTATGTGACGCTTGCAATAGAGTTTTGACCATCATGTTGAGCTGTCCGAGGCCTTCTCCTTCATAATCGATTAGATACCAGTATGCTAAAACAAGAAAAATAGATGTAAGTAAAAACAAGTATAAAAGTTCAGGCACTGTGCAGGGGAATAGAGAGTATGGCCTGTACTTCCCCCTTTTCTCTGCCTTTTTCTTCCCCTGGAGTCATTTTGTTGTAGGACCACAGCAGGGCCTGTGGCAGCCGCCGTAGCTACATCAGCCTGGACCTTTGCCAAGGAGCGTTGCATGGGGTCCATCTGACACTTCATGCAGTAGGACAGGTGATATCACACTCTGGAATTCCCTCTTTGAATTTGCACTGATCTCCCAGTCGACTGGATGATTTTATACAGTCCAGTCTGGTAAAAAAAAATCATCCGTTTCGCTTATGCACCTTCCAAGAGCCAAGTGCCAGGCCAGCGTCAGAGCCAGGAGTAACCTGCACAGAGTGTGTAGTCTGCACATGTGAAGTTCAATTACTATCTTTTGCAACATCTTGACATATTCATGATGCTGCTTTTCCCAGTCCAAAAATGACACGTCAAAATCGAAAGGACCAATTGCCCAGTCAAAAGCATGTAGGGCATAAAACTGGTGGTTAACGCTGTTACTAATGTCAAAAAGGACAAAAAGAAGAGCTGCAATCCAATCAAGTTTGTTAGTGTGCTAGACTTTAGCTAGTTTTCTCTTTATGGTTGCATTTATACGTTCAATCTGACCTTGGCTAGAGGGGTGAGAAATGCTACCAAAACGTTGCAAAATGTCAAGGGACTTCAACAGGTCTTTTACTATTTTAGCTGTGAAATGGGCACAATTATCTGATCTGATAAGGGACACCAAACCTAGGTATCACATCATTTAGAAAATGCCGTACTACTTCTTTAGCATTTAATTTATTCACAATGATTAGCATATATTGATAACCTCGGATGCGCATGTCAGTGCACGTCAGTGAAATCCATAACTATTATTATTGCATAGGTTGGGTCTGTGGCTGTTGCATCTGCATGATGGGAGCCTGCATTGGGCCTTGAGATTTTGATATAGCATCTGTTGATTCTTGAAAGGACAGTCTCTGCTCCAATCTCCTTCTCCTGGACATTTGTAGCATTGCACTGCAGGGTTAAAATTTAGCCTTTTACTTGTTGCCTCAGTATTTAATCCCTGTAAATACCGTATTTTTCGGACTATAAGTCGCTGTTTTTTTCATAGTTTGGCCATGAGTGCGACTTATACTCCGGAGCGACTTATGTGTGAAAAATTACATGTGAAATGATATTATTATATCATTTCACATGTAATTTTCACACTAAACCGCAAGAGGGCGCCATAGGCCTGTGTTGATAATTATATCATTTCCCAGATGTTATTTTCACACCAAACCGCAAGATGGCGCGCTAGGCCTGTGTTGATAATTTCAACACTGCCGTTCTAAATACAACTGAGAAGGGCTAAACAAAAATGGCACTGAAAAGAAAGTCATATTCTGATAGTTTGGTAAACTCAGGGCTCTCAAGTCTCACACATTGAGAGTGTGACACACGCAATTCGACGTGTTCACACGCACACACGCCACACATGGCATTTCTCACGCTGATTTCTTTTTTTCCTTTTTTTTTTGTGCCCAGAAAATCGGTCTGTGTGGCTTAGTTTATGCAGGCTCCGCGCGTTTTCAGCGGCGTCCCCCCCCTTCCCGTCCCCCCCTCCTCCTGCTCCGGGCACGTCCTGAGCCTCAGTCCTGGTGCCACGTCTCCTCTGAGACGCACCGACTCCGGTCCTGGAGTCTCCGTCTGTGCGTAACGTGTCCTCCCCGACGGCATACGCGCGGAATACGCGCGGCGCAGAGCCGAACTGCCCGCGGTGAGACGCGGTGAGAAGCGGGCCCGGTGCATTAACCAGACTCTTACATGAATCCGTTAAAAATGTCCCGCTCCCCCCCGCCCCGGTCCCTCCTCCTCCCCGCCCCTCTCAGCGCACTGACAAAGTGCGGTGATGATAAAACAAACTGAGAACTATCAGGTAATAACTTCATTTATATAACTCTCCTTAGTTGCTTTGTAGTTTAAGTTTGCTCTTTAGACAAACAGGGCTCTCAACACGCAATTCGACGCTCACACGGAATTTCTCACGCAATTCAAGCCCCCCCCTTGAATAACTCTTAATATGTTACGTCATTACTGACATTACCAGGCATGTCACACTTGGGATCGGGAGTGACCCCAAGCGTGCCCCCCACCATGCCACCGAAAAAAGGAGTAGACTTTGGAGAGGACTTGGACAGCATTAAAAAAACATTGACGGACATGTCAGTCAAATTGTCATGTCTTGACAACTTGTTGGAGGAGATCCAAGGACTAAAAGCGATTGTGAAAGAAAAGGACAAACTAATAATGCAGCTTGAACAGCGTGTGGAGGACCTGGAGCAGTACTCCAGAAAAGAGGACGTTGTAATATCTGGTCTAGAAACGAAACATCGATCATACGCCAGAGTTGTGAATCCAGGTGGAGCAACTGGAGAAAATGCACCACCTGAAGAGCTTTGGACACTGGAGCAGCAAGTGACGGACTTTTTTTTTTAAAAAGGTATTAACGTCCAACAAGACACAATATCAGCATGTCATACACTTCCAAACAGAAATAGTAAAAACAAACCATCCATCATTGTGAGATTTACAAACCGGAAACATAAAAATGATCTGCTGAAACAGGCAAAAAACTGAAAGGCACAAACGTATATGTGAATGAGCACTTGACGAAAAAAAATGCAGATATTGCAAGGGAAGCAAGGCTTCTAAAAAAGCAAAACCATATAATAGCCACATGGGTTTGGAACTGTCGAGTTTGGATAAGGGTAAAAGAAGGAACAAATGCCATTCAAGTCAGGAATATGGATGATCTTGCCAAATTTAAACAGGCAAAATGAAATGTCTAATTGTGAAGTGTGTCAAAATATATGACTGGTTATGTACAATATTGTTAGTTTAGAACAAACAAACAAATATGAATCACATACAGGAATTGGATACAAAAATAAATGAACATATAATTACAATGGATTGTGAATATTATAATGAGGAACAATTTAATAATCAAAACTTTGAAGTCGATACTCTCACTATCATCCACTTAAACAGCTGCAGTCTTTACAGTAAATTGTCAGAAATAAAAGAATATATGAGTAATTTTAAGAAAGAGTTTGATATCATTGCAATCACAGAAACATGGTTTAGGGATGACATCATGAATGAAGTACAGTTGGAGGGATATGAGCTTTTCTCAGTAAACAGGAAGAGCAAAAGAGGTGGAGGAGTGGCATTATACATGCATTCCGATTTAAACTGCAAAATGGTAAATGAAATGACAACAATTGAAAATAATGGAATCGAAATTGTAACTGTGGAAATTGCATCTGCAACAGAAAAAACTACTTGAATAAGCTGTGTATACAGACCACCAGACTCTTGTGCTCAACAATTTACTGAAAGACTAATGGAATTGTTTGATAATTATAGAAACAGGAATCAGTTTATTTGTGGGGATTTTAACATTAACCTGGGAAACAAGGAGGACCAAAAAGCAGCGGATTTCTTAAACACAATGAACAGTCTGGGCTTATTTCCATTAATACACAAACCAACTAGAATTACAGCACAAAGTGCAACAGTTATTGACAACATCTTTACAAATGTAAATGAAGATATTGTACTATGTGGGGTCCTAATAACTGACATCAGTGACCATTTACCCATATTTACATCTTGTAAATACAAACACAAAATAAAACCGAGAAAGATTATAAAACTGTCAAGGAACAGATCAATGAAAGCCCTAACAGCACTTAATGATGATCTGAAAGCACAAAGTTGGGATTCAGTTTATGTCAATGATGTCAATCAAGCATACAACTCTTTTATAGATACAGTGATAAGATTATATCATAAAAATTGCCCATTAGTAACCTCCCGACAGAAAAGGGAAGATAAACCATGGATGACCAAAGGAATAAAAAATGCATGTAGAAAGAAAAAATATCTGTATACATATTTTTTGAAAACAAGAGAGGCAGAAGATAAGTATAAAAAATATAAAAACAAATTGGTATGGATTATCAGGAAAAGAAAAAAAGAATATTACAGTGAACAACTAAATAAAAACAAAAATAACATTAAGTCAACTTGGGGAATAATAAATAGAGTGATAAGCAAGACAGGGAAGCATCCTTATCCACACTACTTTGTAAAGAATAATGCTGACATATATCATGAAAAACTAATTTCTAATGAGTTTTGTGAATACTTTGCTAATGTGGGGTCCAGCCTCGCAGGTAATCCCTCTAAAAAGTTTGATGAAAATACAATCATTGACAATGTGAGCAGTATTTTTCTGGACAAGGTGGAAAAATAGTTAAAAACTGTGGAAACAAAAGATCAACTGACTGTGAGGGACTGGACATGATGGTTGTGAAAAATATAATTGAATCTGTTATTGATCCCTTTACATACATATGCAATTTATCATTAACAATGGGAACTTTCCCTGACAAAATGAAATGAGCAAAAATAGCACCGCTTTATAAAAATGGTGATAAACACAACTTCTCCAACTATAGGCCAGTCTCACTGCTTCCACAGTTTTCAAAAATATTGGAAAAGGTGTTTGCAATAAGGCTTGATAGTTTTTTACAGAAACACAACATCTTGAATGATCACCAGTATGGATTTAGGGCAAAACATTCAACCGCAATGGCAATAATGGAACTAACTGAAAAAATAGCATCCGAAATTGACAATGGGAATTATTTCTTAAGTATATTCATTGACCTACAAAAAGCTTTTGATGTAATAAATCATTCAAGATTACTTAAGAAAATGAACAAGTGTGGCATTCGAGGGGTGGCTCATCAATGGATAGCGAGTTATTTAGAAAACAGAAAACAATATGTACAAATTAATGACACAGAATCAGAAAGTTATAATATCAAATGTGGTGTTCCCCAAGGCTCGATTCTTGGGCCCAAATTATTTAATTTATATATGAATGATTTTGTTAATGTATCTGAACTTGGGAAAATTTTATTTGCTGATGATACAACATTATTTTACCATGGAAAGGATATGAAAGAGGTCATAATTAGAGTAAACGAAGAGCTAAAAAAAGTAAAATATTGGTTTGATTTAAATGGATTGATTCTTAATATTAAAAAAACTAATTTCATTTTATTTAATGATAAAAATAAAAAAGACGACATATCATTAGAAATAGATGGGATACAGATTAAGAGAGTAAGTAAAACAAAATTTTTAGGAGTCATGATTGATGAAGGACTAAACTGGAGGTCTCATATAAATTACACTAAAAGCAAAATAGCTAAAGCAATTGCGGTGATGCATAAAGTAAAGTTCTCACTAAACAGTGCAGCATTATTAATCTTGTATAACTCCATAATCGCACCATATCTGATGTACTGTGTGGAAATTTGGGGGCCGACATGTAAAACTTACCTACAGCCATTATTTATTTTACAGAAAAAGGCTTTGAGAATTATCACCAACAGTCATTATAGAGAGCCATCCAACCCATTATTTGTTAAACTTAAAGTGTTGAAAATGTGTGATATTGTTGAATTAAGTCTCCTCAAAGTCATGTATAAAGCAAAGTGCAGAGTGTTACCTGTAAACATTCAAAGACTGTTTGAGATGAGAACAAGCCAATACAATTTAAAAGAACCGACATGTTTAAAAAACCTAAATTCAGAACCAAGGTTATGGAGCGAAGCGTCGCTGTGAAAGGAGTTAATTTATGGAATAATCTTGACAAAGAAATCAAAGAATCAAGTACAATAATGGCATTTAAAAAATACATAAAATCCAATGTAATGTGTATGTATGAAAAAGAAAACTAAATTGTTACACTTGAAAATGAAGCTTTATGTTTACAATTGATTAATAATTGTGATTGAAATGGAATGTAATGAGGAAAGGTTTTGCAGTCACCATCGGTGTTGGTGTTTGGAAAAGGGAAGAGGGGGCAGATAACATAAGATAACTCTTCTTTCTGCTCCCTTTCATTCAATATTTTGTATTGTTATCACAAATGTTGATGTCTTTTTATACTTTATGAATGAAATAAACAAATAAATAAATAAATAAATAAATGTCTGTCATGTAACGTTAGTATTCCATACACTTATTCAGCCTGTTGTTCTCTATTTTATTTTTATTTTAAAATAAATAAATAAAGATGACATGTATGTTTTTGGTGTTGGATTTTATCAAATAAATTTCCCCCAAAATGCGACTTATACTCCAGTGCGACTTATATATGTTTTTTTCTTCTTAATTATGCATTTTTTTGACTGGTGCGACTTATACTCCGGTACGGAGTATTATTATTATATTATATTATTATTATATTATACTATGGTACTCGTTACCTTGGTACCTTATTCTCTATAGGCCTATTTCTCTTTAGTGCTATATCACAATTTCAACTTTTACCATACTACAACTTTAAGCACACAATAGAGCAAAGCAAAGACGTGTCACACACTTCTCTTACCTGCCTCATTAAAGGGGGCATAAAGTCTTGTGCACTCACAAAGTTAAATTTGGAAAAAATAAAAACAGCCAATAAGCAGAATTCTGTATTTTATACAAGATTTTTCTGCTCACCTTTTATTTGGGTCATGCACGACTTTGGGGTACATCAGTCGATTTGGAGACTCTCAACAGGGTGACAGCAGGGTGACTGTCACCCAATCCCTTTTAGTGAAAACCACAGGAAAAGAAAATTAGTCTTTTGCTTTAGATGGCAATAAAGGAGCCATTTCTGTTCTGTTCTGTTGCATTCAAAAAAGAAAGTTTGCCCATATCCTCCACCAGTTTTTATTGTTGATTTCTGTTGTTTCTTGCAAAAATGAAAAAACAAGCGCAGAGGCACCACTGTCTTTAATGATGTTAGAGCATGGATTCACAGCATCAAGGGAAACAGGCAGAGAGTCTGTACGTATCTAGCTAAGGTTTCTGAATGTCTACAAGCATTTACCAGAGTTTCTGAGAGTCTAGGGTCTGAAAGTCTAACTAAAACTTTTGTATTTTCTAATTATAAATGCTATCTTTAGCTCATAGTTTTATCCTGGAAAGGTTCTGGAGTATCTGCAGTTTGTATCATAAAACAGAGTAGCATTCATCATTCAAGGTTACTGAACAGAACATTTTGGACTTTAAATGTAGCAAGCATCAAGTATGAAATTAATATAATTAAATTATTGTTCACAGAAGTTTAAATCAAGAAATAAAAAGAATAGCTCACAGACTGTTCATATGCGGATATAAATCTGACCCCCTCCATCCCTCCAGGAGGGAGCTCAGGCGACTGAAGCAGAGGAAATCCTCGGGACCTGACGGTATCTGCCCCAGGCTGCTGAGGACCTGTGCAGACCAGCTCTGTTCTCTGCTACATCTACAACCTGAGCCTCAGCCTGGAGAAGGTCCCAGTCCTGTGGAAGACCTCCTGTGTGGTCCCGGTTCCCAAAACAACAAACGCCAGGGAACCGGCCCACAAGACCATGGAGAGGGTGATCCTCAGTCACCTCCGCTCTGTGGTGAGCCGCCGGGAGTGCCGTGAGAGTCATGTTCTTTGACTTCTCCAGTGCCTTCAACACCATCAGGCCGGTGCTGCTGCAGGGGAAGCTGGAGGACACGGGAGTTGATGGACATCTCGCTGCCTGGACCACCGACTACCTCACTGACCGTCCACAGTACGTGCGGCTGCGTGGCTGTGAGTCAGAGGTGGTAGTCTGCAGCACTGGGTCCCCCCAGGGAACTGTCCTCTCACCCTTCCTCTTCACCATCTACACCTCGGACTTCACATACAACACGGACAGCTGCCATCTCCAGAAGTTCTCTGATGACTTGGCCATTGTGGGCTGTGTGTTTGAGGGGAACGAGCTGGAGTACCGCTCGGTCATCAGAGACTTTGTGGACTGGTGTGGGCGCAACCACCTGAGCCTTAACACCAGTAACACAAAGGAGCTGGTGATCGACTTCAGGAGGAGACCACTACCTCACTCACCGGTGAACATCCAGGGGCAGGACATAGAGACTGTGGACAGTTTCAAGTACCTGGGTGTTACAATAAACTGGACTGGTCCCACAACACCGACACCCTGTACAAGAAGGGCCAAAGTTGCCTCCACCTCCTGAGGAGACTGAGGTCCTTTGGAGTGTGCAGGCCTCTGCTCAAGACTTTTTATGACTCTGTGGTGGCCTCTGCTCTCCTCTACGCTGTCGTCTGCTGGGCCCCAAGCAGCACAGAGTGGGACAGGAAGAGACTCAATAAGCTGGTCAGGATGGCCAGCTCTGTCCTGGGCTGTCCTCTGGACTCTGTAGAGGAGGTGGCTGAGAGGAGGGTGCTGGCCAAATTCACGTCCATCATGGATGACACCTCTCACCCTCTGCACCAGACTGTAGAGGAGCTGAGCAGCTCCTTCAGCAGCCGACTGAGGCACCCCCAGTGCAAGAAGGAGCAGATCCTTCATCAGGATTGTCTTTCAGGATTGTCATTCCTCTTAGAAAGACAGCGTTTAGCCAATCAGCATTCTCCATCAGAACTGGTAAGGAATAGAGCAGCATCCCAGTTACCAACAGGAAAAGTACTACATATTTACTTTGCACTCACTTAAAAAAAAAAAGAAGTTTATTAGGCAAGTGTCAACACTAAATCCCTGTTGCTGCCATCTTGTGGTTGATTATTAATATTATTTAAACATGCATAATTTAAATAACTTAATTTTAAAATGTTTTGACTGTAAATAATGCAGGTTTTGTCTTGTGTCTGCTATTATTAATGTTTAACTGCATGTTTTACTGGTGATGTACTGACACTGCCTCTTAAACTTTGCTTTTGCTGCTGCCTATGTCAGTTTGCTTTTCTATCTGGACTTTAACATTTGTGTCTGTCTGGAAGGTTAGGGTCAGGGGTTAGGACTGCCTGCTTTGCTGATGCGCAAACTTCCCTCTTTTGAGGATGCCTTCTGTACAACATGTAGCGTGCTGTACAACATGGACTATTCACACTCTTACCTTCAGGTCGGAGGTACAGAAATGTGAAAAGCAGGACTACCAGACTTAAAGGAAAACTAACGTTTTTTACAATTTGAGCCTTATTTCGGTAATAAAACAAGTTGTTTTACTCACCCATAGCACTGTGGTGTCATATGGAGTACTTCCAGAGATGTTTTAGATTTGCGTTAGGCTAACGCCGTTAGCCTAGCGCGACTTATAGCCATAGAAGCTCGATGTCTTACTCTACGATTTCGTTTGAATCAAAAGTGGCCCATAATCCGAGGTTTATCCATAGGTTACAGCTTTGCGTTCCATGTTTGGGTCCCGGGAGCTGAGAGCACACTCCGTCATGCGCACTGGCGTCCTCATCTACTCGAAACTATGGCTAAATCTCGGATTACAGGCCACTTTTGACCAAACGAAATCATAGACTAAAGACATCGAGCTTCTATGATTTGAAAAGTGCTAAAGTTTGTGTTATTTGGAGCCTGCACAGGGCATATTACATGCTCGGGGAATGCCCCGAGCTATGGCTATAAGTCGCGCTAGGCTAACGGCGTTAGCCTAACGCTAATCTAAAACATCTCCGGAAATGCTCCATATGACACCAAAGTGCTATGGGTGAGTAAAACAACTTGTTTTATTACCGAAATAAGGCTCAAATTGTAAAAAACGTTACTTTTCCTTTAAGAACTCTTTCTTCCCAACTGCTATCAGACTCTTGAACTGCCGAGCAATCCCCCCCCAGACATTGATTGACCTATACTTTGCACATGAGTAATTTGCACTATTATTGACCAACTGTTAAGCAGGGCTCTCAAGTTTTGAGCGGGGTCGTGCGTGAGACTGCGTGTGAACGCGTCGAATTGTCTCTCTCAATGCGTGAGACTTGAGAGCCCTGCTGTAAATGTTTGTCTAAAGAGCAAACTTAAACTACAAAGCAACTAATGAGAGTTATATAAATGAAGTTATTACCTGATGGTTCTCAGTTTGTTTTATCATCACCGCAGTGTGCGCTTAGCAGCTGAAACTACACTCTACAGTCTGCCCAACAACAGAAGAATCTATTTTCTGATTGGCTGATTTTTTTCCGGGGAGCGGGACGGGGAGAGTTTTTTTTCGCTGAAAACGCGCGGTGCCTACATAAACTGAGCCACACAGACCGATTTTCTGGGCACAAAAAAAAATAAAAAATCAGCGTGAGAAATGCCACGTGTGGCGTGTGAACACGTCGAATTGCGTGTCACACTCTCAATGCGTGAGACTTGAGAGGCCTGTGTTAAGATAATGGGTCAGATTACAGCAGCACATTTAACTGCTCGAATGTTTACACTTCCTGTTTGCACAATATTAACCATGTTTACACTTCTGTTTGCACTATATCAACAATGTTTACGCAGTTTTTACTACTGACAGTTGCACATAAAACCAATGTTGCACATTATATGTAAATATGTACATAGCACCTAGCCTATATTTTTCATAGTGTATATTCGGTAAAGATTGTTTCTATTTGATTATACTTTTTTTACATGCTTCTCTCTATCTTATTTATCTATTTTAATTGTTTTGCATCCTCTTGGCATCTAGAGTGGGCAGCAAAGTAAGAATTTCATTGTACAGGTAAACGTGTTTCTTTACTGTGCATATGACAATAAAAGCTTTGAATCTTCAATCTAGTGTATATATTTAATTATCTTATTAATTAACAAGTAAAAATGTGTACATCAAAAGCATTTAGTTTTTTACATTTTATTAACAAATCAGAATTTATTCATAAGGCAGCACAAAATCAAAATCACCCTAAATTAGAGGTCTTCATTTGCATTTAGTTTTAAAAGAACTAGAATCCTCCAACCACCAGACAATAAGAACACTAAAATCAAATGTTTGAAAACATAACACAAAATAAGAAAAGATTAAAATAGGACTGAAATAAAACACATCAAAAAAAGAGTTCTTGTATTGTATGTAGTTTCTGTTGATATGGATTATCAAACTATCCAATATTGCTGTATTGCTAATTTTGCACTGTACTGTGCAGCCATGGAACAGATTAGGTTTCTGTTCTTTTTGGTGAACAGAGGTTTTCTTGAGCTACACAGACCTCACAGAGCTCCTTCACTATGACTCCACTGCTCCAGTATACAAAGTGCGCTCCCAGTTTAGTGTTAAGAAACTCAACTACTTAAGGTGAGACACTGCAGGTGAATAGGAAAAAAATCTTACATTTAGAGATATCAATTTGAAATTTGTATATGCATCAACCATTTTTGGACATATGAATCTCAAAAATGGATGGAGCCAGGTTAATATATCATGATGACTCTATGTACATGTACATGATTGTTTTTCGACAATAAAGCAAACTATGACTATGATGAAGATGAAGAAAAAGAAGAAGATGAAGATGAAGAAATCCCCGTAGGGAAATGATTTCTCTGCATTTGACCCATCCATCAGGAGCAGTGAGCAGCTCATCTTTCAGGCACCAGGGGACACATCTCCATGATCTTATTGCTAGGCTTGGTCAGGACCTAAACTGGAGGATTTTACCCGGAGCATGTTTTGGGTTTGGGACAGAGGAAATTTTGGATATCTCATTTAGTATTTGCATAAATTATATCTTATCTCTATATCAAAAAAATGTTATTTCACCTATTTTTTGGAGTTAAATCAGACTTGGAATTAGATATCAAAAGTCCTTCTGTTTATTTCATCAAAATCTTGTTAAATTCACAACTGGAAAGTTTCGTGTATATATGTATGGCGTATATCAATTATCATATTTCCCTGCAGATTTGGACAATTAATTTTTTTTGCAGTGACCAAACAGATAAAGGGGATAAAAGGTTTTGCCTAAAGTATATTCCCTAAAAATATTAATATCAGATTTTTTGTATTGCAGATAATCTGAGGACATGCACAATGGAGGTACCTTTGGCAAGCTGAACTGGGTTTGTCTGTCTTATTGTTAAGGCCATTTTCAAAAACCTGAGTTGTTGGTCATATATGGCACAGTGTTTAAGTCCTGGTGCAGTGCTCAGCCCCAGAAGCGCTGGCGTCCTTGAGGCGAGGTCTGCTCTGCCTGAGGTGAGCTCATAACACCGCCACTCATCTCCATGGTAACCAGGAAGTACAGATTGGCACCCATCATTGCGAGGGATGGAAGAAAGGACAGCCCGAACCCAAAGGCCCGGACACTGCTCTGGAACGATGCAGCCACCCAGTACACCACTCTGTGGACAAAATAAGTGCACCTTTAAACGCTGCACCAGTCTGTGGACAAAATAAGCGCACCTCTAAACGCTGCACTTGTACTGTACTAGTGTGTTATTTATGTTGCAGGTACAGTTTTTAGCCTCTGCAGAGCCCCCCCAGTCAGGCAGATGTTCGATGCACATACAGCAAAATAATAACATTTCTTACTAATTTTGCAGTTTGCATGCTTACATACATTTTAGTAATTCTAAGACATCAGAAATCAGATAATAATCAGATTTTGGTATGTATATCACTGCAGTCAGTGTTTCAGCCGATACTGGTAGGCCTGTCATGAAAATTACTATATCGACTTACGGTTCAATATACAAAAGCTGGAAAAATATTTTAGGATCAATTTTTATTGTGTACTTTGCACTATTGGAAAATTTGTGGTTATTCTTTTTGCTCCATCATAAGATTTAAGCCATAAAATGTTGAATTAATAACTTCTATGACTCAGTACAGATGCAAACTAAGTACTAAAGTGCAGCTCATGTATTTTAACAATATTGTACTTTTAGAATAGTCTTTGTGGCATAAATCTGCTCTTTGGTTGTGTCAGTGGCATACATATTTTCTCGTCTATATTAACTTCTGGTTGAGCCTTTAATTGAATGTAATAAAACAGGATTACAGGATGGTTTTGGCACGTCTTAAATTTTAGTCATACAAACCTGTTGAGTATTTATTTGAAGGATAAATAGCAGTTACATAGTTTATTACTAGTGTTGTCAGGCGATTAAAAAAATTATTAATTACAGGATTTGTAATTAATTAATTGCATTTTAATTAATTTTTAGGTGGTTTATTGTGCTCTCCCACAGTGCAAAAAAGGTGTCAAATGTGCAATCTATAGTGGTACAGTGAAAAGACTGCACATTTCCCCTTTAAGTCTTTGGCTCGCTCTCTTTCTCTCAGTGCACGTTACCACCACTGTAACCTAGACAAGACTGCTGGCAGACGTGCAGAGTGCACCTATACTCCCATTCCCCCTCCCACATTTCATAACATTCATTCGAAAGCTTATATACAGTAATCCCTCGTTTATCGCGGGGGTTAGGTTCCAGAAATAACCCGTAATAAGAGAAATCCGCGAAGTAGGACAACTTTATATTTTACAATTATTCTACATGTTTTAAGGCTGTAAATGCCTCACCACACACATTATACGCTTTTCTCAGACTGGAATTAACCTTTTCTCACATTTCTCTCTTGTTTAAACACTCAAACTTTCATAGATTTTCAACAAAGTTTATTAATAGTGAAGCATGGGGGAGACACGGCTCCGGAAGCCCCACCAGACGCGCGAGGGGAGTGGAGACATGAGTCACTGGATCCGCAGGAATCCACACCAACCGCCACCAATCGCACACCAACCCCTTGGAGAAGTGCGTGACACGTGCACCCCTCATCATGGTCAAATCCGTGACAAAGCAGCGTGACCGGCGCGAGGCCGCGCGTACACCGGGGCTGCGAGCACGAGATTGAACCGCGGTGCCCGGACCGCGTCCTCTCAGCCCGAGCCACAAACCAGCCACACGAAACCAGCAAAGAGCGGCACGTGATGGTTTAATTCTGGTTTAAACCTGGTCTAGTCCCGGTTTAGTCCAGGTCTAGACCTGGTCCAGTCCTGGTTTAGTCCAGGACCAGTCCAGATTTAGACCTGGTTTAGACCTGGTCTAGACCTGGTTTAGTCCACGTTTAGTCCTGGTCTAGTACCGGTCTAGTCCCGGTCTGGTCCTGGTCTAGGTCCAGTCTGGTCCTGGTCTAGGTCCAGTCTGGTCCTGGTCTAGGTCCAGTCTGGTCCCGGTCCCACCCGCATCCCCCATCTATCAATCAGCAAAGGTCTACAGTCTCTTAGCCAATCAGGACGCAGAACACAATGTTACACTATAAAAAAAAAAAGTTACGCTATTAAAAAAAAGTTTGAAAAAAAAAATGGCGATAGAGCGAGGGACCATTGTACACCATTCCATTATTAAATGGCGAATATTTCTGGTGCCAAAAGGTGAGCACGTACAGTAGCTTTCATGCAACGTCAATAAATAATATACAAAGCTTCAAATATACAGAGAATACAAATAATTGCCTGTGCAAATTACTCGGATGTGTCCGGGCAGATCGCACCGCGGGGGGAGGGAGAATGCGGCCGCGCGCGGGTGAGTAAATTATCGAGTTTAGCGCGATTTGGATGGGCAAAACTGGTGCTTCTAAGTGTGCACCCTTAGTCGTGGCAGAACACGCTGGAGAGGTTATGGGAAATAGTTTATGGTTAATAATGAAAAGGGTTTGGCGCGCGGAGCGCAACAGATACGGAGGCGGGCGTGCTCGTCTTCACATGCTCTCCCCGGGGACAACGCTCCGTCACATTTTTATAAATAAACTTGATGTTCAAAGGCCCCGCATGCCAAATTCAAAATGCGAGTGCATTGAATTGCCACTCATAATTAATTACATTAATTTTTATAACACGTTAATTAGCAATGTAATTAATTAATCTAATTAACGCGTTAAACTGACAGCCCTACTTGTTACACAAGAGATCGAATTGTGTCAAATGTGTTTAAAGCCCCAGTGTGTAGGATTCGTGGCGCATAGGTGGATGGTGCTATTGCACTTTCTGTTTTAGCTACGGCAGACCTCGAGGGTCACCCGGGCGCGCGCACGAGCCGCGCGGTCCCGGTTATTTTTTTTTTCTTCTTTTCTCATGAAAACACACATTCCCGATCATGTACCATGACACTCTACACATCAAATGAAACCTTACAGTCTCCTCTTTTTGACTATGCAATTCATTTCCCTGCACAACAATCACTCCCCGAGCACATGGGGCTTTTATACGGAAAAGCACAAAATGAGGTTAGCTTACCTTAGAATGCTTTGCACAGGTCAAACTCTGTATTTCACCATAAACTTGCTCTCAATTTGTCCGTAAGGATCCAGCGAATAAAATCCAGTAAAACAATTTAGTCCAAAACACGTGTTAGATCCATTACGTCTGATCCGGCAGCATGCTTGTGTTGTTGACCCAAAACCACGAGCCTTGCCGAAGGCGAAGGTGGAGCCCAAATGTCCTTCTGCGGCTCTCGTATTCAAAATGGCTGCCTCTGCATGGGGAAGATCCCCCTTTTATGTGACTATATCTAAGTCCAAAAGAATACTTTGATTTCATGATGGAAGTGAAAAGGCTTGGAAAACAATGTATTTTTGAATGGGTATCTTCAATTTCAGTAATTAACAGGTAAAAATCTTACACACTGTCCCTTTAAGGAAATAAGTGCCATTTTCTGCCCCTGCACTGGTATCAATTAGAAGTGACTTTTATTGATCTCACACAGGAGAAATTCTTCTCTGCATTTAACCCATCCTATTATTAGGAGCAGTGGGCAGCACATTACTGCGCCCGGGGACCGTCTCCATGATCTTCTTGCTTCGGTTTGGTCAGGACCTAAGCTGGAGGATTTCACCTATGGTGCATGTTTTGGGTTGATGGGGGAAACCGGAGTGCCCGGAGGAAACCCACTCAGACACGGGGAGAACATGCAAACTCCACACAGAAAGGCTCGGGCAACCCGGGGATCGAACCCAGACCATGCATGCAAACTCCACGCAGAACACACACAGAAAGGCCCAGAACCGTCTTGCTGTGAAGCATGAGTGCTAGCCACTCAGCCACTGTGCCGCCAATTAATATTGTGTATTGGCAGATACTTAATGTCAAAGTATCGATATTGGTATTGGAACTGAAAAAGCTGTTCATCCCTGGTTGTATTAGCCACGAGGCCAAATCTAATGATTAAAAAGACGTTTTTAGGACCACAGTTGAAGGATTTTGAGGTGAGAAAAAGTTTCTCATCTGAAAAAGGACAAAAATTGCCACAAAAACCAAGCTTTTTGAAAGCTGTAGGTGCCCTGTCAGCCAAATATGAGCGGTTTATGATTACATTGCGCTCTTTGGGAAAAGTCCTTTCTGGGTAGGAGGGATTTTTTCTCTGTAGTACAAATGAGTGGCCACTAAACCAACTTGAGGCAGCTCTAAGCTAGCAGCACCCTATCCAGTTATTTTAATAGTGCCACACCATACATTCACTTTCACTAGAATCATTTGGGTAATTTCAGCCCTTAGAATTGTCAATATCTACTAAACAAAATGTAAAACATACCTGTTAACTTTAAAACTACTGCTTCATGACATCACAAGGTGGAACAGAACATTTTCAGTTTTGGAGATGTATATTAATAATAAAGGGTTACTCAAACATGTGTGAATGAAACAAAATACAACTCTGGGTATGTTTTTGAGGAGATAACACCATTCTAACATAGCTCAACACTTACATTAGTCAATATAGGACCTTTTACACAACTAATAAATATAACATTTTAAAGCTCATCAAAAGCTACAATTAAAACAGAAGCAATCTGGGCACATACTGGCCCTACTACTTGTGGCTTTAAAGTTGAGATCATGCACAGTTGACTCAGAAGCCAGAGAGATGAGCAGTTCAGAGGTTTTTGGTGTCAGGGAAACGTACCGTCCAAGGCAAAAGAGCACCGTGAGCAGTGGCACCACTTTCAGCTGGTCCTGACTCAGGTAGGTCGCCATTACTACCAGCTGCATGAAGTAAAGTAGGAAGAGGTTGGAGGAGTCAGACACAAAGCCACGGTGTACGCTGACATCATTAGCTCCCTTCAGCCCTCCGGAGACAGAACCCTCAGTGTGACAAAGGGACTGTACTTCACCATGGCGGAGTCGTGACACACCCAGGACCAGGTACCCTGAAACATGAGACAGCGGGGGAGCTACGTCAGAAGCAGGCCTGCTATGATAATTACAATATCTGCTTATATATCCATATATGATAGATTCAACAATATTTTAGGGTGTCAGCAGTTATCATGTGTACATTTTCATTGCACTACTAGATATACAGTATATATATATTTTTTTGGCAATATGATTTGAGGTGCAGATTATGTGAGTTTAAACCGTATTATGTTATTTAATCAAAAATATACCAGTAGTGTTTTCATTCACACACCTGTGAATAATCTTTATTATTAATCTGTCTGCAGCTACTAAGCTCAAAATGGGATGTTTCACCTTGATGTCATGTTTTCATGCTTTTTACCTTAGCAATTCCAAGGCTGGAATTATCCAAAAGATTCTAGTGAAGGTGTATGGAGTTTACAAACACAGTGGAGCAATTCCTGTATTATCACAAGACATCACACAGTGGGACAGTGTTTTCTGTTTGAAAGAAGAATTCAGCCTGAATATGCCAGGTTTATGTAGGTGTGAATGGAAAAAAAACCCCGCAATTCCAGGTATGTTTTTGATGAAGACCTTATAATAGATCTGAAAATAGCATAATACAGGCACATTAATATCTTCTATGACTTATTAGAGATCCAAACCAAGTTTCATTCAGCTGTATATTTATTGCAGCTCATGATTGTTTTGTATCATATTGTACAGTTTTTGTGATTTAAATCTGCTCTTGGGTTATTGCGTCAGTGGCAAAAATTTATTTCAAATTATCGTTTATCATCTACTGTATAATTTCTTCAGCAATATAGCTATGTAGAAACTTTGTTTGTGAAAAAAATTCAAATTTCAACAGCAGCAACAATGGAACAAACATAATATAGCAGTCCATCCTCTTGCATTCATCAGCTATAGGGATGCAACATCCACAGCAGCACAAGGGCAACTGTCCAGTAATGGTGCTGTGCAGGGGGTGATGGGGGTTATCCATGATGGACAGGAGCTTGTTTAGGGCCCTCTTCTCAGCCACAGATGTAAGTCAAGCACTGCACCACTACAGATCCTGAATTCTCAGCAGCTTATCCAGCCACATAATGTCCTTTTTGAGGCTTCCTCCCCAGCAGACCATAGTGTTGAAGAGGACAATGGAGATTTCATTTCATTTATTTATTTCATTCGTTAAAACAAAAATAACAGATGCAACACAATTGCATCTATACAATTATAACTTAAATATGAATGAAAAGGGAACAGAAAGAAGCATAAGCTTATAATATCTGCCCCTTATCAACTCAAAATTATATTACAACAAAATATATATAACAATAATAATAATAACAATAATACAACATAATATTTTTACTGCGCAGTACTACTATATCTTTTCATTAATTCCACTTTCACATTTTTCTTGAAAACTTGAATAGACTTTGATGATTTAATTTCATGTTCAAGACCAATCCATAGACTGACTCCTTGGATTGAGACACACCTTTCCTTTGGTTTAGTTCTGAATACTGGTTTAGAAAAAAATATCAGTTTCTCTTAATTTATAACTAGTTTCTCTTTTTTTGAATATTTTTTGCAAGTTGAAAGGTAATATTTGATGAGCTTTGTATGTAATTTTGAGTAAGTTATATTCTACCAATTCTTTAAATTTTCATGTTTTTAATTGTACAAATATAGGGTTAGTGTGGGCTCTGTATCCACTTCCATTTACCACACGGAGAGCGCATTTCTGTAAAAGGAAGATTGGTTCAATGAGGGTTTTACAGGCACTTCCCCACACTTCAATACAATAAGTCAGATATGGAACAATCAGTGAGTTATATAAAAGAAACATGGCATTTTTGCTAAGCCAGTCCTTCACTTTGTGTAATACAGCTATTGTTTGTGATACTTTTGATTTAACTTGTTCTATGTGTGATTTCCATGTCAAATGTTCATCAATTAATAACACCTAAAAACTTGATCTCACTTGTCCTTTCAATCTCCAGTCCTTGCATGACCAATCTTGCATCTATGTCTTTCCTTTTGCAACTAAAAATCATAAACTTTGTCTTACTAATATTTATGGATAGTTTGTTGGCTTTGAACCAAATCAAAATGTTCTGAAACTCTCTACTATGTAAAACCTCATTTATATTTTTTCCTGAGTAAAATAGAGTAGTATCATCTGCAAACAAAATACATTTGAGTAAACTAGAAACAGAGACAATATCATTAACATAAATAAGGAAAGGTATAGGTCCAAGAACCGATCCTTGGGGTACTCCACGTGATGTAAGATTATACTCTGAATTATTGTTATCGATTTCCACATACTGATATCGGTCTTTTAAGTAGCTCGTGACCCACTGATGTGCTACCCCTCTTATGCCATATTTATATAAATTTTGAAATAGTATCTCATGATCTAGAGCAGGGGTCAGCAACCCGCGGCTCCGGAGCCGCATGTAGCTCTTTGATCCCTCTGATGCGGCTCAGTACAGCGGTCCCTCGTTCATCATGGGGGTTACGTTGTAGAATTAACCCACGATTGACTACTTCACGGATTTTGCCTGTTTTATATTGCGTGTATAAATATGCGTGTATTTCACAGTTCCTGGCGCCACTGCACTGTTGCGGGATTTATTGGGGAGAAAACTTGCAAACATACAGCACTTCAGAGCAGTGACGGACTGGGATCATCGGCCCTGGCAATTTACACCTACGAGCGGCCCCGTAGTCTGTGGAACGGGGGGGGGGGTTCTACAGCTCTGCACCAAACACAGAACTGTAGTGAGAACGCATCCGTGCGCTCTCAGGACTGGTTCAGCCGCCTGGACTCCAGGTTCCACCAGTTCGTTATGCGCAAACTTTGCCGCTACTTCCCGATGCGCATTGACCACCCGGAGAAGTGTGCGCGCGGACACGTGGTCAAATCCGTAATAGAGCATGGCCTCGGCCCTTCTGGCATGTGCTCAAATGCCAGACCGCTCAGTCTTCAGAGTCACACTGCTCGTGTTCGAACATTTAAATAAACTTGGCAAACTGAACACATTCTGTACAGGAGACACAGAGGAGAATGATTGACAAAGACAAAGGTCTACAGTTCTTTAGCCATTCAGGATGCAGAACACAATACGTGTTGATACACTATAAAAAAAAAAAAATCAGCGAAACAGCGAGGGACCACTGTATTTAATGTATTTTATTTTAGTTCGTTCATATTCAAAATGTAATTCTATGTCACAAAGGTAAAAAAAGCCGTTATATGCAGTGTTATTTCATTTTAAATTTCAAAAGGGTTTTGCAGCTCCCAGTGTTTTCTTTACTATGTGAAACGGGTCCAAATGGCTCTTTGAGTGGTAAAGGTTGCCGACCCCTGATCTAGAGTGTCAAATGCTTTTTGAAGGTCTACGAAAATGCTAACCAAAAACTGTTTATTGTCCATGGCATTGGTTATTTCTTCTGTCAGTTCCATTATTGCTGTAGCAGTTGAATGTTTAGAGTGAAATCCATATTGGCTGTTGCTTAAAATTTTATATTTTTCAATAAATTTGAATAATCTGATCACAAATAGTTTTTCTAATATTTTAGAGAACTGTGAAAGCAGTGACACAGGTCTATAATTCAAGGTATCATTTTTATTTCCTTTTTTAAAAAGTGGTATTATTTTGGCTACTTTCATGCGGACGGGAAATATTCCTAGGGTGAATGATAAATTACATATACAGTGGTACCTCACCTTACGAAATTAATTCGTTCCAAAAGTGGTTTCGTAACGTGAATTTTTCGTAAGTTGAGTAGCTATTTCAATGGAAAAGGCCTGATTCGTTCCAAGGTTTTTTTTTTATAGTGCAACGTTTTTTTTATAGTGTAACTTTGTGTTCTGCGTCCTGATTGGCTAAGAGACTGTAGAGCCAGGACTAAACGTGGAATAAACCAGGTCTAGACCAGAACTAAACCAGGTCTAGACCATTTCAAAACCAGGTCTAAACCTGGACTGGACCTGGACTAAACCAGGATTAAACCACCATGTGCCGCTGGTTTGTGGCTCGGGCTTCAGAGGACGCGGTCCGGGCGCCGCGGTTCTATCTCGTGCTCGCAGACCCGGTGCCGGTCGTGCAGACCAGGACTAGTGGTGCTCCTCGCCCCCAACGCTTCACTATTTAATACATTTTGTTGAAAATCTATGAAAGTTTAAGTGTTTAAACAAGAGAGAAATGTGAGAAAAGTTTAATTCCAGTCTGAGAAAAGTGTATAATGTGTGTGGTGAGGCACTTAGAGCCTTAAAACATGTAGAATAATTGTAAAATATAAAGCTGTCCTACTTCGGGGATTTCTCTTGTTGCGGGTTATTTCTGGAACCTAACCCCGTGTGTGTTGATAAAGTGTATTTACGTTTTGGGGCGTGCATCTGAGCGCGCATTATTTGAATTTTTGAGATTTCACGTTTCGTAACTTGAATTTTCTTTCGTATCTAGAGACCAAAATTTAAAGTGAAGGCGTTTCGTAACTTGGAATTTTCGTTTGTTGGGTCTTTCGTAAGGTGAGGTACCACTGTATATGTGAAAGGTTGAACAACAACATCTATAATTAGCTTTATCAATGACATATTTGTCTGTATAATCGTTTGTTTTTTTATTAGCAAATGTATGAACAATTGTCAAGATTTCAATTTCTTGCAAGTGCTCCAGAAAAATAATATTTACATTTTCTTGTATAGTTTGTCCATCAATTGTTTCTTTCGGAATATTTTGTGATAACGTTGGACCAATATTCACAAAGTAATTATTAAATTCATTTGCGATTTCTTCTTTTCCAAAAATATCTACATTATTCTCTGTTAAACAGGTTGAAATATTTGATTTGGTCTTGCCTTTTTGCAGGACTGTGTTTATTACACCCCATGTGTTTTTTATACTATTTTTATTTTTATCTAATAATTTTGTGTAGCAATCCTTTTTTTGTCTTCTTATGATTGATACAAGTTTATTTTTATATGTTTTATACCTTTTTATACCTGCGTCTTTTGTTCTCAATTTAAGAAACACTCTAAAGTAGGGATGTCAACAATTAATCGATTAACGGTTAATTGTCGATTAAGACGTTGGTCGATCAAAATGCATTAATTGTAATTAACCGCTAACCGCGGACACGCGGACATGCGCACCCGCGTGGTCATGAAACAAGGCAACCGCGCTGCGCCAAGCTCGACTCACAGCCGACCGCAGGCGCCAACGGCACTGCTCAGCAGCCCCGGGTGTACGCGCGAGGCGAGATCTAACCCGGAATGCGTGCCGCTGCTGCTGGTTTCGCCGCGCCCCGAGCCCCGCGCGGCTGGCCTGCGGCTCGGAGCACGGGCCGCGGCGAAACCAGCAGCGGCACGTGGTGGTTTAATCCTGGTCTAGTCCAGGTCTAGACCCGGTCGAGTCCCGGTCCAGTCCAGGTCCAGTCCAGGTCCAGACCTGGTCTAGACCTGGTCCAGTCCACGTTCAGTCCTGGTCTAGTCTCTTAGCCAATCAGGACAGAACACAATGTTACACTATAAAAAAAAATGTTACACTATAAAAAAAAAAATTGGATAGAGCGAGGGATTACTGTATTTTGTTATTCAGCATCAATACATTTGTCTGCTTTTTACTAAGGAATAATTAATTGAGGAATATACAATATAATAATACTATGATATATTTATGACTCAGTGTTATGTTACTATAGCTTATATTCTTAAAGACCCTATTGAAACACTAAAATTCAGGTGAAAAACGCCGCTTATCAGTTAATCGTTAATCGATCGATAAGCTCAATCAACTATCAGTTAATGAATTAACCGATAATTTGCATCCCTACTCTAAAGAGAATTCTTTTTCCTACAAGCATTTTTTAACCCGTTTGTCATCCATGGGTTATGAATCTTTATCTTACCATGAGGACTAGTTTTAATTTTTTTTTTGCAATTTTTGTCATAAAGATTGAGAAACGTTGTCATAAATGCATCGTAGGCATTTAGATTACCTGAATATACATGATCCCAATTTTGTTTTTTTAAGTCTTCTCTGAAGGCCTCTAAAGCCTTACTAGATTTATCCCTTACAATAATTTGATTTTCTTCTTGTACGACATCAAAACACAATTTTTCATGAATCATAAATACAGGGAGATGATCACTCACATCTGTCATAAAGACACCACTAATTATTTCACCATGTATATTTGTATATATATTATCAATGATCGTAGCACTATGAGTAGTTATCCTGGTTGGTTTCGTTATCATGGGGCACAGGCCAGCAGTTTCCATGTACTTCTTGAAGTCATTTGTTGTTACAGTGTTTCCTAGATCTATGGTGAAGTCACCACATAAAATTACTGATTTGTTTACATTCTCAAACATTTCAAGTAATTTATCTGGAAACAAGTCCACATTGGCCCCCGGTGGTCTATACACACAACTAGTTAGAATATTTTTGCCATTATCCTTAATGATTTCTATTGTAAGCATTTCCATCAAGTCATTTATAGTTACTGTTTTCTGTTCAGCAACCCTACATTTGAAATGTTTGTCGAAGTAGATGGCAACCCCTCCTCCACTTTTTTTTATCCTGTTTATATAAAACATGTTATAACCTTCTTTCTGTACTTTATTAATATGCATGTCCTTTAGCCAGGTTTCTGTAATGGCCATTACTTTAAAGGTGTACTTAAAATCACTGAAAATTAGATGTATAATTGAGAATGCATTATCTGTTATCTTATCTGTTCTAGAATTGAACTGTTGTACTGTAAAATAATTACATTCACCAGGTGTTAATAACTTGTGTGCAAAATCAGTTTGTGTGTATCCAACCTGATTTCTCTTTTTGTCTGTGTTCTCAGTCTGTCCAAGTCCGTCTTTCTCTTTCATTGTCCGGCCTTGTACTTCTCCAGCTCTTTTAGGCCCCTGATCATCCTTGATGCTCCATCAATGTCTCTAATCCACACGTTTCCATTCCGTGTCCATGTCCCAGTAATTTTCCTCTGCTTTCTTAACAGTCTTGCCTCCCTCGCGATGTCTCCATTTTTCTTTGTAAGATGTTCATTTATAAACATGTTTGTGCCGTTCAGTTTTCTGGCTTGCATTAACACATTCGTTTTCATATTCCTGCTAATGAATCGGATTACAATAGCAGGCCTTGATTTCTCTGACTTTCTGGGTAAAGTGTGGCAAATAGAAATAGACTCCTTACATATGTTAATGTTTTTATTGTTCAGAAAATCCACCACCTCTTGCTCCAGCGACAGCAGCTCTCCTTCGGTGCGTCCTCCACGGTCTCGGCGTTGGCTGTCGCCCTGGCATAGGTCTGGTGTCGAGTCTCCAGCCCAGAAATGATCAAGTCCTCTCTCCGTGTGTACTGCTCCAGATCATCCACTCGTTGCTCCAAGAAAGAAATCTTCTGTCCTTTTCTCTTATCAAAGTTTTCAGGGTAGCTACCTCGTCCACGAGTTTGAGCAGCCGCTCCTGTTGCGATGTTAACTTTGACAGTTCCCCAGATATAAAGTTCAAAGATCGTTTGATCTCATCCATGTCGCCCGTCTTTGGCATGTTCTTGTTTTTCACAAAAAAAAGTCCACTTGAGTGCTTTGCTCCACTCAGTTTGATCTAAACAGTGCTAGCTCCCGTTTGCCGGTATTGGCTAATGAAGCACAAACACGCACACAGACACAATGACAGTTCTGCCTCAGAAAGCTCTCACCCCCGCGGAAAGGCAACCTTGCAAACCGCATAGAACAATGAAGCGTTAATGAAATAACTTGGACAAACCAAGCTTGTTTCCGAAGTTAGCCCGTTAGCGTGCTCTCGCATGCAGGAAGTGACATGGAATAACTTTGACGTGGAATAACTTGACTGTCAAGTAGATACATCAGCAGGAGCTTCTGGCAGATGCTAAATGACTTCAGCTTTTTAAGGAAGTACAGCCTGCTCTGTCCCTTTCTGTAGACCAGGTCTGTATTCTCAGACCAGTCCAGTCTGTGGTCGAGCTGAAGGCCCGGCACAATGACTGAGTGGCTAGCGCTCATGCTTCACAGCAACAAGGTTCCGAGTTCGATCCCCGGGTCGCCCAGGCCTTTTTGTGTGTGTTCTGTGTGGAGTTTGCATGCATAGTCTGGGTTCAATCCCCGGGTCGCCCGAGCCTTTCTGTGTGGAGTTTGCATGTTCTCCCCATGTCTGGGTGGATTTCCTCCGGGCACTCCGGTTTCCCCCATCAACCCAAAACATGCACCATAGGTAAAATCCTTAGGTCCTGACCAAACTGAAGCAAGAAGATCAGGGAGATGGTCCCCGGGCGCAGTAATGTGCTGCCCACTGCTCCTAATAACAGGATGGGTTAAATGCAGAGAAGAATTTCTCCTGTGTGAGATCAATAAAGTCACTTCACTTCTTCTTCTCTTTACAACCTCCACAGTGTCCCCCTGAATGGACACAAGTTGCACCTGTGGCCTGCTCCTTCTAAAGTTCACCACCATTTCTTTGGTCTTTGTGATGTTCAGTTGAAGGTGCTTAGGCCTGCACCAAACCACAAGTTCTCAATGAGCTGCCTGTATGCCCCTTCATCACCGTTCCTGATACACCCCACAATGGCTGTGTCATCAGACACACTTGTATCTAAAGTCTGACGCGTACAGGATAAACATACTGAGGTCTCCCAGTGAGGCAATCTGTAATACCACTAAGAAGAATCCACTCCCACTTTCTCCCAATAAGCAAACCGCACAGGGTGGAGGGCATGGCTGATCTGGGGTCTGAGCTGGTGGTGGAGCACCAGTTGCTCCATTGTCTTCATCACATGTGATGTCAGGGCAACTAGCCTGTTGTCACTCAGCTCCTTGGGATGAGGCTTTTTTGGGGACAGGGACAATACAGGACGTCTTCCATTGAGAAGGGACCCTCCCCAGACACAGACTCATATTAAATATATACTGCAGAGGCTTCCCCAGCTCAGCAGCACAAGCCTTCAGGAGTCTTGGAGATATTCCATCTGGCCCCGCTGCTTTACTGGCACAGAATCTTCTAAGCTGATCAGTCACCTGAGTTGCTGTGATGCTCTTTGTGGGGTAGTCATGTGAGGATACAAGATCGAAAGACTGAGCGGTGTCACCGTTATTGTGGGATGACAGAGAAGTGGCAGCATATATCATAGTTCAAAATGTTTTATTGTGACGAGTTTAGTCAGAAGCAGAGCACATCAGGGGACTGAACCAGAGCAGGACTCACCCAGCGCTACAGGCAGTGTAGCAAAGATCGAGCAGCGCAGAGTGTAGACCAGCCTGAGGGGGGCACCATCCATCACTGGAGCATCAAAGGGCAGGAAGACATATCCACCCCACAGCAGGAAGGGGAAGAGTAAAGCTGCTGTGCCCAGGGATACAGCCATCTTGAGGACTATGCGCTCACTGCAGCAGCGGCCTGTGTCAGAGGAAACTAGTCATTCAGAAAGTCATCTTTTATATTGGCATATAGAAGTGTTAAAGAAAGGAAAAAGATCTAAAAATGAGGGGAATATTATGCAGAAGTGTTTTTTTCTCGGCTTTCTACCACATTAAAGTTGATCCCTCATCAAAAACTTGCCTGAAGAGGTTTTAGATGTATATTGAGTATTTTAGCAGTCTCTCCTGGGCCCTACTCGAACCCTCCTTATGATTAGCTGTAAGATTCTGTGCAAGGCTCCGCCCATGCACGACACACACGACAATTCTCCATTAATATACAAAAACAAGATATAAAACTGTACACAACAACTTGACCAGATGCTATGTGCATTAGTTTCATTAATTGGACACACACTGATTATGTTCTGAAGGGGGAGTGACTTATCATGGGGAGCAAAAGAGGGGACAGTACACCATGTTAAAAGTGCAAGTGAAACTTATAAAACATGTAAATATTTTGTGTTGTAATATTGTGTCATTTTGGCATGAGCAGGAAAAGGTGAAGCCTGTGGTACTTCCCAAGATACAAAGTAAACAGCTCTATAGAGCAGGGTTCCCCAGACTGTTCCACAAAGGGCCGGTGTGTAGGCTTCACACCTCCCTGGGCCAGTGGCCACATCCCCCTCCCCCTTCACATGGACCCAACCCAGCACGCCCTGTACAAGAAGGGCCAAAGTCGCCTCCACCTCCTGAGGAGACTGAGGCCCTTTGGAGTGTGCAGGCCTCTGCTCAAGACTTTTTATGACTCTGGTGGCCTCTGCTCTCCTCTACGCTGTCGTCTGCTGGGCCCCGAGCAGCACAGAGTGGGACAGGAAGAGACTCAATAAGCTGGTCAGGAGGGCCAGCTCTGTCCTGGGCTGTCCTCTGGACTCTGTAGAGGAGGTGGCTGAGAGGAGGGTGCTGGCCAAATTCACATCCATCATGGACGACACCTCTCACCCACTGCACCAGACTGTAGAGGAGGTGAGCAGCTCCTTCAGCAGCCGACTGAGGCACCCCCAGTGCAAGAAGGAGCGCTACCGCAGATCCTTCATCCCCACCGCCATCAGACTGTATAATTCTACTATATAGGCCAAACATGCAATATTTTTTTCCATAGTCTCCTAGTAAGTTTTTATTATTACTTATTTTATTCTTGCCTGCATGCACTTTTCTATAAGTAAATTTCTCCTATGTGAGATCAATAAAGTCTTATCTTTAAAAAAATACCATCTTCTCAATTTGACATAGTAAATAACGGGTTTAGACATTATTACGAATTATAACATGTTTAGTGGCAAAAACAGGAAAGGAGAGTGCATTTTAATCAGGGAGAGGGGAAGGGCTGGTGCTGGGAACAAAGCAGATACGCACAGATAAACAGACATGAGAGCATTGACTGTAGTCTGTGGATGAGAGTCAGGAGGAGCAGAGATTTAGCCATCAAAATAAATGCAGACAATAGAAAAATGGAATGGTGATAATTATGTCTAATAGCCCTTGTATTTACTTTGTATTTACTTAGCCATGTTCCAGTTCGAGGGTTATTGATCCGTGTGTGCAATTTGTGTGGTGCGTGTTGTTAGCATTAACGTTAGCCGCGTGTCTCGGCTCCGTGCGCTGGACATGTCCCATTTCGGCAACAGCCTTGCAGTCCGCGGAGGTTAGTTCAAGGGCTGCAGCTTTTGCAGCATTCAGAGGCCCTCGAATTGGGACACAGCTTATGCTTCCACCGCTCTCATGCCACTGCAAAACAGTTCCCCGGCGCGACGTTCCCGATGTTTTGTACGCACACAGTCACCGGTATTGCAGTAAATGAAAAATTCATATCATTAAAAAAAAAAAACACCGGTATTCGGTATGGACCGGTATACCGCCCAGCCCTATGCAGCGCTTTGTTGTGATGACGTTTAGAGCAACAGTTTTCTAGGCAGAAATCAGTGTCTTGGTTATAACGATATAGCAGACATAAGTACAATATGTGTGCTATAAATCCATGTCAATCAATCTGTCCAAAGGTGTACCTCTATGTGGTGCCTCCTCTGGCCACTCCTCTTGGACAAAGTGCTGATGGAGGAAGGGCCTCTTCTCAGCCTCCATTTCCCATGATGCCTTGATGCTTGTGGGGGTGGGGCTGAATACCTGAGCTGCACTGACAGGCAGCGTGTTCTCCTGCCAGGCCCCACCCTCCGGTGGTGACATCATCAACTGGCTCTCTGTCCAGCTACCAGCTTCTGGAGGCTTCAACTGCGACATCTCCAACATACATGTGTCATGCAAGTGTAAGAGGTCCTAGAAGTCAAATACAAGCATTAGAAGACAGGTTAAGGTTAAGGTGCACTTTATTGTGTTCTGTATTTGTCTTGTGCATTTGATCCATCCTTCAGTGCCACTGATGTAACCTGTCAGGAGCAGTGGGGCCGCAGGGGACCCATCACTGAGTTGTGGTGGAAATTTTTGTATAATGTGTTTTTCCGTTGTCCAAGATACAAGAAGTGTTAAAGGAAAAGTAACGTTATTTTACAATCTGAGCCTTCTTTCGGTAATAAAACAAGTCGTTTGACTCACCCATAGCATGTTGGTGTCATTTGGAGCTGTTTGGTGAATGTTATGTTGTAGCGTATCCGTTAACATGAGTATTCGGGGCATTACTTTGCGGTCTCCAAATAACACAAACTTTAGCACTTTTCAAATCATAGAAGCCCGATGTCTTAATCTACGATTTCGTTTGAAGCAAAAGTGGCCTGTAATCTGAGATTTATCCATAGTTTTCAGCTTTGCGTTTCATGTTTGGGTCCCGGGAGCTGAGAGCACAGTCCGCGCATGCGCACTGGCCTCCTCATCTACTCGAAACTATGGATAAATCTCGGATTACAGGCCACTTTTGCTTCAAACGAAATCGTAGATTAAGACATCGAGCTTCTATGATTTGAAAAGTGCTAAAGTTTGTGTTATTTGGAGACCGCAAAGTAATGCCCCGAATACTCATGTTAACGGATACGCTACAACATAACTTTCACCAAACAGCTCCAAATGACACCAACATGCTATGGGTGAGTCAAACAACTTGTTTTATTACCGAAAGAAGGCTCAGATTGTAAAATAACGTTACTTTTCCTTTAAAAGCCGCACTATTGCTTGTCTAATCCTTTAGTCTCATAGGAAGGTACCGTAGTGTTTTCCAGTTTATATGTCTGCTGTTTTATTTCACATATCTTTTGTTTGATCATCCTGATATGTACTCAAATGCTAATGTAAAGGTATTACCTCTCTGAGATCAGAAAACCAAATGGCCAGGCAGACTGACCAAAATGCAAATTGTTTTTGGGGAAGGGCTTGGACCTCAATATTTAAAGGAGAATTATCGTTTTTTACAATCTGAGCCTTATTTCGGTAATAAAACAAGTTGTTTTACTTACCCATAGCACTTTGGTGTCATTTGGAGTACTTCCGGAGATGTTTTACAATTGCGATATCCGTAACGTGAGTTCTCGGGGCACATGTTTGCGGTCTCCAAATAACACAAACTTTAGCACTTTTCAAATCATAGAAGATCAATGTCTTAGTCTAGACTTTCGTTTGAGTCAAAAGTGGCCTGTAATCCGAGATTTAGCCATAGTTTCGAGGAGATGAGGAGGCCAGTGCGCAAGTGCGCAGTCACAGCTTATTTCGCTCTCAGCTCTCGGGACCCAAACATGAAACGCAAAGCTTTTGGACCATCGTGTTTGCAGTACCCACTTCAGTCAGGACGATTTTTTACCAGCAAAGGAAAAGAAAGAAGGCCAGCGGATTCAGCGTGCGGTTCTGAGAAGTAATGCGAAACCGATGGCTGTTCTGTGGTGCTCCTCAAACTGTCTCCACTTCATTCTTTCTGTATCCATTCTGTCTCCTCATCCGTATACTCCTCTTCAGTCTTTAGTCCTCAGTCTTCCATAAGTCCTCTTCAGCCTCAAAGTCCGAATCTTCTGCCATGTGTCACTCGCAAACAGAAAAGTTGCGTCTTCTTATCTGCGAAATAAGCTATGACTCTGCACATGCGTATTGGCGTCCTCATCTCCTCGATCAGGTGCAGGAGGGCCCGCTTTGGCTGAGTGTGCTGTAACGCTTATTGTATGTCTTTGTGTTTGTTATGTTATTGCTGTGTGTGTCAAACAGGCTCTGTGTGCGTGAAAATGAATTTCCCCTTGGGGACAATAAAGTCTAAAAAAAAGTCTAAAGTCTAACTCACGTTACGGATATCGCAAATCTAAAACATCTCCGGAAGTGCTCCAAATGACACTAAAGTGCTATGGGTGAGTAAAACAACTTGTTTTATTACCGAAATAAGGCTCAGATTGTAAAAAAACGTTAAATCTCCTTTAAGTGTTGTTACCCCATTGCTCTGGACTCGGTGCAGCAGAAACATTGTCAGTAATGGGACTGTTAGTTACCGGTGCAAACATAATAAACCAACATACATTCTTGGTTTTGGTATTATTTTACAGATCATTTCCCCAATAGGGTCTTGAGCTATTCTTGGTCGGGACTAACTTAGCTGGAGGATTTGACTTATGTTGCAGGTTATTTGGGTATATGCATAGTATGTAGTGGTGGTAAAAGATTCGAAAAATTGTACTGTTGCAAAACCATCACTGACATGAAATGAAAAAAGAATCTAATTTATTCAAGATTGTCTGTTTTATAACAGATTTAACAAGACCTCATTATTTTAGATTAGTATTAAAAACACACAATTACGGTTGCTGTGGGTGTTGCCATGGTCATTGGGATTGTATTATTTGGCATTGGGCTGCCCATCTTGACAGAAAATGCATGCTATCCAGACCCTAAACCTATTTAAAACCTCCAGAGAATCAGTGCAGTGACTTATTGGTCACAACACTGAAAATTTTACACAAATCAACCTGCTATGCTATTTCTTATTGCCAAAACCTTTCTCAAATTCTCCACTTAAATGAATGGGATTCCCACTTAACCGGAGGTACCTGCAGTTTAGAGGCATTTAGAGCCGAAATGGTTGGGGCCGAGTAAGACCAATAGAAAGAAACACGTACAACAGTGAGATAACTGAATTGGAAGGAGTGCGTGCACATGGTAGGATTGGATCAGGATTGGTTTGGATTTCTCCCGTTACTCAGCGGGTGGTCTGTTGTCCAATCTGAGTGCACATGCATGTTGCGCAATCAGATTCAGGTCAGCGACCGGGCCGGCTCCGCAATGCTATGTGGCGCTGTAGTCCAACTACTTCCGGGTGATGACTGCTCAATATAAACACAACACCACACAGCTATCTGGCAGTATACTGCGATGGCTTTTCGAGGAGTTTGACGGAGCGGCATTGGCGTACTTGTTGTGCATTCTGCAGAGTTTGGTTGTTCGTATGAACGACAAAACAGCGTTTTTGGTTTCTTTAATACGACACGAACCGTGTCGTCAGCGTTTGATACTACAAGCAATCGAGGACAACGAAAATTATGAGGACTGGGACCTACACCGCACATGTTTTAATCATGTTCTGCCTCGTTTTTTGTTGCTTGCATCTTTTGTGCCACAAATAAAGGCATTCAATTTGTAGCTATGGGTTTATCGTTCATTTATGTAAGGTCTGGGGTAGTGAAATTACAACTTAAGTACATTTCCACACTGACTTTTACTATTTACAAGTTATACAACAGTTAAAAAAAAACACACTCTCTGATACTATAAGGTCACAATAGATAACTCAAAATGTTTGTAAAAGTGCCCTGTGCGTAATTTCCAAAAGTTTAAAACTCCGTGCACAGCTTCCAGGTGCTGGTAACAACAGGAACATTGAATAATTCCAGAAAAGACTCAATTTACCGCACACTCGCACACACACACACACACTTTATTGGGCTAAGAGCAAACAACGCGTTTCGATTTTACCTGGCGAAACGCGTTGTTCGTGCTAAGCCCAATAAAGGAATAAGTAAAGTCAAGCGAGTGTGCGGTAAACTCCTTTTCTGGAATTGCCCTGTGCGTTACGTTCATAGTCCAGATATGGTGGAAGATGGGGCTTGTTGGTGCCGTGAAGGACCGCTGTCCTGAGCCATCGTAATGTGCTCTCCCGGTGTTCTTCTTGGCTGTGGCGTGCGCTGCCCTGGGGTTTTTCCATTTGATTTTGATTTGCTCAGGCGTCCGAACAAAACCTGCCTGCTCCATCTTCAACGCTATCTTCTGATAAAGACTAGCGTTTCTTGTGCGCCGTCCGTCCATAAAGTTTTCAATGTTTATCTCTCGCACCTGGTGCAGCATGAACTCAGTTTCTTAGTCTGTCCAGTAGTGCGTGCTTGTTGATTTCTTCACAGCCATGTTTTTGTCTGAAACAATAATTGGTACTTGGTACTGAGAGGCACCCCCTACCACTCTTACAACTTCCGGGTGAAATTCCTGGCGCCCATGCGCAGTATGCTAATCCGATACAAAATTGTGCACATGACGACGCCAAGTGGTTTGCCATCGGCCTAGGCCAGGGGTTCCTGGGGGATTGGGGAAACCAATCCCAATCCAATCCCTGTGCACATGCAACTGTTACAATCCCAATCAGTTTGCAATCGGTTTGGACTTTTCCATGTGCACGCAGTCAATGACTGGGACTTGTGGTGTCCTCATCTCCTATGATTTTAAAAATTATATTTTAAATATAGTGGAGTTTAAAAATCCAAAGAAAAGCACAACTACAAACTACTCTCCACGCTTTAAATGTTATAATTAACAATACATATGCCTATAATACACTAAAGATCAAGCAATATGTTTTTTTTTTGTTTTGTTTTGTTTGTTTTTTTGTGTGTTTTTTTCCATGGCTGATGCTTAGAATCCAGAATATGTGATTACCAATCAGCTCTGCCAATATTTCTGGACTGATATTTAAGGCCGATTTTGATTATTTTTCCACAAAATATATGATTTGAAATTACTACCAACATAAACACTGTCTATAGTTTTTAGTGCTCTGCATTATTAAGATGTAAAAATCCCATAAGAAATTATTTTTAGACATGTGCTAACCCATAATGGTAAGGCCTAAAAAAAATATATGTTGGGAATTTATTTTATTTTTTATTTTTTTTCCTGTGGGAATATGGAAATTTTGAAAATGTATTTTATTTTATTTCCTTCCGCAGCAGTACCATTTCAATAAAGACTATAACTGACATTGGCATAATTTCCCAAAGCTATCTCAATACTAAGGGCATATTCTATAGTATAGTCGAACGAAACTCCAACATGCCATGCGAAACCAGGTCGTTGACTGTACCAGAGTACATGTAGAATCTATCTTACAATGTTACAAAAATACATGCTGATTTTGTATTGTTTTTTATGTTCTTCTTTCAGATGGCAGTCATTAAATTTAGAAGCAGTAAACAATTTTGAATACTACATTTATTTAACACGGTGTTGACATTGGTCAACTTAAAACTGGCACTGCATAATCTTAACAATGATATGTACAGTATACTTAACATACAGATATGCTTTAGGCCTAACAGTAGAACTCTACACAGTTTGTGCAGGGGGTATAGTGAGAACAAAAATCTGTTCTGTAGAAATTGTGGTGACAACACAGACTTGGTGACAACACTCATTCACCATTATAAAAGAAGAAATTCAATTTGTCATTCACCATTCTAAACATGTCCCATTACAGGCCAACAGAGGCCTACTGGAAGAAGAAGAACAAGCACAGTACAGTACAGTAAGAACAAGAGATATATTGA
Source organism: Paratrypauchen microcephalus (assembly GCA_036785185.1). Taxonomy (NCBI): domain Eukaryota; kingdom Metazoa; phylum Chordata; class Actinopteri; order Gobiiformes; family Gobiidae; genus Paratrypauchen; species Paratrypauchen microcephalus. The sequence continues at coordinate 241,629 of JAVJIX010000046.1, forward strand.
AAAAGGTACAGTTAAATAGTTTCCTCCTGGGCATGAGTCAACAAACCTAATGCTGATGTAGGTTAGCTACTGTACTGTTGCAAGCAAACAGCTGTTGTATGTATGTAAAAGCAAATGGGACACAACCCCACATAAAACTGTGTGTTTGTGTGTTCAAAACAGTAATTTCTCCTTTCTCAGACCCCCCAGGATTTCGCGGGCATTTTTTGTGATTGTTGCGGGCTAAAATCCCTGAATTTGCGGGAGCTTTTCCAAAAAGTTGCGATGAAAGTTGCGGTGCTTTTAAGGTTTTTGTTGCGCTTTTGTTGCGGGAGGAAGTGAAAGTAAATAGTTGCGATTTTCGCTTTTTGTAATTAAAATTGAGTAATATTTTGAATACTGAGTTATTACTGACAAAGAATAATACAAAGACACAGATCACAGATATGGTCCTAAAACAACCTTACCAACATCGAAAATAAATTACTACTAGGAGGGGAACTGTTTCGCGCAGTCTTTTGCTGTTATTTTTGTGGGCAAATGGCGCCGCAGACATGTTTCTTTGCCATTAGAAGTCGTGTCTCAATTCCCAGTGTGCGCGGCTCGGAGCGTGGCCCGAAGGGCATGTGCGTCACACATTTCGACAGTACACCGGCGCGACGACTGCTGTCCCACTTCTTTTTTGATCCCATGCGCAGTTAACACGGGGTCCAAAGACTGCAGTCGTTAAGCGGTCCCCGGACTGCAGTCGGGGCTGAGCAAGTGTTCACTGCCTTGACTGCAGTCTGAGCCCCCTTCGGGCCGCGCTCTGAGCTGTGCGCTCTGGGAACTGGGGACCCGGCCGCAGTTTCGTTTAGCCACACGGAAGTAAAGCAGAATGTTGCGGCTTTCAAACTCAAACCTTTTAGCCGCCGAGAATATGAGGTTGGGTCCTATGGCTCGCAGATTTGTGACGCGCAAAGAGGAGGCTATGGTGACAGATACGCTGAGATCCAGATATGCGTTTTGTGCATTTATTACAAAAAGAGCGCACACAGTTATGACAGCGCAGCAGGATGAAATGGAACTCATGAAAACCAGCAGGATGAACAGATTAACGTGAAAGATGAATGAATGGTTTGCGTTCAACAAAAAATACGGCTACACCCCAACCCTGACTCTCTCCTCTGTGTGACAGGTGAGCGCGCGCTCAGAAGCACATTACATTGCACAAGGAAGTTCAGTCAGGGCTTTTCCATTAGTATTTTTGACGGTGTTTGGGTTCTGGAGCAAGGAGCCAGGAGCCCTCCACGCCTGACCAGTTGGGCAGGCGTGGAGAATGACATCGATTGTAGTCTCGCGGAAATCGAAAAATACAGTAGGCTATTAGTTTTCTTTCTTTCTTTTTTAACCGAAGCTTGTAAAATTTGATAATAAAATAAAATAAGTTAATTTCAGTAAGTCCAATAAAATAATTTGGGTCGCATGCAAATCAACAGGGTCGGTCGGCAACCGGAAACTTAGATTTATTTTTTTTAGGCCTAATGGACAAGTGTAATCTCATTCATTCATTCATCATCTTCCTCTTTTCCATTTTTCTGGGTCGCGGGGTATCAGTCCAAGCAGATCTGCTGCCCAGAACACAATGCACCAGCCCGCATGAATCCTCCCACAGGTGGTGGGTCCACAGGAGGACGGCTCACATCACAACAGCCTTGATGAGAGGCAGGTGTAATCTCATTTTGGGCAATGTCATCATCATATAAAGTATTACAATAAAGCTTTGTGCAGCAACTGGTGAGTGCAAAACAAATATCGGTCTATGCAGGAGATTTAAAGCTGATGGCCAATAAGCAAAAAAGCACAAATATTGCGCAAATATCTCTAGAATATATACAAACACACATGGCTTACAGTAAATGTGGGTCTCACAAAATACATATAGGAAAACAGTTTAATTCCATTGTCACATTCTGCAAAAATACAGCCTAACCCGGCGCTGCCAAGGAAAGTAGCATACAGTTAAAACCATGTTACTGATTTGGAAAAGCTAATATTTTGTTGTACAAGATATGGCTGGAAGTCTCAGCTTAAAGGCTGACAGCACAGGCCTGTAAAGTTGGTGAGATCCAGGTAAGGTGATAATATGTGCACTAATAATAATAATTCATAGCATTTATATAGCACCTTTCATGACACCCAAAGCGCTTTACAGTTCATTGTTCATTAACTCCACACTTGGTGGTGGTAAGCTACTTTTGTAGCCACAGCTACCCCGGGGCAGACTGATGGAAGCAAGGCTGCCAATCTGTGCCATCAGCCCCTCCGACCTCCTCCAACACTCACGCACACTCCACTTTCATACTAGGCAATGTGGGATAAGTGTCTTGCCTAAGGACACTACAACCGTTTTTTTTTTTTTGCAACTGGCACCCCACTGTGGCACCTGGAATTCCCATCCAAGTAATAAGCAGGCCCTTAGCTTCTGAGATCTGATGAGATCAGGCTTTGAAAAGCAGGTATGGCCACTACCTTTAACTAAATATTATAAACCTGAACAAAGCACTAAACATGCCCTTTATCACAGGAGGGATTTAATAGTACAATAATAAATGTGACACACCACGGACTTTGAGCCCTCATGTCGGCATTACAGATTCTGAGAAAATGCGATTTTTGCATATTTTTTTTCAAAATTTGTGATTTTCATTTTTATGCAGAATTTGCTAGTTGAGATCATGAAGAAGCCTCTCCATGTTTCACATAACAGCATTAGTGACAATAAAAACATACATTTTTAATTTCAAATTGGCTTATTTTTTCGGAAAGAAACGGGGCATGTATAAATCAACATATTTTCCCATGCTCGTGCGCCCGCCAATCCCATTGCGAGTAGCGCCAAAGGGGCTTCCCCTGTACGCCTATCAGCTGTGAAGGGCTCATGCATATGTAAGCGGCACTGCAGGATACTAAAGGACATGAAAATGGACTTTTAACTTCTACTTGGACACATGACACGTTCGGGAGACCTTCGAGACAGGTTCGGAACACGTCTGTTTCTCTGGAGCTCGTGTACAGAGTGCGACTTGGCTCTGAAACACACGTGGAGATACGCCGAAAACACCAACACGGGGTGAGTCATAATTATTATCATATTTCTGCATCAAATGGACTTTATAGACTTTAGGACATGTTTAAATACTAATTCAGCTTTCGCGTGGCGATCATATTGCGCTGTACTCTGTGCGGGACCGCACTGTGCAGTTGCTCACTGCATATTGTGGCTCCGCGGATCTCCATTCACAATGCGGCTAAGCTAATGCTAACGCTAGCATTGATACAAATGCGGTGAGCGCAATCACGAACAGTCTCTTTAGGTTAATTTCCACTCTATTTTTGTTTATATAAAAGCCGAATGTTTTGCCATAGGCTATAGCGGTAGAGTAATACTTTATTTTTGAATCAATTTTCCCGGGGTATACGGTATTACCGTTGCTAAGGCTAAAAAAAAAAAAAAACACTTAGCACTACAGTGGAGTGGCCTCGCCAAATGGCAGCTTGCACCTATACCGTTCAGAAACAGAATAGCAAGCATTACATAGGCCTAATGATACTGAAAACATAACAAAACATGTACAAAATAAGTAACTTTTATTAACAAATGTTTAAAGTGCAAATACAGCAGCCGACCGATGGAACGAAATGACAGTCTGTGGGCTAAAGCTAACAAACCAACAGGAATCAAATAAAATACTTGATCTTATCAAATAAGAAAATCTGAACAATAAATAACAAGACATAACCGAAAATGTGCATATATAACCCTGTCCTGAGAACGCAGTGGAAAATACTGCTCGTTTGTATATTTTTAAAATCCATTAACATGAATCAAATAAATTAAACGTACAACTATACAACATCCCGAACCGTTTTCGTCCGTCAGAAAAAGCTACTCCTTATTGAAAATAAAAATATTAAGCTATTGAATGCAAAACCAGCATGTTCACTTTTTCCGGCTTGAGTAGGGCACGTTGTGGATTGACAATTTTGCCCGCGGCGCTGAAGACCCGTTCTGATGGAGAGATTGTGGCACAAACACAGGTATTTTCGGGCAACCCTCGACATCAGAGGAAAGCGCCTGACTCCATTGGATTTCCACCAAAGAAGGGGGTCTTCATCTCCCAGAATAACAGCCTTGTGTGGAAGTTGCGTTTGTAATAAGAAACCCGAAGACTTCTCACATTTCAGACTCAAAAACGGAGAGTTGTTTTTATTAACACGCGAGAATATCAGAAAGGGAGCTGCACTAGAACACAAAAGCAGCGTGTCAAACGTCACGCCTATCTTAAAGGGACCGCAACTATTATCAGAAGCAGTGATTTTATAACTGAACGTCATCTCTCCGATAGTAATATTAGTTTTAAACTGTAATAGTATTAAATTAACAAACACAACCACACATACATAGGTGCTGGACAAACACTCTTTATTTAGGCATTAAATTAATTATAGTTAATATTATATTAGGGCAAGATTTTTAATTTTTTTTAATGACGGTAATGAATCTGATACCGTTGCTATTTTTAGATACCGCAGTATACCGTATTACCGCCCAACCCTATACGAAATTCATATGAGCAGTATTACCTCCTGTGAAATACTCAGCGGTGAAAGTAAAGCGGTGCACACCGGAACAGCGCACCGGTATAAAATTCACAGCCGTACCTTAGCTAAGAAAATATGGTTAATGGTGGCCAAAACCCACATTTGAAAAAAAAAAAGTAAGGTGCGCTATTTAAGTAAAAAACACAAACAACCACACTATGCCTTTCGAGAATAACTGAAAGTTACCGGCTGGGTAGTTCAATTGGTTATTGGTTGGTTAGCTCAACTGGTAAGTCATTGATTTTTTCCCCCTGGGGGTTGTGAGTTCGAATCCCCCCCGGCAAGAGAGGGTTTATGCTGAGACAGCACTGTAGTTATATTTTAAAGTGTAAAACGTTTAACGTTTTTTTAAACGGTAAAGTGATGCACTGGACATTATAGCACCTGTAAGAAATGAAAACTACTTTCACCACTGGAAATACTCCTTAAATACCTGTACCTTGGTATTTTATTACTTTTAAAATTATATTTGTTACTTTGCTATGCTATTAGTACTTCCTTACTATAAGTAAATTTTGTAGTAAACTTTGACTTAACATGATAAAAGGAGAAGTTCAATTTGACTTAACATATTATCCTGTGTATTATTAAATTATTGATTCTGACCTGCCGGGACATTAACACCACATGTGCCACAGTGATAGTCATGATGGGAGAGGGCTCATCTTATCCATCCATCCATTTTCTTCTGCTTATCCGGGGCCGGGTTGCGGGGGCAACAGTCTAACCAGGGATGCCCAGACCTCCTTCACCCTGGACACTTCCTCCAGCTCCTCCGGGGGGACCCCAAGGCGTTCCCAGGCCAGCCGGGACACATAGTCCGTCCAGCGCGTCCTGGGTCTTCCCCGGGGACTCCTCCCGATGGGACATGCCCGGAACACCTCCCGAGGGAGGCGTCCAGGAGGCATCCGAAACAGATGCCCGAGCCACCTCAGCTGGCTCCTCTTGACGTGGAGAAGCAGTGGCTCTACACCGAGCTCCTCCCGTGTGACTGAGCTCTTCACCCTATCTCTAAGGGTGCGCCCAGCCACTCTGCGGAGGAAACTCATTTCGGCCGCTTGTATCCGCGATCATGTCCTTTCGGTCATTACCCAGAGCTCATGACTATAGGTGAGAGTAGGAACGTAGATTGACCGGTAAATTGACCGGAAAATTTTGGCTCAGCTCCCTCTTCAGAACGGTCCGGTAAAGCGACTGCATCACTGCCAACGCTGCACCGATCCGCCTGTCAATCTCACGCTCCATCCTCCCCTCACTCGTGAACAAGACCCCGAGATACTTGAACTCCTCCACCTGAGGCAAGGACTCCCCACCCACCCGGAGAGGGTAAGCAAAATTTTTCCGGTCGAGAACCATGGCCTCGGATTTGGAGGAGCTGATCCTCATCCCAGCCGCTTCACACTCCCGGTTCGATGAAGCCATCAGGACCATCATCATCTGCAAACAGCAGAGATGAGATCCTGTGGTTCCCAAACCAGATCCACAGGCTTATCTTAATGCCATGCAAATTAGGCAAGGAGGGCTGAAGTGAGCATTTATTAGCTTTTTTCAGAGCTTTCGAAAATCTGCTGTACATGTTTTCAAACAGTGACAACTTCTTCAAATGTGGTCAGATTTAGAATATGTACTTTCAGAATCTGAATAACTCAAAATGCCTCCGGGCAGTAGTCGAGTTGTAAAATGAAACCGGGGGGATGGTGAAATTTTTCATTTATTTTACACAGGATATAATCGCGCACACACGCACACACACACACACACGCTTGGGGCGTAACGGATTACATGGAACGGCGTTAAGTAAAAGGATACAAAAAAAAGGTAACTGTATTCCCCTACAGTTACAAAGAAAAAGACGTACTCAGATTACAGGTACATTTAGTGAAAATGGGGATTACTTAGCAGGATTACAATTTGAAAGCATTTTATGTTATTTCATTTTTTTCATTTAAAGCCAGAGGTCATATGTAGGGAAAACAGAACGTACAGACTCGTGCGCCGCGCGCGCTCTGTGAAACAAACTTGCAGCGGCTCGCGCTGTGGAATACACTTGCAGCGGCTCGCACTGAACTTCACGCAGGTCGCGCACTACGGACTAAACTTGCAGCGGGCATGGTTTCAAAAAACGCATTTAGCGGGTGGAAATTTAGGGAGAATTTTATTTTTAAAGAAGACAAAGGGAACAACATCACAGTGCAGTGCAAATTGTGCCTTCCAGCGGTTAAACACCTGTCAATGTCCAAGGATTCTACTTCCAATCTCAAGAAACATTTACAGGCAAGATCGCTAATATTAACGCTTTGATCCTGACAGGCCCTAAATGTCCTGCTTCAGTCATGTTATGTGTGAATATGAGTCATTTCTTTGTCGTGATTCATTGGTAGGAGCCAGTTTCGAGTTAGCTATCGACTAGCAAACTATTAGCAAGCTAGCTAACGTTTGCGGTCACAAGAACACTTTGTGCATTTGTAGAACGATATTACAATATTTAAACATTATCTAGGCAACATAGTCATGTTAACTGATCCATGAAGACCCTTTAGACAATTCCGAGCAAAGCTGTCGTTAGATGTAGGCCAGCACGCAAGCTGGACGAACATCCTGTCCAGCTGCGGAGATCGGGCAAGATGACTGTCCCTGTAAAACTAAAACTTTAACTGAAAATATAATTTCGTTGAAGTCATAGGTGTTTAGGGGTTTGGTTTAGTGAGTGACCTTGTTTACTAGTGACTTGGCTTATAGTGATAACAGTTGTTAAAACTACACATAGAACTGTATTTGTCCTCCTAAAAACGTTTAATTGTATTGTAATTTTCTTGTTTTCTTGTTGTTATAGGATATTTGGTGTTAAAGTAATCCAAAAGTAACTGAAAGTAATCAAGTTGCATTACTTTAATATTATAGTACCGGGATTACGTTACTGAATACATATTTTAAGGAGTAACTAGTAACTGTACCGGCTTACATTTCTAAAGTAACCCTCCCAACCCTGCACACACACACACACACACCTTAGTCCTGGTTTAGACCCGGTTTAGTCTTGGTTTAGTCCGGGTTTAGTCCTAGTTTAAACCTGGTCTAGTCTTGGTTTAGTCCTGGTTTAGTCCCAGTTTAAACCCGGTTTAGACCCAGTTTAGTCCCAGTTTAGACCCAGTTTAGTCCCAGTTTAGACCCAGTTTAGTCCCAGTTTAGACCCAGTTTAGTCCCGGTTTAGACCCAGTTTAGTCCCGGTTTAGACCCAGTTTAGTCCCGGTTTAGACCCAGTTTAGTCCTGATTTAGTCCTGGTTTAGTCCTGGTTTAGACCCAGTTTAGTCCTGGTTTAGACCCGGTTTAGACCCGGTTTAAACCCAGTTTAGACCTGGTTTAGACCTGGTTTAGTTCCGGTATAGTCCCGGTTTAGCCCTATACACACACGCTGACATAAGGCCCCTACTGTCAGATAATCTGTCCCTTTGATGCAGAAATAATCTGATAATATGACTCACCAATAACAACGCGGTCACTCCCGACCGCGTTTGCGTATCCACCTGTATGCGCGCGTCGGGTATATCCATGGTCTTTAATTATCTGGAGCTCCGGAGAAACGGACATATTCCGAACATATCCCGTGTCCTGAGGCGTAGCATTAACGTAGCAAGTAAAGGATTCTTCTTCTCTTGGAAATGCCACGTAAACATTCACGAGGCTCACTCACATCTGATCGGCGAACAGGCGCAAACACAACAGCGCTAATCCTCATGATTGGCGGGAGCGCGATTGGTGGTGCTGCAACATGATTGTAAGCTGGAGCGCAGTTTGGCCAATGATTGGCTCTTGGCACTGGCTATTTTTACTTGAAAACGGCAAATTTCGCCAAAAGATGAGGGATTTTCATGCCTGATTGATAAAATGCCACAAGGGATGGAAGAAAGGATGACTGTTTTAGAAGAGGGATGATTTTGACTATTTTTTACGCCAGGGGGGATGCCACCCCCCCCCACCCCATCTCCCCTCAACTCGAGTACTGCCTCCGGGATCATTTGTGCCCTGAAATGCCGCGGTCGGTCACACATTTCTGTAGGAAATTTGCAGACATGGGACCAAGTCACACATGTGCAAGTCTCAAGTAAGTCTCAAGTCTTCACCTTCAAGTCACAAGTAAGTCTCAAGTATTTTTTTCTTGGGCAAGTCAAGTCAAGTCAAGTCACAGGCTATGTCAAGTCAAGTCAAGTCAAGTCCTGTAATAGGTCAAGTCAAGTCCAAGTCAAGTCACCTTTGGCCTATTGTTGTAATTTTAGCTGCAGAATCTGATCTTAATAAAGTGAAAGGCAATATACACTCACCGGCCACTTTATTAGGTACACCATGCTAGTAACAGGTTGGACCCCCTTTTGCCTTCAGAACTGCCTCAATTCTTCGTGGCATAGATTCAACAAGGTGCTGGAAGCATTCCTCAGAGATTTTAGTCCATATTGACATGATGGCATCACACAGTTGGCGCAGATTTGTCGGCTGCACATCCATGATGCGAATCTCCCGTTCCACCACATCCCAAAGATGCTCTATTGGATTGAGATCTGGTGACTGTGGAGGCCATTTGAGTACAGTGAACTCATTGTCATGTTCAAGAAACCAGTCTGAGATGATTCCAGCTTTATGACATGGCGCATTATCCTGCTGAAAGTAGCCATCAGAAGTTGGGTACATTGTGGTCATAAAGGGATGGACATGGTCAGCAACAATACTCAGGTAGGCTGTGGCGTTGCAACGATGCTCAATTGGTACCAAGGGACCCAAAGAGTGCCAAGAAAATATTCCCCACACCATTACACCACCACCACCAGCCTGAACCGTTGATACAAGGCAGGATGGATCCATGCTTTCATGTTGTTGACGACAAATTCTGGCCCTACCATCCGAATGTCGCAGCAGAAATCGAGACTCATCAGACCAGGCAACGTTTTTCCAATCTTCTATTGTCCAATTTCGATGAGCTTGTGCAAATTGTAGCCCCAGTTTCCTGTTCTTAGCTGAAAGGAGTGGCACCCGGCGTGGTCTTCTGCTGCTGTAGCCCATCTGCCTCAAAGTTCGACGTACTGTGCGTTCAGAGATGCTCTTCTGCCTACCTTGGTTGTAACGGGTGGTTATTTGAGTCACTGTTGCCTTTCTATCAGCTCGAACCAGTCTGGCCATTCTCCTCTGACCTCTGGCATCAACAAGGCATTTCCGCCCACAGAACTGCCGCTCACTGGATATTTTTTCTTTTTCGGACCATTCTCTGTAAACCCTAGAGATGGTTGTACGTGAAAATCCCAGTAGATCAGCAGTTTCTGAAATACTCAGACCAGCCCTTCTGGCACCAACAACCATGCCACGTTCAAAGTCACTCAAATCACCTTTCTTCCCCATACTGATGCTCGGTTTGAACTGCAGGAGATTGTCTTGACCATGTCTACATGCCTAAATGCACTGAGTTGCCGCCATGTGATTGGCTGATTAGAAATTAAGTGTTAACGAGCAGTTGGACAGGTGTACCTAATAAAGTGGCCGGTGAGTGTATAAGAAAGTGTAAGTAATCATCACTGGCTAATGTGCCCAACCTGTTATCAAATATTTGTATTGTAAATACTCATGTTCAGTAAAATACATCATAGACTCAAACAAAACAGTGATAATGTAATTATTGGTTATTTATTGGTAAAAGTGATCTGTACATCGAAAACCAAACACATGTTTTCAACATTGTTTCAGCATTGAGCTGAAACCAGTAACAGCTAAAACAAACTTGTATTAAACTTTGTTACACTCCCTAACTCACTCTGTCCCACACACACACACACACACACACACACACACACACACACACACACACACACACACACACACACACACACACACACACACACAAGTAGCTATCCTTTTACAAAGTAACAATAACAGCTAAAACAAATACTAACTTACAGTAAATTAAACTGTCACATTTCTTTGCTCTTTTCTTTGCACATTTCTCTCTCACACACTTTCTGTCACTCACACTCACACAGTATATCCATAAGTCATTCCCTTTTTGTGAGGAAACAAATAATAGCTAAAACAAATAGCTTATTAATATTAAACTTTGTTACATTTCTCCTCTCACTCACACACACACCCACACACACACACACGCTCACACACACACACACACACACACACACACACACACACACACACACACCACTCCTCGCGTGCGTAATGGGTCAGGCGCGCTCCTCGAGAGCTCGTGTATTTAGACTACACCTTTGTAAGAGACTGACTAAGAGTAAAAAGTGATGAGAGTTTTGTTTATTATTATTATTTGAACGTAGACCCAAGTGATCTCCTGCATTCCACACCAAGCCAACAACTGATCTGAGCAACGCCAAGAGACAGTACATTAACGCCACACAGCCCTCCACCACAAGCGCAAACACAGCGCAACTCTCACATCTGAGGGGACGAAACCAGGACTGGACCAGGTCTAGACCTGGACTAAACCGGGATTAAACCACCACGGGCCACTCTTTGCTGATTTCGTGCGGCTGGTTTGTGGCTGGGGCTGAGAGTACGCGGTCCGGGCGCCGCGGATCGTTTTCGTGCTCGCAGCCCCGGTGTACGCGCGGCCTCGTGCCGGTGGTGGTGCACGTGGTGCACGCGTTGCGTCCCAGGACATGGCAGTGCCGCTGAATGAGCACGAAAACATTATGTGACCACGCAAGTCATTCAAGTCATCGTGTCTCAAGTCAAGTCAAGTCCCGAGTCGTAGACCCCCAAGTCCGAGTCAAGTCTCAAGTATTTCATTTTTTGTCGAGTCAAGTCACAAGTCATAAAAACAGCGACTCGAGTCGACTCGAGTCCAAGTCACTAAGTCTCAAGTCCCCATGTCTGGAAATTTGGCCTTTGTATTTCACCCTTTCTTCAATGTCTGAGGCTGTCAGGATTGTGGTCAGGACATTTTGCACGTTACACTGGTCAGAAGAAGGCTGTCTAACTGGACTGTTCTCTTGACCATGACGCCATGGTCAGAATACAAAGCAGAAGACGGATGAAGCAAGAAGTACAGAAGCTGTTGTTCTAATCTGTGCCAGTGTTGTGCGTCAGCCAACGCTCGTCACTTTTCCTCTTTAGACTATTGGTCTATACAAATTAAACAATATGCTAATGCAGGGCCCTTGCAGTAACTGACAAAGATGTCGCTGGAGCCTCAGGCTACAACATAAAAGCATGTTGCGCGTTTGTTTGTGTTCCGTGCGTAAAACCAGGGCCGCATAGGCGGTTAGTTTCGGCGCTCGGATCTACGGTATCGATAATACACACCGTTCCTTTCCAAACAGCACTAAACACAACAAACACACACAAACGCGCGCGCACTAACAAAGTGAACAGTGATCGTCAGGGAATAAACCAACATGTCCATAGTTCAACAGCAGAGCACGCACCTGTTTCTCAGCTCCGAGTGCACCTGCCTTCACCGGCAGACCGGATTCACCGGAGACCGGAAACCTGACGCGACACGCCCCCTGGTCCGGACTCAAGGAGCGCTCAAGCCCTGCCCACAAAATGCCTCTCTACATTGCTTATTGTGTCCTTGATTCATCATAATTTCACTAATAAACAGTGTTGTATAAAGTACTGGAAAATCAAACTCAAGTAAAAGTACCAAAAGTGACTTTGGTGAAAGTCGAAGTCACTGACTGAAATGTTACTTGAGTAAAAGTCTTAAAGTATCTGGAACTTCTTGTACTTAAGTATGACAAGTAATGCCAAAATAAATGTACTCAAGTAATGTAATTAAAAGTACAAGTAAAAGTATCAAGCAAAGGCAGTCTGAATTTAATATTTTTTAATGCCCCCCCCCCCAAACCTTTTTTTTTTTTTTTTTATAACAGTGCCGAATATAAGGCATACATAACACCACTGAAGGAGTGTTTTTGGAGGAAGAGGGTTTTTTGCAATTGGGCCCTTAATTCTACTGTAAAACACCATGTTGGGCTCACCCATGGTAGTTTTGTGTCATATGGAGCACTGTCGAAGATATTGGGTTTGGTGATATCCATGAAACGCCGTCCTATGAGCAAGTAAATGCAGGCACAAAATACGTTATTTGTAATTTAATAATTATGGTACGGTAGCACTAATGACGTGTAGTAAATGTTCTTGTTTTAAAACATCTGGGTTGTGTGGGGATGTTGATTGATTAAACTAGCTGCATGAAACCAGCAGGTGTAGGCTGATTGTCATGCGCAAGTAGTGAACAAGCCCAGGCACGTCCTGACTTCCTTGCAGTCAGTAGAGGGTTTTTTTGTAACGAGTAACTAAACGGCACATTGAAAATGTATCGGAGTAAAAGTATGGAATTAAATTTGGAAATGTAGTGAAGTAAAAGTAAAAGTTATCATTTTTTTTTAAACTCAAGTAAAGTACAAAGTCTCCCAAAATGTACTTAAGTACAGTAGTGAAGTATTATTACTTCGTTACTATACAACACTGCTAATAAAGCTAGTCATATATTTTTACAAGTTTTACAATCCATCTCTCAACCACCATGTATGTCTGATAACAATGACTTAATAATATGATTTGAGAAACCAAAACGGTATTGGTTTCTGCGTCAATACATATGTATTTTAAAAGGCTCCTATTTGCCACGTTTGTTTGGGGGTTTTTTTCCACTCAAAAACGTTACTTTTTATCTAACCTGTCATTGTGCTTGAACTAAGTAAACAACTCAACCAAAGATGCACTTTCTTGTATTTATTCAAGTTTTTCCTGTTTCTTTTTTAAAGTAAAACTGGCTCAGTTTGTTCCTCTATCATTCAACATATTTTTAACATTGTCTAGTGTTGGTTTCTAGCGTTTCTAGTTTTTTCAAAAAAGTTTTTTTCCCAGATCTTGAGCTAGTCAGGACCACCTTAACTGGAGGATTTGACCTATGGGGCAACCCAGAACCTTCTGGTAGTGAGGTGCCATGAGTGATAACCAGTCATGACCGCTAGACTTATTCATGACTATTAGACTAACATCTTGGCTTGTATGTAGTCCTACTGTCCTGTGTTTCCACTGTGACTAAACTTGATTAAACTTTTTTTTTTAAATATTTCTTGGTAGTTTGTGTCTAGCTTTTTAAATGTTACTAAATCATCAGAATTGTAACTTTATTTTGTCATTTGAATTAGGGTTCAGTGGTAGTTTTGTATACACTTGTCCCCATATTTACACACAGTAGCTAAAACAGGGCAAAAAATATAACAGAATGTGTAAAGTGAATTCTGACTGAAGTGTATAAAACATCCTTAATGTAAAGAGTGCTGAGGTATCTGGAGCTTGTGATTGGCTCAGTGATCGTAGCGTGATTGGTTGTTGTGAGGAGCATCGTTCCTAAAGCTCTTTCCTGCACGATTATAATGAGTAGCATAGGCTTCGGGGCTCTTTTGTGATTGGTCGCTGTGAGGAGCATAGGTCATTCCTGGAGCCCTAGTACATGTGTGGTGATTGAGACTGAGTCAGTGTGGTTCTCCTCTCTTACATAGTTGTAGCTCCACCAGTGGGATTCACAGCCATGTTCTTACTATTTTACAATACTTTGAATTTGGCTCTAGGTTTGCTCCAGTTTCAAGGTGAGTAAATGCATTTCTTTTGTTAAATAAGAAATGTAAGACTAGATGTGGGAGATGTATCAAAAATTGATATTGCATGTCATGAAGATGTTCAAAATAAGAATATGGAGTATATGGTCTAGTGTAATCTTTTCTGCACTTGTGGTTCCTTTTATACGGAGGGGGTAAAGTAGCCAAAAATTGTACCAAAGAAAGACTCTTACTAAGTACTTTTTTTTTACTTCAAAAATAATATTACTCAAGTAGAAATATGACGTAGTGGTGCAAGAAATTACTAGTATTGACGAAAACGAGTAACTTAAAGAGTAACTGTCAGGACTTAACTTCTCATTTATAATTTGAAGTTAATGGAAATGGAAATGCACAATATCCGGTATTTTCAAAGGACAGACACAGAAATGAGATAAACTAAATCATATCTGAAGGAGTGCTGCAAGAAACACAAAATCATTGTTTAAATCATTTCATATTGTCAACATAAAGCTTTTGTTCACTTGTAGACTTACAGTGGGAAGAGGAACCAAAACTTGAGAAAAACTTCAATAAAAATACTACTCCAATAGGAGTAAAAGTATGCTGCTAGAAAAAAATATTTAAAAAGTTACTCAAGTAAATATAACTTAGTAAACGTAATGTGTAATGTGAGTAGTACCCACCTCTGCTTATATGGTTCATTCATTTTGTGCTCGACTTGAACTTCAACCAAGACATCTGCAGGCACATTTTGAATCATACCTGATGTGTTGTTGAATTATCGTCTGAATGTTGTTACCAAGATATTGCAATTACTGTACATATGGAGATATTTTGTCAATATGGCCCACCCCTGTGTAATATGACAGGTCAAGGAAATACACAGTTGTTATTGCACAAGTTCTAATGTGAATGGCATGACTTTTGAACTTGTCTGTGCAGTTGGTGATTCTCATGAAGCTAAGACAAGACTCTGTGATTCCATTTGTTCTGGTGAGAATGTAAAGTCAAACTCAATTTTGACACTTAGGAATAGATATTTATATAGACAGCAAAATGTGATTTTCAACATTAAGCCTGACTTTCTTACTTGTAAATCAGAGTGCAATTAATCAGAGTGAAATTAATCAATTGGCATTGTAAAAAAAAAAAAAAAAAATCTCATTCTAATTTAAACTATTAAACTCAAGCTACATATACAAATGTAATTGAAGGAAGTTACAATTTCTTAAAAAATAGGATATGGAACTTTCCGTGTGCAGTCGTCCAGTGTGTGCAAAGAATATATATATATATATTATTTTTGGCCACAGGACCCAGCCCTAGAATAGGCTATACTCAACGAGTATAAAAGTGCAAGTACAGTTTAAAAATATACTCAACATTACATTAACATGAGTATTTCTAATGAGTTACTGATTAAACATGTACTACATATTGTAATCCCAGTGTGCTTTGTCCTCAGATGTTGTTCCTGTGTCAGACTGGTCCTCTCACATGGGCCTCACATACACATACAGATACAGCTCCACAGTCTCCAGCAGCGTGCATGGCTCCAGTACTGGCAGGAATGCACTGGCCTTGGACTGCCTGGTGGACTTTCACATGGTTTCCAAGTGTCATCTAACCATGCAGGTTTGAAGTAAACTAGTCAAAAGTCTTTTCTAACCAACCACACACATCAGAAGTGAGTTGTACTAGTTACATTTTACTCAGTTACTCTTATGCAGTATTCGAGTTGAAGGATGGGGGGGGGGGTAGTCAAAATCATCCCTCTTCTAAAACGGACATCCCTTCTTCCATCCCTTGTGGCATTTTATCAATCAGGCATGAAAATCCCTCACTGAAATTCACCGTTTTGAGGTCAAAATAGCCAGTGCCAAGAGCCAATCATAGTCTGAACTGCGCTCCAGCTTCCAATCATGTTACAGCATAATTACCCACTGCCAATCATGACGATTAGCGCTGTTGTGTTTGCACCTTTTTGCCGATCAGCTGTGAGTGAGCCCCGTGATATGTACGCCGCATTTCCAGAGAAGAAGAATCCTTAACTTGCTACCTTAATGCTACATAAGAAGGAACTCTTGCCTCGGGACACGGGATACATTCGGGATATGTCCGTTTCTCCAGAGCTCCGGATTATTAAAGACCATGGATATACCCGACGCGCGCATACACATGGATACGCAAACTATTGGAAGTGACCGCGTTCTTATGGGTGAGTCATATTATCACATTATTTCTGCATCAAAGGGACAGATTATCTGATAGCAGGTCTAAACCAGGTCTAAACCAAGACTAAACCAGGACTAAACCAGGACTAAACCAGGACTAAACTGGGATTAAATCAGGTCTAAACCAGGTCTAAACCAAGACTAAACCAGGACTAAACCAGGTCTAAACCAGGTCTAAACCAAGACTAAACCAGGACTGAACCAGGACTAAACCAGGTTTAAATCAGGTCTAAACCAAGACTAAACCGGGACTAAACCGGGACTAAACCGGGACTAAACCGGGTCTAAACTGGGACTAAACCAGGACTAAACCAGGACTAAACCAGGTCTAAACCAGGTCTAAACCAGGACTAAACCAGGACTAAACCAGGACTATACCAGGACTAAACCAGGACTAAACCAGGTCTAAACCAGGTCTGAACCAGGACTAAGGTGTGTGTGTGTGTGTGTCCGACTGTGTGTGTGTGTGTGTGTGTGTGATAACATATATCCTGTGTATTATTGATTACTGAATGATTATATGGAGTTTTTGTTATAAAAGCATTTCCATTTTAACAAAGTACCTTCTAACTCTGACCTGCCCTGAAACACCACAGTGATGTCAGTGATGGGGGAGGGCTTAGCTTAATGTCATGCAAATTAGTTCCTTTCTGTTCCACAAGCAGATCCTTTTTCTCAGATTGTTGCCTTCAGAATGTGCCGCTTTCACCAGGGGGGTTGTTTCTTTCCGATAAATAGTATTGTCTTGTGGAGGCCATGCAACTGAGAATGCAAACTATGAATCAGATGGGATTTAGGATTTGCCATGTCTAGCAAGTCACACTAAAATGGACTAGAATGCAGGAAATTGCATCTAAGAATCGCATCTGGAAAATATGTCACATAAATGAAAAATTTCACCATCCCCCCTGGTTTCATTTTAGAACTTGACTACTGCTCTTATGTTACAAGTTACATACAGTTTTGGTTCCTTTTCCCACTGTAAGTGAGTCTAAGTGACAAACGCTTTATGTTGACAATATGAAATGTTTGAACATTTGTGTTACTTGCACTGCTCCTTTAGATGTAGTTTTTATCTTCATTAAAACAAGTACCCGATTTTGTGCATTATTTCATGTCTTGTGCTTCAAATTACATTAACTTCAAATGTTACATCCCATCAATTACTCTTTAAAATACTCTACTTGATTAGTCGTTTCTCAAATACTTTTTTACTTTTATTTGGGTAATTTCTTGGGCCACTACCTGCTTGAGTAATATTATTGTGAAGTTGAACATTACTCTTACTTGAGTGCAATTCTTGACTACTCTACCCTGCTCATGTGTGAGTAGATGAAAATGTACAGTCATTTGCCCAGGTGAACTCAATTATACTCTCTTCACACTTAATATGATCTGGTCCTGGTTTTAGTCCTGTTTTGTCCTGATGTTTGGTTCTGTTAAAATTTTTTGTTTAGTCCTGGTCTAATCTAGGTTTAGTACCACTTTTGATGTAGTGAATGTGAAAGTGTGAATGCACCCTTTATGCAGAGGTGGGTAAAGTAGCCAAAATTTGTACACAAGTAGAGTAATGCTACTTCAAAATAACACTGCTCAAGTCAAAGTACAAAGTTACTCAAGTAAGAGTAAAAAAAGTATTTGGAAAAGTAAGAGTAACTTAAAGAGTAACTGTTGATGTAATATAATAATGCTCAAGTAAGAATAAAAGTATACTGCTATAAAGGTACTCTGAAAAGTGCAATTTATATTCAAAAGTTACTGAAGTAAATGTAATTGAATAAATGTAACTGAGTACTACCCACCTTTGCCTTTATTTAACACTTTTGTTGCTCTCGTATAAACAGATTTTGTTTAATCTTTTCGGATATATAATCTGTACCATTTGTTTGACTTGATTTTACAGATAAGAAATGCCCAGATTAAACGCTCTCAGAAGGAGCACTCAGTCCAAAGTCTGAAGACTCTCAGGTACTGAATGTGTTCCTGATGATAGACCTTTAGACTTTATTATTAAAATTATTTCATGTAACTAAAGCACTTTACTACTAAAACTTCCTCATGCAACTAAAAAAATACCTTATACAACTAAAAGCACTTTACTACTAGAACTATCTCATGTAACTAAAAGCACTTTTGTATTAGATCTATTAACTCAAAATCCTTGTAAAACTGTTGCGTCCTGCTTTGATTCTGTCACTGCTTCTGTTGTCATGTTTTCATTGTTGGTTTTTACATGTTTTGTACCTTGTGTTTTATCGACTTTCACCCCTGTTCTGTGGGACTACAGATGGAATCTCGCCTTGAGCTAAATCTGGTGTATTTACAGCACTAGCTGTTCATTAATACATGCTGTCCCATTTAAATAAATAAACTTAAACTTATAGAGACCCATAGTGATTAGACCTATAATGTTTAGACGTATAGTGTTTAGACTAGGGCTGTCAGTTTAATGAGTTAATTAGATTAATTAATTACACTGCAAATTAACGCGTTATAAAAATTAACGCAATTAATTATGAGCGGCAATTCAATGAGCGCACATTTTAAAGTTGGCCTTTGAACGGCAACTTTATTTATAAAAATGTGACGGCGCAGGTTCGTCCCTAAGAGCGTTGTCCCCGGGGAGAGCACGTAAAGACGCGCGCGCCCGTTCCCTTATCTGTTGCGCTCCACGCACTTCACTGAACCCTTTTCATTATCAACCATAAACTAATTCCCATAACCTCTCCAGGGTGTTCTGCCACGACTAAGGGTGCACACTTGGAAGTGCCAGTTTTGCCCATCCAAATCACGCTAAAATCGATCATTTACTTACCCGTGCGCTGCCGCCTTCTCCATCTTCCCGTTGTGCGATCTGGCAAACCAGGTGTCCTATCGGCCTACCCGTTGATCTGGGCTCCCAAGCGCTACTGCACATGTGCACCACCCCTAAGTACTGTTACAGCTTAAATGGCCATCGATTTGAGCTACCCGAGGCAGAAATGGAGTTGTTTTCAACAGTGACAATGCAAGTAAGTAACATTTTAACAGTGTATTGGTTTTATTCTATGTTTTAACCAATTAAGCATGTAAGGAACAATATGTGCATGTTAGATTTGCTGCAGAATACCTATGTCAGATAATAATATTTTGGATTCAACATTTGACTGCATCGTTATCGTTTTCATTACATTGTATTTTGTTATTTTGTTTCCATGTGTTTCCATGTTTTCATTACACACTTAATTGTTTTCTAACAGGAACACGTTCATCAGCTCAGTGCTGTGATAGCTGGATGTTTGTTCAACGGAAGATTTCAGCCTCTTAAAAAGTAATGTATTTGTTTTGTTATTATCTAGCCCAGGGGTCGGCAACCTTTGGTATGAATCCCATTATTCAGATGAAATTCCCAGCAGAAGAAATGTGGGTTTGACAAGTAGGTATGTGGCCATACCTACTTGTCAAAGCCTGATCTCGTCAGATCTCAGAAGCTAAGCAAGGCAAGGCCTGGTTAGTACTTGGATGGGAGACCGCTGAGAATTCCACATGCCACAGTGGGGGGGCGCCAGTGGCAAAAACTGTCATTGTGTCCTTAGGCAAGACACTTTACCCACATTGCCTAGTATGAAAGTGCAGTGTGTGTGTGTGTGTGTGTGTGAGTGTTAGAGGTGGTCGGAGGGGCCGATTGCGCAGATTGGCGGCACGGTGGCTGAGAGGCTAGCGCTCATGCTTCACAGCAAGAAGGTTCCGGGTTCGATCCCCGTGTCACCTGGGCCTTTCTGTGTGGAGTTTGCATGTTCTCCCGGTGTCTGGGTGGGTTTCCTCCGGGCACTCCGGTTTCCCCCATCAACCCAAAACATGCACCATAGGTAAAATCCTCCAGCTGAGGTCCTGACCAAACTGAAGCAAGAAGAACATGGAGATGGTCCCCGGGTGCAGTAATGTGTTGCCCACTGCTCGTAATAACAGGATGGGTTAAATGCAGAGAAGAATTTCTCCAGTGTGAGATCAATAAAGTCGCTTCTTTTTCTTGCTTCCGTCAGTCTGCCCCAGGGCAGCTGTGGCTACAAATGTAGCTTACCACTGTGTGGAGTGAATGAACAATGAACTGTAAAGTGCTTTGGGTGTCATGAAAGGTGCTATATAAATGCTATGAATTATTATTATTATTATTATTATTATTATTATTATTATTATTATTATTATTATTATTATTATTATTATTAAATGTAGGTGCTCACTGGATTTTAGTGGTAAGTTCCTTTCTTATATTTTCTTCAGACCTATTTCTGGCATGTATAATATATGGGGATTTCTGCTGACCTCATGCAACAGAGGTCAATTTTTATTAAGGGGTTTGCTACATAAATATGTAAATGTGATGGAATAACATGAATGTGGTAAATATTTATAGATGTTTATGTTGTATAGATGTTTATAGATTTCTGTGTCTCATGTATGGCATATGCTTGTTATGCTTTTCACACAATGATAGGATGACTTGAGAATGGCAGGCCGTGAAGTCCCAAGACAGGAATGGACTGTTCAAACTGTTGTTCATGACAAGCAAGGTAAAGATTTCAGTGTTTCCAGTAATTTATTTCTCTTATATCTATCCAATGCCTGAAATTGCATTTTGAAGTCTGCAGAAGAGATTCTGAAAAACGGCGACATCACATACCTCGATACTCGATACATCGATACCTGCTTAGTGGAAACACCCCCTTCATTACTCGACACACGCTTCAAAGCCTTGGCACATCTCGTAACATCACTACTTAAAGGGGAAGTCTGCAGTCTTTTCACTGTACCACTGTATATATTTTTTCACGCACATCTTTTTTGCACTGTGGAAGAGCACAATAAACCACCTAAAAATCCTTATCCCGACTAAGCCTGAGTTCTTGAAGAATCCCGCCACAAAAAACGAAGACGGGACCATCAACAAGAACTCCCTGATTTGGAGCTTTTGTCAAAAAGAATTTTCCGATCACCGAAGCTGCTCCGGCCTAACGGATCATTTGAACAATAAACACGTCCAAACAAGTTTCATTGTTACCGGTGACAGAGCAAGCGTGAGCGCACTTCAACAAACCACCAAACTACGCTCGCAGAATTTGGGAAATGAAGTTTTTTTTTTAAATCAGAAAAACTGATAAACTCAATCGCAAAGTGGTGCTTTTATATAAATGTGATGAATTAATTACAAATCCTGTAATTAATTAGATTATTTTTTTTAATCACCTGACAGCTCTAGTTTAGACCTATAGTGAGTAGGCCTATAGACTTATAGTGAATAGACCTATATTTTATTAGGTATATAGTGAATAGACCTATAGTGCTATACCTTGTGTTTTTTCAGGCTTATCTTGTGTTTGTGTTTCCAGGGAGTCGCTAGAGAGCGCGCGCCTCCAGTTCTCCCTGCGGGGGGGCAGGGTCATGACCCTGTGTCTGCAGGAGGGCCAGCAGCTGTGGGTCCGAAACATTCAGAGAGCCATACTGAGCATGCTCCAGACCTCTGCTACAGCAGCCAGATACACTGTACAAAACGAGGTAAGTGAGAGTTCCTTTTGTAGCACTGTTTTCCATTGGTGCATGCTGTAATGTCATTGTATTATATTATATTACATTATATTATATTATATATATTATATATATTATATATATATATATATACAGTGCCGTGAAAAAGTATTTGCCCCCTTCCTGATTTCTGTGTTTTTTGCATATTTATCACTCAAAACATTGTCAGATCATCAAACCAATTTTAATATCACACAGAAACAACCCAAGGAAAGACAAAATTCAGTTTTTGAATGATGATTCCATTTATTAGTGCACAAAAAAAATCTAAACCTATCTGGCCCTATGTGAAAAAGTAATTGCCCCCTTAATCTAATAGCCAGTTGAGCCTCCTTTGACAGCAATAACTGTAACCAAACGTTTGCGATAATTGGTGATGAGTCTTTCACACCGCTGGGGAGGGATTTTGGCCCACTCTTCTATGCAGAATTGTTTCAATTCTGCCATATTGGAGGGTTTTCTTGTATGAACTGCCCGTTTAAGGTCACACCACAGCATCTCAATCGGATTTAAATCCGGACTTTGACTTGGCCACTCCAAAACCTTAATTTTGTTTTCTTTGAGCCATTCAGAGGTGGACTTGCTGGTGTGTTTTGGATCATTGTCCTGTTGCATGATCCAAGAGCGCTTGAGTTTGAGGGCACGAACTGATGGCCGGACATTCTCCTTCAGGATCTTCTGGTAAACAGCAGAATTCATTTTTCCGTCAATCACAGCAAGTTGTCCTGGTCCTGAGGCAGCAAAGCAGGCCCAGACCATCACACTGCCACCACCATGCTTTACTGTGGGCACCATGTTCTTTTTATCAAATGCTGTGCCATTTTTACGCCAGATGAAACGGGCTGCAGACCTTCCAAAAAGTTCAATTTTAGACTCATCGGTCCACAAAATGTTTCTCCAAAAGTCTTGAGGGTCATCAAGGTGCTTTTTGGCAAAGGTGAGACGAGCCTTTGTGTTCTTTTGTGAAAGCAGTGGTTTTCTCCTGGGAACTCTTCCATGGATGCCATTTTTGGCCAGTGTTTTTCTAATGGTGGAGTCATGAACACTGACCTTAACTGAGGCCAACGAGGCCTGTAGTTCTTTCGATGTGCGTCTAGGTTCTTTTGTGACTTCCTGAATGAGCCGTCGTCGCACTCTTGGAGTAATCTTAGTTGGTCGACCACTCCTGGGAAGGGTTGCAACTGTTCCCAGTTTCCTCCATTTTTGAATAATGGCTCTGACAGTGGTTCGCTGGAGCCCCAGAGCTTTGGGAATGGCTTTGTAACCTTTTCCTGAATTATAGACTTCTATCACTTTTTTTCTCATTTGTTCTTGAATTTCTTTGGATCGTGGCATGATGTGTTTGTTCTTGAGATGTTGTAGCCAACTTCACTTTGTTTGACAGGAACTATTTAAGTGATTTCTTGATTCAACACAGGTGGTGACAATCAGGTGTGGGTGTGGCATGTAGAACTGAACTAAGTTTTCTCAAAACTGTGGTTAGTCACAGTTAGTTTGTGATTTAACAAGGGGGGCAATTACTTTTTCACATAGGGCCAGATAGGTTTAGATTTTTTTTGTGCACTAATAAATGGAATCATCATTCAAAAACTGAATTTTGTCTTTCCTTGGGTTGTTTCTGTGTGATATTAAAATTGGTTTGATGATCTGACAATGTTTTGAGTGATAAATATGCAAAAAACACAGAAATCAGGAAGGGGGCAAATACTTTTTCACGGCACTGTATATATATATATATATATATATATATATATATATATATATATATATATATATATAATATATATATATATATATATATATATATTTATTTATTTATTTATTTATTTATTTATTTGCACTGCTTTCAGATTTTAGATCTTAGATTTTAGGTTTTAGATAGTTTAGATAGTTTTTGTTTTGTTTCGTCTTTATGTTGTATTTTGTACATTGTCTTTTTGCACTACTTGGCCAGAGAGAAACTAAATTTAGATTCACTGTATGTTGAACACATATGGCAGAATTGACAATAAAGCTGACTTTGATCTTATCGTATAACCTGCATTTCAAATCAGTATTTTTCAGATATGTCCATATTAAATACTTAGATTTTCAGATGAAAATAATTTATTAATATTAATAAAAAATTAGGATAAAAAATTAACATATTTTCAAATTGATGTGTAATTAAAATTACATTTTCATAGTTTCCAAATCGATAAAAGTTTAACATTTGATAAACATGCTAATTCATGGAATGTCCAAAGGAGCCACACATACTGACTTTTGTAGATTGCTTGACAGAACTGGCTTTAACTGTGATACATGAAAAGTGAGGTGAATGCGAATGGAAGAAGGCAAATGGAGACAAACGGCAGAGGGACTTTGGTTATTTTAAAGGGCACCAAAAAACGAGGAGAGCGCTTCCGGGATTCAGTTTTGAGTGGGATATTTTTCAAAGATAACCAAACTGACTGACCTGGTTGGTATTGAGGAGCAGGGGAGCGGTGCTTGTCAGCTGCTGCCTTGATTTTGACTATAGATTGAAGAAGAGCTGTTGTGGTCCTTTTTCCATATGTTTTGGCACCGTTGGAGACGGTGCTGGACAGAGAGCACTGCCAGGTCCATTTCCTCAGATGGAAAGAGTGGGGGTTGATAACCTAGGGAGGCTTGAAAAGGGGACAGACCAGTTACAGAACTCACAGAACTGAGCATACCGTACTCAATCCAGGGCAAAAAAGTGCATGTAACAGGGTTTGAGGACACAACACAGCGTAGCATGGTCTCTAGATCTTGATTGGCATGCTCCGTTTGTCTTTTAGTCTGGGGATGAAAGCCGGATGTAAGGCTTACAGTAACACCCAGACCTTAACAGAATAAACGCCAGACTTGAGAGGTAAACTGTGTTCCTTGGTCAGAAACGATGTCCAGGGGTATGACATGAAGCCTGAAAACATGGCAAGTTATATAATCTGCAAATAGGTATTTATTTTTATTCCGGAGCACTTCCAGGGGCGCTCCACAGCGTAGCTCCTTGAGCAGTTTGGTGCTTTAATGCAAAGTTTGAACGTGTGTTTGGTGTGTCATCTCCTTATTTTAATCAACAATGTGGTTACTCAATGAACGCGGTATTCCACGAACGCGGCTAAGCGCAAAGCCCGGCTTTATTTGACAGTCCGTGCTAGTTTTAATGAGAGTTCGGATCCATGACTCTCGCTAACATTAGTCCCAGCTGAGTTACTGCAGCAAAATGGTTCCCCCAGCTAGTCTGGTCCGGGGCAGGCTAAAGACGAGGCTTAATAAGGCCGTGTCGCAGAGAATACATACCTGAAGTAAACAGAGTGTCAAACAAACAGTTCCGCACACCTCCCACTTGACTATCTGTGTTGTCCAAAAACAACAGTGACAATATCAGCAAAAAAAAAAATTACCTTACGTTCTTGGTCAGTTCTGACAAATTTCTACAAATTTAAAATATTCTCTTGAACCGCTGTCCTTACGACATTATCAGATAGAAGAATTCCAGAGCTGTCATGGAGAAAGACTTTGGTCGAGTGGTTAAGGACTCCGTCTAGTATGTGGGAGACCTGGGTTTGTTTCCTATTACTGACGTATTCATGCGCAAGTCAATTATGTGTTATATTTTCACAAATTTACATTTGCCACACATTACACA
This sequence comes from Paratrypauchen microcephalus, assembly GCA_036785185.1. NCBI lineage: Eukaryota > Metazoa > Chordata > Actinopteri > Gobiiformes > Gobiidae > Paratrypauchen > Paratrypauchen microcephalus. The sequence goes on from JAVJIX010000046.1 coordinate 267,288, forward strand.
AATGTGAATGAATTTAACCTATAATTATTCATATCATAATAGAACTTATATCAGCTGGGCCTAACCTCACTCTCACTTGACAGCACTGACACTTTATATTTTATGTGACATCCCTATCAAAGAATACAGTTCAAGTTAAACCTTTACTTTTAAAACAAAATGTAGCTGAATAACAGGCACACTCCATGATGCAACATTTCAATGATTTCAACAAATTTGCTTCAGAGATGCTGTGCAAGCCTTTTTAATGAAATCCTATTTTTCAATTTCCATCAATAGGCATAAAACAATAAAAGACATTAGGTATGACATTCTGGTGTGAGGCCACTGCTGGAGGACTACTGAGGAGGGTCCAGAAATGTGTATGTCATCTTCAGTAACTAGAACACAAGCATACTATTAAAAATACAAATGCTTGGATTGCAGCTGAGGCAAGCAGTAGCCTAGAGAATACCTCGAATATGCTCCTCACGAAAACTCGCTGGAAGGATCTTTGATGGGGCCCCGGTTTAGGGCCAGTGCCAGCTCCTCTGCAGGTGAAAGATTTTGTAGGGGGCTCCCCCCTCCTGTGGCTTGGTAGCTACTGTTCATTTTAAATTAAATTAAGGTACCATTTCAACAGTATTACTAATTTCACTGAATATTAATATTAATATTAACCTACTTACCACTCTGCAAAATGTTTTTATGCTTTGTCTTTACCTGCAAAACAGTCCTCTTTACATTTTCCTGCTCAAAGAAAAGATAACACAATTTAAAATGTATTAGTTGGAGCAAATACTTTTACACAGTAAAAATAAATTACAACTGACAAGACTGCTCTACAAATATGAATATAAACATTTTATGACATCAAATGTTCTCCTTGAGAAATGAACTCGTGTCTCCCACGAATCCGTAGCATATCCTCTGCTCCACAGATTTGTCTTAACACCAATGGTGAAAACATACTTAAAAAACTCAACATTCAGCACTGTTATAAAACTTAACTTAGGCATTTAAGCGCTCGGCGATCTGCCACGCCATGTCTCTTGCCTTGGTTATTGCAAATGTGTTGTAGAGTTCCAAAAGCAACTTCTGTTCTGATGCGCTGAAATAATCGGCCCAAATCTTCACCATGATCGTGTTTTTGACAGTCGCTTGTTCTGGGCTTCTTACGTTGCCCATGCACACGCCTAGGCCAGGACTGGATAGGCCTGACTGAGGTTAGCGCCGCTGAGGCGCAGCTGAAATGCATTAGTGGAATGACTTCACGCTTTAGTCTAAGTTGTCGCTCCTTCAGGCGAGGCTTAACCACTTAGGCCTTGTTGCTGTTATGCGGACTCTCTTCCGTGTGCTGTTTAAGTCATGAGACAAATGAACCGAGTGTGCTCTGGGGAGGAGCCCTCCTGCCGATTACCTTTAGCCGGGAATCTTTACTTCAGCTCCAGTTCCCCACAAATGTTGTGCCTCCTCCAGACATTCCACCGGAGCTTCGCAGAATGACTGCCAGACCAGGGCGCCGCAAATGGGGAAAACGAGGCGGAATACACCGGAGACTCAAACGTTTGTCTCTAAAGGACCGCCACAGGCTACCTGCCCTGCCTTCCATCCTGCTGGGGAACGTACAGTCCATCCGCAACAAGCTCGATGAGCTGGAAGCTTGGGCCACGGTCAGGCATGAGATGAAGAATGCCTGTTTACTTGTTTTCACGGAATCCTGGCTCAACGATTCAGACCAAGACGAGGATCTGTCGCTGAGCAGCTTTGGAACTCCGCTCAGATGGACCGCAACAGGGAAATAACCAGCAAGACTCGCAGTGGTGGAGTGTGATGCTACATCAATGAAAGGTACTGTAAAACTGTTGTTGTGCGAGAGAGGATCTGTACTCCAGACATTGAACTTTTATCAGTCTCTCTTCGGCCCTTTTACTTGCCGCGTAAGTTCCAGCAGCTGTTTTTTACTATTGCATACGTGCACCCCCGGGCTGCCGCTGCAGCCGCTGCACAGTTGATTGGTGACGTCACGCACCCGCTCGACAGAATCTGCACCGACGCCCCAAAGTTTATTCTAGGGGACTTCGATCACTGTCGTCTCGACGAGGCTTTTAAGACATATGAGCAGTACGTTACTTGTACCACAACACAGAGGAACATGATTTTGGCGGCACGGTGGCTGAATGGCTAGCACTCATGCTTCAAGAAGGTTCCGGGTTCAATCCCCGGGTCGCCCAGGCCTTTCTGTGCGTGTTCTGTGTGGAGTTTGCATGCATGGTTTGGGTTCGATCCCCAGGTCGCCCGAGCCTTTCTGTGTGGAGTTTGCATGTTCTCCCCGTGTCTGGGTGGGTTTCCTCCGGGCACTCTTGTTTCCCCCATCAACCCAAAACATGCACCATAGGTAAAATCCTCCAGCTGTGGTCCTGACCAAACCGAAGCAAGAAGATCATGGAGATGGTCCCCGGGTGCAGTAACGTGCTGCCCACTGCTCCTAATAACAGGATGGGTTAAATGCAGAGAAGAATTTCTCCAGTGTGAGATCAATAAAGTCACTTCTTCTTTCGACTTGTGTTACGGTACAATGAGTGGAGTGTACAAGTCTCTGCCGCTTCCTCCTTTAGGATCCTGTTACCAAAACTGTGTTTATCTTATGCCGAGGTACATCCCGGTGTTCAGACGCCTGCCGTGTGAGGTCAAAACTGTGAAGTGTTGGTCAGAGTAGTAGTAGACAGTATTTCCACACTTCAGGCCTCCTCTGAATGTACTGATTGGGACTGTTTCTTTGATGCATGTGACGATATCAATGAATTATGTGAAGTGATCTCTTCTTACATCACTTTTTGTGTTGATTCCATTATTCCATCCAGAAATGGTGTTATTTATCCAAACAACAAACCATGGATAACAAAAGATCTTAAATCAACCATAAATAAAAAGAAAGTGATCTATTGCTCTGGAGACCAATTAGACAAAAGGGCCGTGAAGTGAAGGGGGAGTTGAGAAAGGCCAGACTAAAATGTAAGGACAAAGTTGAAGCCCAGTACAGCAGTGGAGACCTTAGAACAGCTTGGCGAGGTATAAAGAACATGGCCACCATGGCCACCAAAAAGAGGACAGGAAACCTGTAGCTGTTAATGGTGTGTCTGATGGTGAGTTGCCAAGTGCTTTTAATATGTTCTTCTCTCACTTTGAAAGAGTTGATGGTTTAGGAAATATGTCTGATTGCAGGAACTCTCTTAAAGGTACAGTGTGTAGGATTCGTGGCGCATAGGTGGATAGTAGCTATTCCACTTCCTCTTTTGGCTACGGCAGACCTCGAGGGTCACCCGGGCGCGCCGTAACGCAGACAGCTCGCGTTCCTGCGCGCACCCGGCGCTGTGCGAGCTCTCGCCAACAACTACGGTATAAATAAAACGCGGCCCCGCGGTCACATTTTTTTTTCTTTTCGCATGAAAACACACATTCCTGATCGTGTACCATGACACTCTACACATCAAATGAAACCTTACAGTCTCCTCTTTTTGACTATGCAATTCATTTCCCTGCACAACACTCCCCGAGCACATGGGGCTTTTATACAGAAAAGCACAAAACGAGGTTTGTTACTTAGCTTACCTTTGAAGGCTCTGGACAGGTCAAACTCTGTATTTCACCATAAACTTGGCCTCAATCTGTCCGTAAGGATCCAGCGAATAAAATCCAGTAAAACAATTTAGTCCAAAACACGTGTTAGATCCATTACGACGTGTGATACAGCAGCATGCTTGTTGTTTACCCAAAACCACGAGGCTCCCCCCTCCCCCCCTTCACTTCTCTCCTCTCCTCTCCTCCGCTCCCTCAGGCAGCGTGGCTGAGCAGCTGCTAGCAGGAGCCTAGGCGAAGGATGAGCCCAAATGTCCTTCTGCGGCTCTCGTATTCAAAATGGCTGCCTCTAATATGGGGAAGATCCCCCTTTTATGTGACTATATCTAAGTCCAAAAGAATATTTTGATTTCATGATGGAAGTGAAAAGGCTTGGAAAACAATGTATTTTTGAATGGGTATCTTCAATTTCAGTAATTAATGGGTAAAAATCTTACACACTGTCCCTTTAAACCTTCAAAAGAAATTTTGATTTCACAGAATCAGGTCACTGCTTTATTTAGAAAAGTAAAGACATGGAAGGCCAGGGGTTCTGATGCCATCTATGGGCACACATTGCACCACTGTGCCACCCAACTCAGTGTTGTTTTTTCTAAAATGTTTCAATTGTGTGTAGATCTGGGGCTATTTCCTACTTTGTGGAAGATATCAAAAGTAATACCTCTTCCCAAATCAAACAAGGCAAAGGAGTTGAGTGAGTTTAGGCCGGTGGCACTCACATAATTGTTGTTGGATGAATGCCCGGAAGGCATCTGGCTCAGACGGTGTCTCTCCTGCCACCCTGAGACACTGCGCTAACGAGCTGGCCCCGGTGTTTATGGGCATCTTCAACTCTTCCCTGCAGGCTTGTCATGTGCCTGCCTGCTTCAAAACCTCCACCATTGTTCCTGTCCCCAAGAAGCCAAGGATCACTGGACTCAATGACTACAGACCTGTGGCTCTGACATCTGTGGTCATGAAGTCATTTGAGCGCCCCACCTCAAGACCCTCACGGCCCCCCTCCTAGACCCCCTGCAGTTCACCTACAGAGCCAACAGATCTGTAGATGATGCCATTAACATGGCTCTACACTTCACCCTGCAGCATCTGGACTCCCCGGAAACCTACGCCAGGATCCTGTTTGTGAACTTCAGTTCTGCCTTCAACACCATCCACCCAGACCTTCTCCAAGGCAAGCTTTCCCAGATGAATGTGCCTGATCCTCTCTGCAGGTGGATCACTGACTTCCTGATGGACAGGAAGCAGCACGTGAGGCTGGGGAAGAATGTCTCGGACTCCCGGACCATCAACACCGGCTCTCCCCAAGGCTGTGTTCTTTCTCCTCTGCTCTTCTCCCTGTACACCAACTGCTGCACCTCCTCCCACCAGTCTGTCAAGCTCATCAAGTTTGCAGACGACACCACGGTCATTGGACTCATCTCGGACGGGGATGAGTCTGCCTACAGGATAGAGGTTGACTGTCTGGCGTCCTGGTGCAGCCAGAACAACCTGGTGCTGACCGCCCAGAAGACAGTGGAGATCATTGTGGACTTTAGGAAGCACACAGCCCCACTCCCCCCCACCATCCTGACCGACACCCCCATCACCACTGTGGACTCATTCCGCTTCCTGGGGACCACCATCACTCAGGACCTCAAATGGGAGCCCACCATCACCTCTGTCATAAAGAAGGCCCAGCAGAGGATGTACTTCCTGAGGCAGCGGAAGAGATTCAACCTGCCAGCACGGACAATGGTGCAGTTCTACACTGCCATCATCGAGTCCATCCTCACCTCCTCCATCACCGTGTGGTCTGCTGGAGCCACAACCAGGGACAGAGACTGCAACATGTTGTGCGCTCTGCTGAGAGGGTGATTGGTTGCAGCCTTCCATCTCTTCAGGACCTGTATACCTCCAGGACACGGACACGTGCAGGTCGGATTGCATCTGATCCTTCTCACCCTGGACATGGACTTTTTGACCTGCTCCCCTCAGGCAGGAGGCTATGGTCCATTTGGACCAGAACCTCCCGCCATAAAAACAACTTCTTCCCCTCTGCTGTTGGACTTTTGAACAATAATAACACTAGGACTGTTCTCACCCCCCGCTCTGTGTTAGTCACATGACCCCACCCCCCGCTCTGTGTCAGCCACATGACCCTGTGCTGTTTTTTTTTTTGCACCTGACCATTACCTGCACCTGCACTTATATTCTCGAATTCTTGTAAATTTGTTAATTTAAGTTTTCTACTTTATTTTATTTTATTCTATTTTATTCCGCTCCAAGTACCGAAGCAATTTCCTAATGTTGTGAACATGTTCAAACATATGGCAATAAAACCTTTCTGATTCTGATTCTGATAATTAGTGAAGACTTTTGAACAGATTTTAAGACTAACATTTTGATTTTAAAAAAAAATTTTGATCACATTTTGATACCTGGACGACTGAGGGATTCTTCACGCATCTTAAGACTCACATTTTGTTTTTAACTGAAGGAAAACTGGAATTTGCTTAGCAGCCTAACAAAGGAGTGGAGGATCCAAAACTTTTTTTATTGAACACTATTTATAAGCACCTTGAAAACACCGAGGCCCATGTGAGACTTTTATTTGCAGACTTTTCCTCGGCTTTTAACAAAATGCAGCCCCACGTCCTGATTCAAAGACTGGCTTCGGATTTTAATCTCCCAGATCAGCTTCTTTTATTGATTCTAAACTTTCTCACTGATAAGGTCCAGCGTGTGTTTGTGAATGGTCGACCATCTCCTCCCTCCATCTCAAACACTGGATCTCCTAAGGGCTGTGTATTGTCACCTCTCCTTTTTATTTTGTACACGGACAGCTGCAGATCTTCAGAGGAAAACAGACTTTTAATCAAATTCTCTGATGACGGTCCTGGTGTCGCTACTCACAGGATTGGACGTACCGTACACCATGGCCCTGCACTGGGGAAGTTTGTCCAGTGGTGTGAGGACAACAACCTCGATTTGACCATTGCCAAAACTAAAGATATGGTGATTGATTTTAAACGTGTACCTTCCCACAGCGTTAGTGTCGTCCATGGTGATGTTGTCGAAATTGTCGACAGCTACAAATATCTGGGCACTGTGTGCGACAATAAACTGAAATTTGACTGTAACACTGACAGTATTGTCAAACAAGGGCAGCAGAGAATGTATCTGTTGAGAAAATTGAACTCTTTTAATGTGAACAAATCAGTTCTCAACAACTTTTATTGTTCTTTTATTGAAAGTCTTCTTACTTTTTCTTTTATTTGCTGGTTTCAATCCCTGTCCTTGAAGGATAAAAACAAGCTGCAGAACATTGTTAAAACCTGCTAAAAAATCACAGGGGTCAAACTGAGGGAGCTGCACTCTCTGTGGGAGGAGCGGGTGCTGAGCATTACCTGGGTCAGGGCTGAGTGTGCTGGGCTTCCCTGATGAAATTTGAATGTCCCAACTTATGGAAGCTATCACACGAGTAGGGTGAATGATTCAGGTTCAGGAGTAAGGGATGTTTCTTCCTGGGAGAATTGGCGTGAGAGGGCGTCAGGCTTAACATTGTGTGAACCTGGACGATAAGTCAGAGTAAAATTAAGTGTGAGTTTAGACGTTTTGCAGACTGTATGTAAGCCAGGTTTTTATGGCTTGTTCAAACCAAAAATGGATGCTCCATCCCCTCCAATCAGTGGCGCCATTCCTCCAGAGCACGTTTAACAGCAGGCAGTTCTTGATTTCCCACATCACATCCCACATCAAGTGTCAGGAAAAAAAGCACAAGGATATGATTGTGGAAACGATTATGTGGGTCAAACCTTTGCGAGAGCACTGCTCCAACTCCCGTCTCTGAAGCATCCACCTCCACAATGAACTGAGGTGAGGGATCTGGCTGACCCAGAATTGGGGCAGATGTGAACAGCTTGGTGAAGGCAGACTGGGACTGAGACAGGGTCCAACAAAACTGCTTCAAAGGAGAGGCAAGTTTAGTTAGGGGTGTCACAACAGGTCTTTAATAAATCTCAGATAAAAGTTTGCAAAACCAATAAATCTCTGCAAATGTTTTCTGATGTTGGGCATCGGCCAATCTGTCACTGCCCTCACCTTCTCTGGATCTGCCTTCACCTGTCCACTTTCAACAATGAAACCCAGAAACCTGACCTTATTGGCATGGAAATCACACTTTTTGGGTTTCACGTAAAGCTTATTCTCAAGGAGCCTTTGGAGGACTTGTCACACATGCTGCTGATGTTCCTGTTGATTCTAATAAGAGAAAGAATGTCATCTAAATAAAATAAAATTATTAAAATGATAAAATGAAGAAAAATAAGAAAAATCACACAGCTCATTATTAATGACAGCTTGAAAACAGCCGAGGCATTGGTTAAGCCAAATGGCATGACTAAATACTCAAAGTGTCCTTGTGGTGTTTTAAAGGCCATTTTCCACTCATCTCCCTTTCTTATACATACCAAGTCATAAGCATTCCTGAGGTCCAGTTTTGTTCAGGTTTTGAAAGATTATAGAGGCAACTGGAGGGCAGAGGTGAACCGGGCAGGAGGTCTATTGCACAATCATAAGGTCTGTGGGGAGGGAGAGAAAGCGCCTGACTTCTACAAAAGATGTCCCCCTGATCATGATACACACTAGATACAGAGGAGAGGTCAGGTTTGTACTGGAGAGGTTCACGTTGAGCGTGGGCTCCCCCTGCTGGTGCCAAAGCAGATTGAAAACATTTGGCAAGATAAAAAGTACTCCATTCAGAAACCTTTCAAGTAGCCCAGTGTATGATGGGATTGTGCCTAAGGCTACGTTTATACGGCGACGATCAAAACCCGTTTTTGGACCCTCACCCAAAGTTTGAAGACCCCTTCTTTTTTTTTCTTTTTTTTAATTTGTTTTTTCAACTTCCTACCTGGAGTCACATTCTCTTACTGGTTTTGCAGTGGTATTTACCTCTGCACCAAACGCATGTCGTGACGTTTGTACACTTTTATTAGGCAAAATTCAACCACATGTCGCTGTAGACCTGATCTGTGCTGTACACCTGCTCTGTGTGGACGCTGTAACATAAATTTAGATTCGTTTTTGCGAGCACATTGAGGAGAGAGCTTGTGTGCCCTATGAGCAGGAGGAGAGAGAGAGACGTGAGAGACGGACTGGTAGGATGTTTTATAAAGTCTAACCTGCTCTGTGATACACGCTGGTACGCAAAGGTACACGCTGTTGTGAACAAGCTGCGTGTGCTGGCGTCGCGCGTGGGTTCCACGTGTTCCAGACGAGCGCACGGGCTGCAGTGCGAAAAGTTTATTGCTAAAGACAGTGGCCGTAATTAAATATGATCACAATCATCTCGAGACCAAGACGATCGCCTGGTAGACGGCAATTGACGTAATGGGCACCCTGATACTATTTTTGATTCACACGGTAATACGGGACAAAGTGTGTCCCTTTTCAGCTCAATATGGGAGGTGTACTTTTGTTCCTGAATACGGGACGATTCCGTTTTTCAAAGGACGGTTGGCAACCCTAGTTGCAGCGGAGGAATTTGGCACCAATGATTGATAGAGGAAAAAAGGTGTTTCTCTCTTGTCAACTCTGAATACAATTGTTAATTTGTTGTTAATAAAAGTTGTTAATAAAGATAGGGAAATCAGAGATTTAAGATCAGAGGGGTCATCACGAGAAATCAGTTCATCCTTTAATTTATCACTTAGCCCTTTGATGAAAACAGCTTTAAGTGCATTGTTGGTCCAATGTCCAAAATTTAATAGTATAGTCTGCAACAGATCTTGCACCTTGTGAGAGACTTAACAAACGGAGAGAGGCATCAGCTTGGTAATCAGGGTGGTCAAAAACACACTTGAGTTCCCCCACAAACTCATCATAATTTTCTTGGTTGATAGAGGAATTAGAAAATGTAGTCTCAGCCTATTTGAGTGTTCTCCCTCTCAGTAGTCCACACATGTATCGGATCTTAGCAGAGTCAGATGCTGGACGTTGTTGGAACACAGAGGAACATTGAAAAAGAAAACCATAGCAGTGGCTTGGCTGACCTGAGCAGAGGAAGTAGGCCCAGGAGCAAAAGATGCTGCTGCAGATGATGGAGAATGGAGAGTGAGCAGGGCAGAAACCTGGTTGGTTAGCTGGGTGACTTGTTGGCTTAGAGCATAGTTGCATTCAAACAAAGCCCAGATGCATTGTTCATGTTGACTAATCATAATTCCTTGATGCTCGATGCTCGATGTAAAGTCTGGACAGTTTCAGAGTCTGCATGATCCATGTTGGCCAGATCGAACTGTTGTTCAAATAACAGCGCATCAAAAAAATGCAGACAATGAAAGTCAAAAATTAATAAGATTTATTGATTACAAAAAAGGCAGGCTGCAGGGAGCTGGGTTGAAAATCCAATGCGGGTATGTCCAAAAACCGGGTCTGAGGAAAAACAGGAAACAAACTCAGTTACTAGGAAGCAAGGCAAAAATGCTAGAAACGCAACTTGGGCGAACAGTATGTGCTATGGAGTATTAACTGTCAATCTGACAGCATGTGAATGATTGAACTGGTTCTTTGTACTGCAGAGGTGAAGGTTGTTTGCAAATGAACGGCAGGTGAGTCGTGGGTGGAACCATAGACAAGAGTGATGCCAGACTCTGTGGCCAGCTCCAGACACACAGGACACAGAAGGGAGGGGAAGACAGCACAAACGAGGAAAAAAATACAGGAATCTTGACAACTTTAATGGTATGGTGTGGTGTTGTATGGTGTGGCATGGTGCTGTATGGTATGGGAGTGGCGTTGTGGTGTGTTGTGGTATGGTGTTGTAAGGTGTGGTGTTGTATAGTAGTACAACAGATCCTTCATCCCTGCCGCTATCAGACTGTATAAGTCCACTATATAGTCTAAACGTGCAATCTTTTTTTCTACATTCTCTTATTTACTTATTTTTATTATTATTACTTATCTTGTCTGCATGCACTTTTTTGTGCCTTTGCCTTGAGAGGATTCTCAAGCAAAATGCATTCAAGAATTTGGGGGAGCTTCATAAAGAGTGGACTGACACTGGAGTCAGGAGCCACTACGCAGAAATGAAGCCTATGGGACATGAAACAATGTCTGACCTGGGCTGTAGAGAAAAAAGAACTGGCCTGTTGCTCAGTGGTACAAAGTCTCTTTTCAGATGAAAGTACATTTTGCATATCTTTTGGAAATCAAGTGGAGGGGCACAGAATCCATGTTGCTTGAAGTTCTGTGTGAAGATTCCACAGTCAGTGATGATTTGTGCTGCCATGTCATCTGCTGGTGTAGGTCCACTGTGTTTTCTGAAGTCCACAGTCAACGGAGCCATCAATTCTAGAGCACTAAATGAGTGACAAAAACTATTGATCTTTTTCATGATATTCAATTTTTTGGGGATGTGCAAACAGAGTCTCTCCAAATAATCAGAATCAGGTGTTCCAATCACTTCCATGGCCGCAGGTGTATAAAATCAAGCACCTAGGCCTGCAGACTGTTTCTACAAACACTGGTGAAAGAATGGGTGACTCTCAGGAGCTCAGTGAATTACAGTGTGGTACTGTGACAGGATGCCACCTGTGCAACAAGTCCACTTTGTGAAATTTCCTCACTCCTAAATATTCCCCAGTCAACTGTCAGTGGTATTATAACAAAGTGGAAGCAATTGGGAACGACTGCAACTAAGCCACGAAGTGGTAGGCCACGTAAACTGACAGGGTGGGGACAGCTGATGCTGAGGCACATAGTGCGCAGAGGTCACCAACTTTCTGCAGAGTCAATCGTTACAGACCTTCAAACTTCAAGTGGTCTTAAGATTAGCTCAAGAACTGGCCTGCACAGTCCTAACCTCAACTCAATAGAACACCTTTGGATGAATTAGAGCAGAGACTGTGAGCCAGGCCTTCTTATCCAACATCAGTGTGTGACCTCACAAATTCTCTTCTGGAAGAGTGGTCAAAAATTCCCATAAACACACTTGTGAACAGCCTTCCCAGAAGAGTTGAAGCTGATATAGCTGCAAAGGATGGACTGACGTCATATTAAACCCTCTGGATTAAGAATGGGATGTCCCTTAAGTTCATATGGGAGTCAAGGCAGGTGTGCAAATACTTTTGGCTATATAGTGTATGTGTAAATTGACCACAAATAAATTAAACAGATATTACATAGGGTCACATCATTCAAATACTATTCTAAAAACAGCATACAATGTACACATTAGCACATACATGCACAACAAACACACATTCTACCTCCTCCTAATCTTTCAGAAGATTCTCTTTCCCAGTGTGTGTGTGTGTTAAAATATTAGCCACTTCTTTGTCAGATGTGGAAACATTTGAAAAAGCTTTAAAAAGGTTAGATTCTTTCTTAATAAATGATTCCAGTGACCTACAGCAGCAAAAGAAAAGGCTAGAGCATTACAATTGCATTGTTCAAATATAGTTTTTAAGGGCTGAGCATTTTGACAGTTTTAGTGGGAAACAGGCAACAGTGTATAAAGCTGTTAGTATTAGTATTAGTAAATGTAATATGTCTGGATGTCTGTTTGGTCTTTCTGTCAGTAGTTAAAGGGATAGTTTTTTTTTATTTATTTTTTTATGTGAATATGTATGGCTTCCCCTTCAGCAGTGTCGTGCATTAACACTGACTTATCCCTGACAGTGTTCTCTGAGCCGAGTTCTGCCCCAGTTCTGGCGCTGACGAAAGTAGGTCCGGCAAGTTAGCTAGCAAGGACCACACCAACAACATAATGTGATGAAGATATTTATTAATAAATGACGGTGGATGTCTGGATGAATAAGGCAGAGATGGGTGGGTTGAGAATAAGGGTGGTGCTCCGTCTCAATCGTCAATTGGCCCAGCCGGAACGGGACCCCCAAAAGATTTAAAAGGAGCATAAAGTGAAATAGGCACTGTAGGCCCCGGTCAGGTACGCCTGTCCTGGCAGCGGACGTAGTGGCACCGATGTGGAAAGAATGGTGAACAGATGAGGAGCTATGCCAGAAGAGCGTAAGATTAGCGGAGAGTCGAGGCGAAAGGTGGATAGGGAAGGGGTTTCCCAACTGATCTGTTTCACTCCTGCGGAGAGTAAAGACGAGCAAGTCATGAGAATGTATGGCAAGATCCAAAAGCCTAGGGTGGATGGACGGATCGAAGATGCCTGATATCGGAGCGAATTCTGAACAGCGGAGAAAGCCGAAGAAGGCTAAGAGGAACCTGCATTTGAGGGTAAGGTCCATGGAAGGCGAGAGGTAGCTGAAGCTCGGTGTGTGAATGCAACGGTAGAGGAGGTCCGATGGAAGTTGATGGAAGTGGTAAACGTTGAGGAAGAAGACAAGGTTCAGCTTTTAGCAGTCCTTAAATCAGCACAGAAACGTGGGAATGTGGCAGTCCTCGCTGGAAGTCAGCTTGTATATGAGGTTTATTCCTGGAGTGACGCGAGAAGGTGATGAAATTGCAGATGGTGGTAACGTCAGAGGAGCAGAGGGGAAGCTGATGAAGATTGAGGAAAGCTTTGATGGATGTCTTCGGGAGAAGACTGAATTCGTCATTAAAGGAGATGCTGTTCCAGGAATCCAGGAAATGATTCCATAGGCGCACGCTGGTCCTGCAAGCGCCTGAGGAATGATGTGGATGGTGTAGTTAAGGTGACCGAGAAGCGTAAGGAGTTGTCTCTTGGTCCATGAAGTTGCTAGTCGGGAGTAAAACTGGGTTGAAACGATGCAGAATGAATGGTTTAGGAGTCGATATTTGTGAAGAACTGCGAGAAGATAGTATGTGACATGAGATGGTAAGTAAGGCCTTCTGCTTGGCAGAGAGACGTTAAGATGGAACACGTAGTTGAAGGAGCTCGCTGAAACTGGAGTTGGAGTGTCTTGAATGGCGGATTGTTCGAGGAGATTAAAGTGGGTTGCAGGATTGCAATTGCTGGAGGAATGGCATTACATTGAAAGGGGTGTTGACTGATCTATTATTGTTAGAAAGAATGGGAATGCCTGGATTAGTCAGACCCCCAAAGAATGGTGGAACGCTAGGACGGAGTTCCGATGAAGCTGAAGGCTAATTGTGTGATTCGAGGGCTCTGGAATCTATGCAGAAGCCAACTACTGCCAGCGATTAAACACTGGAGAACCTGGAGCTGCGTCGTGAAGGTGCCATGGGGTAGAATGAGTCAGGAATGATGTAGAGGAGGGAGGGTCGTCTCCCCTGACAGAGGAGCTGGACCTTCACTGGAGTGGGGTGGCAAATAAAAAGTGGCAAATAAAATTATGGGACAAAGTCACCTCAGACATATTTTGCTTCAGAGATTGTTAAAGCCTGTATTTCCTTGATTACTTATCTGTGGCTTGATGATTGCTGCTTTTGTGTTTCAGACTGACATACATGGCACCTGCAGCAGCAGGTACGAGAGGCGAGGAGCTGTGGTGCGAAAGACCCGGGCTTTAAACCAGTGCCACCAGCCCAGACTGACCGCCCTGTGGCCACACTCTGTCACAGTGTCTGACCAGACAGTGAGATTTAACCATGTCCTTTTTGTGAACCAAGTTTCAGCTGTCAAATGTACGTTAAAGGAACTGCATGTAGGCTGCACTGTTACAGTTACTAAAAGCTACTATAATTACAAATGAGCTTGTGTTGCCAGTGCCTATTGTGCAAAATTGATGAAGTTTCCAATAACAATGTTATAGTCATTACGGCGGCACGGTGGCTGAATGGCTAGCACTCACGCTTCACAGCAAGAAGGTTCTGGGTTTGGTCCCCGGGTCGCCCAGACCTTTCTGTGTGTGTTCTGTGTGGAGTTTGCATGCATGGTGTGGGTTCAATCCCCGGGTCGCCCGAGCCTTTCTGTGTGGCGTTTGCATGTTCTCCTCGTGTTTGGGTGGGTTTTCTCCGGGCACTCCGGTTTCCCCCATCAACCCAAAACATGCACCATAGGTAAAATCCTCCAGCTGGGGTCCTGACCAAACTGAAGCAAGAAGATCATGGAGATGGTGTTTCCCACTGCTCCTAATAACCGGATGGGTTAAATGCAGGGAAGAATTTCTCCTGTGTGAGATCAATAAAGCCACTTCTCTCTTTGCCCTTATATTTGACCCTCTAAAGTTGTATTTGGAGTGATTTGTGCATGTTTGAGTCATCTTTAATCAGTTATTTTCAAGATGCCATATTGGAGATCTTATTCACTGATACACATAGAATTTGCCAGCATCACCTAGTCATTTTAATACAAATAAAGAAGAATCCACTGCAACTATCCATAGGATTTGCCAGCTCATTGCTGTAATGTTTACGATGACCTCAACATTAATTGGACTCCACATTTTTGTAATTGCAATTTAAAATGTGCAAAATTATAAAATAATGATCCCCAGGTGTATTATAACTATATAGCAGACACAAGCACTAGGTCTTCTTTAAAATCTAAATCTTACATACAGTTCCATTAAAAAAGTCAAATTTCAAATTATAACATAGTGGGATGATATGTCATTTGTTTATTTTGTCAAGGCTCTGGAGGCCAAACTTCAGTGTGTTCAGCGCAACGGGCCCACGATGATTGAGGAGGTGAACTGTACTGAGAGCGTTACCATGGCAATGCTGTCCCCAAACCCAGGACAGGTCAAAACCCAGACAGTGTCCAGTCTGGTCCTGCTCAGAACGCAGCCTGGGGTCACAATTCCGCTTTCAGGTCAGCCTCACATACACAGTTATATGCAATCAAAATGTGTGGAAAATCTGCAATCATAGTAAGCTGAAGCTATACATTCCACAATCATGTACTGCTTTTCCTGGTTAAAGGGCCCATATTATGCTGTTTACTGACCTATGTTATAATGATGTTTCTTCATCAAAACCATATTTAGGCTGAGTTTTTCTCTCAAAGACAAAAGGAGAAATTCAGTTTGTCAGCTGGACAAAGTTTATTTGGTCGATTATGTTTCGCAGCTCATCCAAGCTACTTCTTCAGTTCTGGCTAGAGTGCTGGTGGATCCTGCTTTTAACTAGCTGCAGGGAGGAGCTAACTACAATGAAATGACCATGCCTATTTGTTTTCAGTTTCTGTCTGGAGTCTTGTTCGCATAAATGGTTTAATTGGTTGGCTTGATCCACACCTCCCTCTGCAACACTCCTCTTTGAGCTACAGCCAGTAATAGTATTCATTCCATATGTAGTAGTATTAAAGGGGGTAATTGATATTAAGGGAACCATATCTGGAAATAGCATTACTATTCACCAAAGCAAACTGTAGTTTATGAATATTTATTGACCAAGTTAAGCAGACAGCATTTAGATACAAAATATCCAAATATCCGTATGCTACTCCAGACTGGTGTCTAAAAATTGGAGATTAGGTGCACCTTTAAGAGTTATTAAATATCTCTTAAAGTATGTTTATGTGTTCAGTTTAAAATGATCAATTAAGCCATTCTGTGATATATACACATATGACCAGGGACAGTGGAGATGTTCATTTGGTGTGGTCCAGAGGTCCAGTGGTTTGGGGGACTGAAATCCTCAGGGCATCAGGTCTGAAGAAATAAGACAAGCTGAAATGGATGGAAGTCACCTGATCTAAACAATAACTCCAGGCTCAGGCAGCAGCAGGCTGAAGAAACATGTATCCTCTGTTTAAAGAGGAGCAGAAGACACCTTCCAAGTGTCCATAAGGTCTGGACGGCAGCATTGGTCACAAATTAAAGCCAATTAAATCAAAAGGCTATGGACTACAAAAATGCAAATATTGAAATTATGTCATATTTTTAAAAAATTAAAGCTTTACTTTTGGTCAGATCAGCTACAGTAATTTGGATAACACATGCTAAAAGACGGGTACAAATTTGGAAGAGAGAACTGGAAGTTTTAACTTCCTGGGTCTCTCTGGAATGTTCTTTATCCAGCAGAGAAGATAAGGAGCTGCTCTGTGTCTCCCTGTTTCTCTGTCCTCTCTGGTCCAAGGTCCGAGATTAACTCTTTGGTTGAACTGAATCCTTGAACTGAGGGTTTCCTCAGTGATAACACTGATGTTCACACTGATGACTGATGACTGATGTTCAGTTCCTACTTCAGGTTCACCTGGTCTCAGTATCTTAATTCCCTTTTCTTGACATTCAGAATCTTTTTGACATCACTTGTGATCCAGGGCTTTCAGTTGGGGAAGCAACGTACTGTTTTTGTGCGTACAGCTACATCTGTGCAGAAGGTAATGTTTTCTATGACACAATCTATGAGCCCATCAATGTCCTCGTCCCAGATTTCCTGGAATACTGCCCATTCAGTGGACTCCAAACAGTCTCTCAGAGCTGCCTCAGCACCAGGAGACCACTTTCTGAACAAGCAGGTGGTGGTGGGTTGTCTCATCACAATGGGTTTGTACTGAGGCTTTAACAGTATTAAGTTGAGGTCAGATCTTCCCAGTGGAAGCAGCAGAGTGGCCGTATAAGCATCCATCACATTGCATATGTATGTGAAAGCTTCAGATTCAATTCAATTTTCTAGTTGAACCTTGGATTAGAGAGTGTGTTTTTTGTGCTTGAGGGTTCATGGGCATTTGCCCAATCAGTCCACATGTGCATTGTGGATCTGGAGCTCTGGGAGCATGGGATCTAAGGCCCTTTGCTAAGGTCTGTGCAGTCCCTGTATGACTGGAGCAGGAGCTGTGTTTGCATTGCCGGCAGTAAATTAGACCTATCCTGACCTTCCCAGTGCATGTTGGATTATGCTAGGGTTCTGATTATTGCATTTGTGGACAGATTTTTTTATATGCGCAGATTTCTATGTGCAGCCAGGGCACATCGGTTTCGGGACCACAGAATGTCTCATCTCTGTTGTTTGCAGATGATGCTGTTCTGGCTTCATCAAACCAGGAACTACAACATGCACTGGGGCGGTTTGAGCCAAGTATGAAGTGTCATGGATGAATATGAGGTTTTCCAAATCCAAGGCCATGGTTCTCGACGTGGCTTTTGATTTGCCAGTCAGTCTACGTTCCTACCCTCACCTATGGTCATAAGCATTGGGTAATGATGTTCTGGATGCCTCTTGGACGCCTCCGTGAGGTGATCCGGGCATGTCCCACTCAGAGGAGGCCCTGGGGAAGACCCAGGATATGCTGGAGGGGCTGTGTCTCTCTGTGGAGAGGGAACGCCTCAGGATCCCCCTGGAAGAGCTGGAGAAAGTGTGTGTGGAGAGGGAAGTCTGGGCCTCCCTGCTCAGACTGCTGCCTCCGCAACCGGGCCCCAGATAAAGCAGAAGAAAATGGATGGATGGATTAGTTCACATGAATACTGTTATGTATTTCCATGCATTGAATGAAACCTAAATGCAGTGGCTGTTGTATTGCATGCTTCAGGTTTGGAGCTCTCAGATCTGCAGTTTGAGGATGAAGTCTCCAGAGGAAACACGGTGTTGATTTCTGATGTGGGGCATACAGCACGGAAGCTATGTGGCCTTAGTGATCCACAGCAGGTACACCTCTTATATACTAGTACATCTAAAAAAAATAATATCATGAAAAAAATTTAATATTTTCTGTCACTCATGACACATAATAGTATATAATATATGGATATGACTCTGAAATGAACCTCTCCTGCTATTCAGGAGAGGTTCATTTCAGTCCTTTGAATGTGACTTTTTAGTACTCAAATGAGTATGAAGTTTCAATACTAGTTTTGGTATTGACTATTATCTGATTTTCATAATTTGACAACCCTAGAAAAGACCCACACAAAACCAAGCCTCACTTTCTTATGGTGTGGTTACCGTGGAAACTGTTACAAACGTATCATTAGCCATAGAGGAGGGTTACTCTGAAGTACTATGTGATATTTTTTGGTTACACATACATACTATGTGATGTGTGTTTGCAGATATCGCACACACTCCTCCAGCTCGTGTTCCTGCTCAGAGACCTGTCTCTGTCACAGCTCAAATTGCTTTGGCAACAGGCATCCTTCAAATGTCCAAATGATTGGTCAGTATTTATTTACCATTCTTAATAATAGTTGAATGTAGTTTTTGTACCCATATGATCTGAATGAATGTTAAAGGGCCCATATATTTATATTAGGCTATTTTCTAATGGTACCCTTTAACATTCATTCAAATGAATGAGGTAGACATGTTTTTGAGGAGGAAATAGTATTATACCATAGATTAAAAAATGGCATAATGTAGCCCCTTTAAGACACAAACTCTGTATATTTATCCTAAGTTGTTCTCTCAAACAGAAGATGCTCTGTTCCACCTTGTGATGCCATGGGGTAGTAAAGGAAGTGCTCAACTGTGTTTTTAAACTCCATACACCTTCACTAGAATAATTTGGATAATGTCAGCCCTGCAACTTCCAATCTCTGCTGAACAAAAGTCAAAGGGTTTCTGTTAACCTGAAAACTACTGCTTCATGACAAGGTTGGATAGAGCATTCTGAGTAGGGGTGGGTATTGGCAAAGAAGTCACGATTCAAATCGAATCACGATTCATATGCCACGATACGATACTATCACGATGCATCACGATACTTGAATTATTGCGATGCATTGCAATATATTCGACATACTTCAGTGAAAATGTACCAAAAAAAGATAACAGATAACTTAAATATCAGTGGCTGTGTATCTGGGTAGTGTAGTTTAGTGTAGTTTAATTGATACATAACTCTGAGCAACTCAATTCATAACTGAATTTATTGAATAACAAAAACAAATAAACCAAACCAATAACAAAAAATGTGCATAGGATTTTTTCTAAAACAAAAAATGATGTTCAAACATTTGCCATTTTGGAGGTAGCTCCCATCATAACAAACAATACCCTTTCACAAAGAAAAAAGTGCAGAGGATTTATTTTTTTTAAAACCTAATAATTAATTAATTAATTAATTAATCTTAAATATTAAATTATTATTATATAGTTAGTATCGCGATGCATTGTCATGACGATTATTTTGCACACCCCTAATTCTGAGCTTTGGAGATGTAGACAGACTAATAATAAAGGTTAGTTCCTCATACATGTGTTACCATGTGTTTGGCAGGCAGCCCTTGTTAGAGGCTTTATCAGCATGTGTGTCTGAAGAATGCGTGGTGCTTCTGAGTGAACTGATGAGGAGCCCAGAGCTGAGGGAGGAGCAGGCTCTGTCCATACTGTCTATGTTAGCTCCATTGCCTCGCCCCACACCTCAAATCATTGCTTCAGTCAATGTAGGAAACCACAGTGTCCATGTTCTCCACACTGACGTCTATGATGTACTAATTGAAGGTATTGGTGCTAGGCTTTACTGAAAGTCCCAGAGTTGCGTCTTACCGTGATGTTGGTGGGTTCATCTTTGGTCCATCAACTTTGCTCAACGTGGCCCGTTCCCTGCACTGAGCTCCCTGCTGTGAAGGCCTTCCTACAAGCCCTCATGGAGGTCCTGAAAAGAGGCTGTGAAAAAGCACAAAATCATCAAGTCAAAGAGGTAAAACTTGTGATTTCATCAATAAACCAATCAAACATTGTGCTTGTAGTATCTGCTCTGTGGTTCTAATCTATGACACCCTTGGATCATTATGTTATAATTTGCACATTTTAAATCACAATATTCATTTAAAATTACTTAATAAGATTTATCTAAACTTTTTCATGTAAATTATGATCCATTAATCTCAAAAATTAAAACAGATTTACAAAGATGGAGTTCGATCCCCTTTCTGAATCTACACTCCCGAGTGGAATCAATTAGGATGAACATTCTCCCACGTTTCCTGTATTTATTTCATTCTTTACCAACTTAGATACCACAGAGACCTTTTGATGGATGGGACAGAATGTTGGGTAAATATATTTGGCAAAAAAAGGGGCTAGAATTAAAAATAAAATGTTGCAACTGAGGAAGGGGGGGTTGGGCTCGGGCTCCCATGCCTTCAAGAATACTACTACTACGCAGCTCAACTCAGACCTTTGGTATGTTTATGTTCACCAACCTACTCTGCACGCTGGAAAGAAATGGAAAGCATTGAGATGGAAAATATTCCAATTATAACACTATTGGCTGATAAACTACAAAACAATTTTAACATAACAGAAGATTTTATGTATGAATCCCTCCTAAAAAGTTGAGATGGACTACTTAGAATTTCTGAACTGGAGAAAATATCAAGAATATTAAGATGGATAGCCTATGACTCTGATTTCCCACCAACTACTCAAGATAATAGATTTAAAACATGGATATCAAAGGGTCTGACGTCATATTACTCTTTCATCCGCAAGGAGGGTTTCTTGAGCTTTGAAAAAGTAAGGGGAAAAATTATTAGATCAGGAAGACTTTTACAGATATTTACAGATTAGACATCATTTCGACCAAAACATGAGAGGTATATGGGAAAACAGCGATTTGGGATTCATATTGATTTTCTTAACATTAACAAAATCA
Source organism: Paratrypauchen microcephalus (assembly GCA_036785185.1). Lineage (NCBI taxonomy): Eukaryota > Metazoa > Chordata > Actinopteri > Gobiiformes > Gobiidae > Paratrypauchen > Paratrypauchen microcephalus. The sequence continues at coordinate 288,319 of JAVJIX010000046.1, forward strand.
ATGTCTCAAAGTAATGTAATATCTAAATTGTATAAAGCAATTCAACAAGGTAAAGAAGTTAACACGGAATACATTAAGAAAAGGTTGGAAGGTAATCTGAACATTTCAAACGGAAGTTGGGAAAGAATCTGTCAATTACAGTGGAAGACAACTTTATCTAACACATGGCGAGAGTTTGGATGGAAGAATAAGGTTCTTTATCACACCCATTCAAAAAAGACACCAAGGGAGTGGGGATTCATGTTGGAGACTCTGTGGCTCATCTGGGGCTAACCACTACCACATTTTTTGGGATTGCTCTTTTCTGAAATTTTATTGGTCACAGATTTGGACCAATACTATGTGATGCTCAATTAGTAGGTTATGACATTATTTTGGACTAGTCTTGTCTCGATACTAACATTTAAACTCACTGCCCTGGGCCTGGAGACGTCTGCTGCTGGATATGGGACTTCCTCAGTAACAGGCCACAGGCGGTGAGAATCGGCAGCCACCTCTCCTTCACGTGTGTCCTCAGCACTGGTGTATCCCAGGGTTGTGTTCTCAGCCCTCTCCTGTACTCCCTGTTCACCTAACAATGACAAGAGTGCCTACAGAGACGAGGTGAAATCCCTGATCAGCTGGTGTCAGGAAAATAACCTCTCTCTGAACGTCAGCAAAACTAAGGAAATGATCGTGGATTTCAGGAGACAGCGTGTAGACCAGCATCCCCCCATCTTCATCAACAACGCTGAGGTGGAGCAGGTCAACAGCTTCAAGTTCCTTGGCGTACACATCACTGAGGATCTGTCCTGGACACTACATATAGACACTGTGGTAAAGAAAGCCCGACAAAGACTCTACTTGTTGAAGTTGATGAAGTTTGGTATGAACACCAGCATCCTCACAAACTTCTACAGGTGCACCATCGAGAGCCTGCTGACGGGCTGCATCACAGTGTGGTATGGGAACTGCACCGCTCAGAACCGCAAAGCACTACAGAGGGTGGTGCGAGCGGCAGAGGACATCACTGGCAGCAGTCTCCCCTCCATCCAGGACATTTACCACAGCAGGGGTCTGCGTAAGGCACGCAGCATCACTAAGGACCATACTCATCCAGCACAAGGACTTTTCCGTCTGCTACCCTCTGGTAGACGATACAGGAGCCTGCCAGCATGCACAAAAAGACTTAAAGACAGCTCATACCCCCAGGCTCTCAGACTACTGAACTCTGGATAATACACGAAATCAGTGTTTCCCAAACTTTTTTGTCTTGTGTACCCCCTGAGCCTTTTTGTCATACCTCAAGTACCCCCTCACTCATACGTGTTGATAATTCTCCAAAAGCAGAACATGACACAACGGATTATTAAATCATTTTATTTCATCTCTTTAAATTTGAAAATTTAATTTTCAGGCATTTTCTCTCTTTTCTTTAACTCAAATTTACTCAAATTAGAATTTAAAAATTCAAAAAAAATCTCCCCCTGCGCCTGGCAGCAACACTGCTGAGTACCCTCTGCAGTGTGCTCGCGTACCCCTGGGGGTACTTGTACCCCTGGTTGGGAAATACTGCACTAAATAATACTGAACTCTCAATAATACTACACTAAACTACTTTTTATAATGCATAATATGTTTACTGCTGCTGCTTTATATGAATGTATCATGTATGGCACTACCTCACTGTAAATGCTACCGTTACCTGTGCAATAACCTGCTTCAGAACCCACGTGCAATACTTATACTATACTATATTATGTGAAATTCATCTCAGCTGCATTACCACCTGTGAAATACTCTACTTACACCTTATTTAATCCTACTTGTACCCTTGTATTTTATTATATTTTACATATTACATATTTTTATTATATTGTTTACTTTTTTCCCTTGTATTTTTATTGCATGCTATTAGTACTTCTTGACTATCTTTGTGAGTCAACGGGTTCTTCTGATCCTAAGCATTTCATTGCATTGTTGACCTTGTGTTAATCGTGCATATGACAAATGAACAACCTTTAATCTTGAAACTCTATTTCGATACTAAGTACTCAGTACTAATTCAATACCATGATGATTAAATTACAAATCACTGTTTATTTAAATTATAGATTACTCAAATGAGTATCTACTTTCAATACCAGTTTTAATATTGGTACTCTGTTTTTTGATACTGTTGACAGCCCTTCTGCTTCTACACGCCACAAAATCCTGATACTATCAGAATATCCCAGTGATCCTGGTTTCTCATACTCTGGGTTATTCAGGAGACAGAATCAGGATGCCATGTTTACATGGACACACACAAAACCAGGATACTCTAAACCTGACCATAACCGGATACTCGAGCGAATATCTGGGTACCCTATGAAATTCGTCAGTCTTTCACAGTACATAAAAGTGTTAAAAAGTAGTTAGCTGTTGACTACATTGTTACTTTTTCATACACTGACCATGTTGTCTTTGTCAGCTACTCTACGCTCTGAAGTCAGTGGGGAACATGGGAGTCCCTTCTCCGTTCATCCCTGTGCTCTCCCTTTGCGCTCTCAGTGCGGCTACACCAGTGGAGCTGAGACTAGCTGCTATCCAGGCCTTCAGACGCATGCCCTGTTCCAAAAATGTGAGTGTACCATCACAAGGGTGAAAAGGGGTCAAACTGTACAGAATTCTAAATTATATCACAAGTAGCTTCTGATATTGACACTTTGCAACTAATGTCATCAACATTTACTGGGTGTGCGATGCTAATTGTAGGCACAATTCTGAGGCTTGTTAGACTTTAATCTGAGCATTATTTTAACACATTATTTTGTTGTTGTTTTTTTCTGACGTTCTGTCTTAATCTCAAACGATTAATTTTCTTGATCGCAACTAATCTCAGAAATTTCATAGTTAATCGCGATTAATCGTGATTTATTTTGCATGTTTAAAATTGATATCTTGCAGTAAGACCGTTCGAATCTAAAGTTAAACTCACAATGCAAAGTATTTCTCACCATTTTTTTTATTTCAAAAAAGTGCAGAGAAAGGAAAAAGTAACAATGAACCAGTAATAGTGCTTACTTTGAGAAATTGTAAATAAATGATTGAAGCCCGCTCGAGCTGCCTACGGATGCGTAGAAGGAACAAAATACTAGCAAACTCAAAATAGCGCATTTAACCAACAATGAGCTTAATTAATACAACCAAATGAGCTGCATATGGATGGTAGAATTGCGGAAAATGCTGGCAAACTCTGATCGCGATTAAAAAAATTGTTCGCGATTAAAACTCTATCGCGATTAATCGCGATTAACGCGTTAATATTCCCAGCCCTAGTTTTTAGTAGTGTTTGCTAATATTCTCTCTCTCTCTCTCTCTCTCTCTCTCTCTCTCTCTCTCTCTCTCTCGTTATTTGTTAGAAAAAATAAACAATATTAGTGTTGTCACGATACTAAAATTTCAAACTCAATTTCGATCCTAAGGAGTAGACTCCATACTCAATACAGATTATGATACCACATTGATAATAATCCCTCAGTGGTCCAGGGTAGGTTCCATAGTGGTCTATGAGCATATGCTAGTCTATGTATGACATTTTTACAATCAATACTTGCGAAAAAGAGCTTCGATTTTTGATACTTCTGACAACCCTACCTATAATAGAATAAATGCAGACAGATAAATGCTATAGATACTGTATACGATTCATTGTATTCTCGGTCCATTTGAAACAACAGTCTTCCTCCTGATGTGGCGTGAGCCCAGCCTCTTGTTCACTTTTTCAGCTGTATCAGTGTGCTGTTGGTGCTAATGAATGCCTGATGTCTGATGCGCTCACATGTGTCTGATGGGCTTCTCTCCCCAGAGGGCTGTGCTGTTGCAGCTGTACAGGACACCCCAGGAGGATCCAGAGGTCAGGATCTGTGCATACCACCAGCTCCTGGTCTGCCCCAACCAGGACGTGTATGCCACGGTCAGGGACACGCTCAGACAGGAGAGCTCCAGTCAAGGTCCCACTACAGTCAATTATTAAAGCAGGGATATTCTACAAAATCAACTTTTTCTTGCCTTTAACTATGGTACTTTTTCCCCTTCTCCTTTCCCCTTTCAAAGTTGTATTTGGAGTGATTCGTGCATGTTAGAGTAATTTATATTCTACTCTATTCGAGACATCATTGCTCCAATTTACTTTATTTTCAGTTCCACCGTTACACACCCCCTGTGATGTGCACACTTCCTTTTCCAGTTTGATTCTCTTAATCGGTGATACGCGTAGGATTCGACAGCATTGTGTAGTCATCCTGTGTAATCCTGCTGCCCTCTACTGATCTCCCTTTTTGGGTTTTTGTTTTGTTGCTAACCTGTTGCCTTTGTGTATGGCCCAGTTGGGGTATTGACATGTGGTGATGTGTTTCTCCTCCTCTTTCCATCCACCTTTCACAAACCTTGGACCTCCTCCTCCAGGGGGCAGGGGTCAGTAATACAGGTGAAGAATCCAAGAAGTTCATGTACAAAAGAAGAGCTCTCATGTCATTCAGAACAAAACATATAACTTCTTTTACCTGAGATAAACAAGAGTTTAGTGCTTCGATTTTTATGTTTGTGCTGTTTTTAGTCTTCTGTGGGGTTATTTTGGCTTTTTATTCGTAAACCACCATGTTTGTTTGTACCCGAACAGACCAAGTGTTTCTCTGATTGGTTAATCTGCCTGTCAGTCACATCTGTCTGAAATCTAGTAGACAGGACATGGTTCCAGACCCACTAAACTTTGTAAAATTTTGTCAAAGTATCTGGGTCTGGTTGGTAAAGTAAGGTGCACGGTAGAGTCTGCAAGATTGTTCAAACATGCAAGGACAATTCAGAATCAGAATCAGAATCAGAAAGGTTTTATTGCCATATGTTTGAACATGTTCACAACATTAGGAAATTGCTTCGGTACTTGGAGTGGAATAAAATAAAGTAGAAAACTTAAATTTACAAATTTACAAGAATACAAGAATATAACAGTGCAGGTGCAGGTAATGATCAGATGCAAAAAAATCCAGCACAGGGTCATGTGACTGACACAGTGCGGGGGTGGGAACAGTCCTAGTGTTATTATTATTCAAGAGTCCAACAGCAGAGGGGAAGAAGCTGTTTTTATGGCGAGAGGTTCTGGTCCGAATGGACCGTAGCCTCCTGCCTGAGGGGAGCAGGTCAAAAAGTCCATGACCAGGGTGAGAAGGATCAGATGCAATCCGACCTGCACGTGTCCGTGTCCTGGAGGTGTACAGGTCCTGAAGAGATGGAAGGCTGCCACTAATCACCTTCTCAGCAGAGCGCACAACACAACACGTTGCAGTCTCTGTTTGTCCCTGGTTGTGGCTCCAGCAGACCACACGGTGATGGAGGAGGCTGCCATCATCATTCAGAAAACCTCTTCAGGCATGTTTCTGATGAGGGAGCAATGTTATAACATGGTAGAAAGCTCCAAAAAGTGGATTTAGCATAATAGCAAAAACCTTCTTTTTAACCTACCATCATGTTTCGAACAATTGTTTCAGAAGGGGCTATAAGATCCTAAAATGATTTTTTTGTCTGCAGTGGGCTCCTATGTGTGGAGCCACTTGACCAGTGTGCTGAGAAGTGAGGACCCCTTCAAACAGAGCCTGCTCCAGTCGCTCCCTGATGATATCATCAGCCGAGAGTTTGAGAGAGACTTTTTCAAATACTCATCATACTCGGATCACACTCTTGTCTCAGGTAAACAATTCACACATAATTCCGCTCCAGTTTGTTAGAGGTGTAAGGATATGTTCACACTGCAGCTCCAAACCCTGTTTTTCCTCAAATGTGACAGAGATCTGATTTTTGGCATGTTAGTAGCTTTGTTCACATTCACACTAAATTCTGTTTTTTTCTGGAATTTTAAGATTATTTAAAGGTGCACTCTGTAACTTTTTGGTTGGGAGTGTGTCACCTGCTTGTTTCTAGAGATCTGCCATTGCTCTGCCTGGAATTTTCCTCAGCATAATATTATATTTACTCTACTGCTCTACTTTACATTTATTCAAAAACAGGTGGTTTTATAGCTCAAAAATAGCTAGAAAAACAGACATTCTGACTGTGAATGGCTTTGCCTAAAATATTCCAGACAAAGCAATTACATCTCCAGGGAGGATAGCATTTGATGGACTCTTCACCAGAAAGGTTACACAATGCACCTATAAACAACACAATCGCAAATGAGTCGTCAGTGAGGCCATGATTGGAAAGAGATTTAATGATTTTGCTGTTTATTAGTCTTAGAACTCAAACTCTCAATGTGGAAATAAATCAGATTCAAATCTGAACCAGTTGCTGTGGTTATATGCACACTGATTTAACAAAGTCTGATTGTTAACAGATTTTTGGAGCTAAATGATTATTACACCTTGTGATGTCATGTAGGACTACAGGAAGTGTCACTGTGTTTTTTAAACTCCCTACACCTTTACTAGAATAATTTGGATAATTACAGCCCTCGAATTGCTCTAAAGGTAAAAGAAAACTATCACTTCATGACATCACAAGGTGGAACGGAGCATTTTGAGCTTTGGAGATGTAGACAGACTAATAATAAAGGATTAGTCAAACATGTGTGAATGAAATAAAACACAACTCCAGTATGTTTTTGAGAAGGAACATTATATGCTGGCTTAAACTCACAAGAATCAGGTTAGCATAATATAAGACCTTTAAAGGGATATGCCACCCCCAGGTCAAATTTGGGCATCTCCCCACAGTCCAGAGACTAAAATAAGTGGTGGAAAGCGTTTTCCTGCTCACCCAGCCATTGTCCGAGTCTGTCGCCACTGACCGCCGCGGTATCTGCTGCTCCTCCGCCTTAGACTGGAGTCTAACGTAGCCAGAGAAAGATTTCGGCCAAAAGGAATTAATTTGCTCGATGCGTTTCCCAATTACTTTCTGTGTAGTGCGCATTCATATCGAGTGCAAATAAATGTGCAAATCAACACGGAGAGCTTGTCTTGGTCATTTTGGGTGGGAACTATTTTCCAGTGCGGAAGAATACAGCCGAATCACGCATCACGCTGCCAGGGGAATCCCAGTTACGCACCGGGAAGGGAGTTCCCCTGTTGCACAACGTGGTGCGTGATTCGGCTGTATTCTTCCGCACTGGAAAATAGTTCCCACCCAAAATGACCAAGGCAAGCTCTCCGTGTTGATTTGCACATTTATTTGCACTCGATATGAATGCGCACTACACAGAAAGTAATTGGGAAACGCATCGAGCAAATTAATTCCTTTTGGCCGAAATCTTTCTCTGGCGACGTTAGACTCCAGTCTAAGGCGGAGGAGCTGCAGATACCGCGGCGGTCAGTGGCGACAGACTCGGACAATGGCTGGGTGAGCAGGAAAACGCTTTCCACCACTTATTTTAGTCTCTGGACTGTGGGGAGATGCCCAAATTTGACCTGGGGGTGGCATATCCCTTTAAAAGCTGGTACATTCACACATGAAAGCCAATTTGGGTTACATGTTATTTGCAATTTGCCCCTCAAAAAACGATTTCAGAAAAACTCAGCCCTTCACTCCTGACCTGCAGTGTATGTGAATGTAGCCTCAGTGAAGTTTACATTTGTTCCAGATCTGGGAATAACAAATGTGGAAACATCTGTGGTTTTCTCCCCCATATCCTTTCTGCCAAGATCCATCTCCATGAACCTGACTGTGTATATGAATGGAAGAGCCTGCAACCTTCTCCAAGTGAGTTTAAAGCGCCCATATTACACCGTTTTCTGACCTATGTTATAATACTGTTTCCTCATCAAAAATATACCTGGAGTGTTTTTGTATGTATGTATATGTATAATTTCAGTTCTTCAAGAATTTCCAGGGTTTTAACAACTTTGAAGTTGGAGGACAAGTGGATGGTTTTCTTATAGTATTGGATTTTGTAAAGGAAAATAGGAAGGATGGGTTTACAATTAATGAATTAACTTTGATGTACATGAAATTTTGCTAAGATTATATATTGATATAATATTGTTTACTTTTCAAGTGTATTGTTTTTTAAAAAGCAGCATGCCTTTAAAAGAAAGAATAAAATTGGACAAAGTTGCGGACATATTTGACAAATTCTTTCAGAAAAAACTGGTCAGGTCCCAAGTGAATGAGAGGTGATTTCATTTTTCAGTTTACAGAATGTACAATTTGTGTTGTGTCCTTCTGACATTGTTCTTCACTGGATAGCATCAATGTAGAAGTTCATGGCAGATTTCCCTTTGTTTATTGGTGAAATATTCATTCAATAATGTCCATACACTTTTCAGTGGGATATTGTCATCAAAGTTTCTCCAGTAATGAATCACATATGAAACTGTAGCTATATTTCTGAAACAGTTCTCTTCTTTTCCTGTTTTGGTTACAAGACAAGTCCTGACAATCACAGTTCTGAATACAGACAGCGGGGATGGTAAGGCTGTGCTGAATACAGACAGCGGGGATGGTAATGCTGTGTTGAATATAGACAGCGGGGATGGTAAGGCTGTGCTGAATACAGACAGCGGGTGAGAATGGTAAGGCTGTGTAGAATACAGACAATGGGGATGGTAAGGCTGTGTTGGTGAAGTCTTAGAAGAGCAAAAGGACCCCACTAGGTACATCGTCCATTACAACAGAAAATTTTTGGGGGAAACAGGGATTTGATTTTATTAAGTATTAAGAAATTCAGAGTAGTTCATCAAAAGTCTACTAGAGTTAAATAACTGTTTTCACTCATAATATTGTTCTCAAAACAATTGAGAAAAAAGTGACTTGTACAGGACATTACATTTGTTTCAGAGAAGGTAGACGTGTAGTGAAAATGAATGCTTGTAAGTGATCTGTTTGTGAAAATTAGCCAGCTTGGCTGGTAGTTTTTCAATGGTGTACTTACACATTAACAGAAAATAAATTCACCCCAGTTTAGAGAAAGCAGCATTGGGAATGAAATTCCAGACTGACTTATGGTTGGGTAAAAAATTAATCAGCAACCATTTTATTTTAATTGTGTAATGTAAAGATGTGAAGTCTAGAAAATGTAGACCTCCTGCTTCTACTGAATGTATTATTACATTATTCTTTGTATAATGGGTTTGCTTTTCCAGATGAAGTTGTACAGTATTTGATCAATTGATTGACATGTATCCACATGCATATTAAGGGATATCTGTATATATCAATCTGGAAATCCATTTAGATCTTGTAAGTAGTAGTAGCAGCAGTCATTCTGGGATCATGTTAAAGCCACTGAATCTTTTGTTAGTCTTATCAATAATAGGGATAGATTTCAGTTCACATTGCTCTTTTTCTTCTTTAGTAATTACAGTACCTAATAAATATGTTAGGAATATAGAATAAAACAGATTCATTACAGTCTTTTAAAGGTAACAGTTCACATTTCTTTAAATTCAAAAACAAAGCAGAGGCTAATGAGAAGCATTTTGTTATATTTATTGCCTTAGGGGTCTGAACTGCATCTTTCAGAAATAGCTTAGTGTCATTTGCCCCCTGAACTATGGTCATGTCTAAAATAAAGGTGGATAAAAGTTGCACTTGCATCATTGATGTACTCCATGCAGCATTTTCAAGTGAGGAGAAGTGCCATATTTAACCTGGATGGAGGGGAGTTGCCATTACTGTACAAGGTTTGAACTGCAGGAGTAGCTGGCTGCTTTTGTAGCTGAAACTTTCTGAAACTTTGTGTTTTTAGTTTTAACATCATATCATACTATTTTAACCAGTTAAGAAGTGCAGCATGTGCAATTCAAAGGACACAAGTATGGGACTGTTGGATTTTCTGAAATTAGCTGTTTTTCCCGTATCCAGGGAGACGATGCAAGAGGCTAACTAAATGGCTAGCTGAGAAGCTTGCTGTTTGAGATTTTACAGGTTGTTTACACCAAATGTGTATCAGGAAATGTGGTAAAAGTTCTTCCAGAGAATTTGAGGGAATGGACCATTTCGTCACCAAATGGATGCATTCACAAAGCCAAAATTTCAGTGTCCGGTTAACAGATACACTCCTTCACAGCAATACACCACCTCTTGTTCAATCATCTTTTTCTTACCACTAAGGAGAGTGTTTCTATCTGCCCAACACTCCAGCCGCATTTCAAATAGGATGTTCACATGCAGGGTTTTCCAACTCCTACTGACTGGTTCCCATTGACTTACTGTAACTTGGAATATTGTAGCCCCTCTCTGCTACTGTGAGCCTCATCAATTTGGTCTTAAAATGTTCATATTAACTCATTCTATATGATTCTTTTTATTTCACTATATTTTTTATAATAGAATAAAAAAAACTATTCCTAATATAAAGCTGACTCTAAATTCGCCCTGGTAACCACTAGCATCAATGAACTAAATTTGACTGGAGCCAAATGCTGTGGGTAACGTCTCACTCACTTAGTCCACTACTTTATACAGTCTATGGTCGCAGGCCATCCTGTGTAATCTTGTATGTATGACTACCGTGTGTGTTCATACAATGTAAGTACTGTTTGTAATTGTGTATGAATGTAGATTTTGTCAGTTTATTTACTAATGTGTTTTCATTGTTTGATGTTTGACACTATCGTTATTTATTTTACAATGCATGAATTATGTCCATCCCATAATAATAATTCATATTTGGCCCTGCATCTATTTGTAAATACTCTGTTTCACCCATTCTATACAGTTTTGCCTATTCTGCTGTTATTTCATTTTCACCAACATTCATGTTTAAGAGCAAGGTAACTTATGGTGTTGGTGCAGCTGCTTGTGGTTATTTTGTGTAATAGCATGTAATTTTTTTCCCCTATAAATTCCATTGTATAGTTTATTGGGTTTTCTACTGTATATACTATATTTGTGTCCTTTTTTTTCAGATAAACACACACACATACACACCCCCAAACACACCTACACACACACACACACACACACACACACACACAATTACGTACAGCCATAATAAACATACAAAACTGTGCAAGTGGAGTTTGCTTTTTTCCTTCTAACCCAGGAAAACTCAGTTGAAGACGAATCAGTGATCAGTGCATGCCGGATGCACACAGTACCTTACATACTGTCACATAATATTTTTTTCAGTTGCTTCAATCAAAATATTACTCAAGTAGGAGTAAAGGTATACCAATAGAAAAGTAATTAATGTAAAAAAGAAAAACAAACTTTATTAACTGTCCTGGCTAACTTGCCGGACCTACTTTCGTCAGCACCAGGACCGGGCAGAAACTCGGCTCACAGGACACTGTCAGCGATAAGTCAGTGTTAATGCACGACACTGCTGAAGGGGATGCCATACAGATTCACAGCAAAAAACCCAAACTATCCCTTTAAGGTTATGTGAAAAACCGATGTAATCCTTTTGTAATAGAGGTTAGCTCAGTTGGTTAATCTGCTTCTCTTTAGTGTGGACAATTGGAGTTCAAGACTTGAGTAAGAGTTTCTTTTTTTCCCTCTCTTTCGTTTACTAAATGCTTTTCTTAATAAAGGCGATTCTTATGTGTTTGTAAAGAAAATATAAGCAGTTTAGTGCCCATCAATATTGAGCCTACTGCACTTTGCCTCACCAGCTGTAAACCTCACCACACGTCACTGTTACTCAAGTAAATGTAACTGAGTACTACCTACTTCTATGTTCATCCTGTTTATAGTGCAGTTGTGATTACTTTTCTCCATTCATGAGGTATAATGTTGTTCTGCATTGAAAAATGCATATTGTTCATCACTTTGATTGTCAGAAGAAAACTATAACTTGTTTGATGTGTTATAGGTGGACCTGCGGATAGAAAATACTGAGGCTTTCTTCAAACACCTTTTTGGCCCTGAAAGTGCAGAGGCAGACTTTAGTCAAAAACCACAGGAACACAAAGAGACAACAAGGAAACAAACGGAAGACAGAAAAAGAGATGAAGACACGTGTTCATCTGGAGAAGAGCGTTATCTGAATAAAGCCAGTGCTCTGGTGAGTGTCTCACATTACACACTCAGGCATTAAATCAGTGCTATTCTGCAAAATTGAATTTTCAGAACTTTTATCCATGTTATAGTCATTTCTACCCATTTACTCACCCAAAGTTGTGGAATGATTCATGCACGTTTGAGTCATCTGTAGTTGATTATTTTAAAGACGCCATTTTGCAACTCCGCCACATACTTCTTTCCTCAGCTGCATTTTCTTAGTTGGTGATACACATAGGATTTGACAGTGTTGTATAGTCATTTTGGTTCAAATGAAAAAAATCTGCAGCTCACTAGTGTGATGTGCATCTATCCATAGGAGGGGCCAAACATTTCACAGCGATATCAGCTCCCATTGGGTACCACAGTTTTCAAATGCAGAAGTCAATGGACTTTTATTAAGTTGTTTTTTGAATATTGTGATTTTAAAAACATGTTGAAAGTTGTTTGGATATTGGATACAAATGAATGCAGAATGCAATTTTTTTTTTTTTTTTTTTTTTTAAGGCTTTTAGGTTTGGAAGTCACTGACTCCAAATGAATGCTGGTGGCCAGGGGCCTGGCACGATGAGGAGGATTGGGTATGGCAATAGATTTTTGTAACAGATTTTAAAAAATAAAATAATAATAATAATACAAATTTAGCAAAATGTAAAGTTAGTTGTTTTGTTTTGTAAACCACTGACTAAAAACCACTGTAAAAAATCGATTTCCGTACCCGATCCTCCGTATTGTACAGATTTATTCTGCAGTAGTTTGGAGTCCACAAAACCTAAAAGCTATTTAATTTTTTTGCAGTAAATTAATAATTAAAAAATTCATGCTGATTTTCCAAAAATCAACTGCCACACCTGATCCTCCTCATTGTGTACAACTATTCTGTATTAATTTGGACTCAATTGCTCATAAAACCTAGCTTTTGAAAACAAACCTATATTTTTGTAGAAACTTTTATTTAAAAATAATTTTTAAATGCAAACCTGATAAACCTGATCCTCTTTATCGTGTACAGTTACTCTGCATTGATTAGTAAATAATTAATAAAGAGTCAATAAATTTACATTTATTTAAATTAAATAAATTCAATTTTTTTGCAGTTAAAACTTTAATAATAATTTTGAAAAATCTGTACCTGATCCTCCTCACCATGTAGAATTATTCTGCAGTAGCTTGGAGTCAGTAATTCATAAAACCTACTGAAGAAAGTATTGTTGAACCCCCCCCCCCCCCCCCAAAAAAAAAAAAAAAAAAAAAAAATCAATTGCTGTACCCAATCCTCCTTGTGCAGAATTATTCTGCAGTAGTTTAGAGTCAGTGATTCACAAAACCTTAAAGTTTGCAGTAAATTATTAATAATTTTTAAAAATAAATAAATAAAAATGCTGATTTAAAAAAAAAAAAAAAAAATCGCTTGCCATACCCAGACCGTATATACAGACTGTGTAGAATTATTCTGCATTTGTTTGGACTCAGTGGTTCACAGTGGTAATTAATTTAATTTGTTAATTATTGTTATTCATAAACACACATTGCATGTATCTCATAAATGTCTTACCTTATTTGTAATTTTTTATTTATTTCTCTTTTATTCTTTCATTTTTTAAATGATTTTATTTCGCTGAATTTGTCCCAGTACAACAGTTTGTTGATTGCCTGACCATTTCACAAGTGATATATGGTCTGGGAGCCACCTTCAAAATATCTCGTAGTGGAGGTGTGGATTACGATCACCGTTTATTGGGCGTTACGAATGTCTATCATTTGGCGTATACGTAGCCCATAGCCAATCATGTCAGTTGTCAGTTCAAACTACAAGTTTCTGTTTGTCACGTGGCTGTATGTATGTATGTTTGTATGCGTGGCTCCCAGAATCAGGAGAGCTCGCTTGCCATAGTTGCCAGGCTGTCTTTCAGATCGGAACGAACGAAAGCAGCCTGGGATTTCCCAGGTTAGTTTGTTGATGATTCCTAAACACATGAAATGTTTGTTGACAGTGAATATGTCGAATATCCAATATCCAAACACCACCACGGTGATTTCCATCCATCCATTTTCTTCCGCTTATCTGGGTTCGGGTCGGGGGGCAACAGCCTAAACAGATCTTCCACCCAGATCTCACTTTACCAGCCCCTATGGATCCTCCTGCGGGTGGTGTTTCCACAGGAGGACAGACCTACGTCGCTTCTTCGGGTTGTACCCGGCCACGCCCCTGGCCACCAGATGCTCACCGCTGAGCACCCATCCCAGGCCTGCCTCCAGGCTGGGGCCCCGGTGACACCAATCTGGGCGATATAACTGGCCTTACTTTGTTTCTCATCATAGGGGCTTATGAACCACTTTTAGTCTGGTTGACCCTAATAGGGGCATGAAGCCCTCGGCAGTATAGCTCCTGGGACCCTTCGGGCACTCAAACCCCTCCACCACGTTAAGGTTCAATAAGGGGACCACGGTGATTTAAAATGCACAAATGATAACATAATGATCCACAAGTGTCATAGAACAGACACAAGCACTATAGGTCTTTTTCACAGGTGCTGTACCTAATTTAAAGTCTAAAAGTGGGGCTAAACACCTCACACAACTACATTTCCAATAGAACTGCTAAACTGGGCAGTAGCTGGAGGACCAGAGGAACGAGTGAGGGGGGCTGTAGGAGTCTGCAGCCCCCCTCACTGGAACAAATGCTCCATTCAAAATGTACAATCTGCACATATATGATCTGCACACATATGATCTCTGAAAAGTTTAACATGAACCTCCAACACCATACAAGCACAGAACAGACTCACCATCAGCAGCACACCCCTCTGTCACAAAAAGAATGCATATTCCACTGAGTCCTGTCCTCATAGCTCCTTACCTCTGGTTAGAAACCTTCTGAGTTCATTTGAAACGGTTTGTACTGGTCCAACGTTATTCCTCACTTATCTTATACATCCAGAGCATCCTAATTATTCACCACAATGAGATTGCAATTGCTTTTCACAACAAAGTCATCAGGGCAGAGTTTCAATGCCATGGTAATGCTAACAACATTTAACATGCTAATATGCATTTCCTGATTATCGAACAATAAAACACTTTATACTTAGATGTGGACAATACACATCAGACATTATTATTTTCAGACTTATTACGGTATATTTTAACATCAAGAGCTGCTTATGCAATCTATCTGTACAAGCAAGACACATTTGCTCAAACACATGAAAAAAATCTGGTACAGGCTCTTTAAAGCAGACCGATAATGTAAAATCTACTTTTAACCATGTGTAGAATTCAGCAGTGTTTTGTACCTCATATTTTGGTACAAATGAAAAAAGCATGATGTGCAGCTATCCACAGGAGTTGCTGGTGTTACGGATCTCTTGGTGGTGATTTGTCAACATGAGGCGATGTGGATGTGGCCTTGCAAGGACCCAGCTTTAATAAACCTAATATTTAGTTTTAAACACTGTATCCACATTTCTTTTGGGTGTGGATCATTTTATTAAATCATCCCAGTGGTTCTATGAGGCAAAGTGGCATGTCAGCTCATTTGTGTGAATGTAGTGATAAGTGCACACTGTTTGCATTGACTCCAATGGAGACACTAGGAACTGTTCATGTGAGTCAGGCACAAACCTGTGCTTTCCTTTAGTGTGGACAAGTGCAAATTCGCATCTCCACTTCAGACAGTGCGGAAAGGAAACCACATTAGAACATTTACATTTTACTTAGACAGCCCCAGAGGCCCCAGAGGCCCTGGGACAGGTGTCTGTCTGCAGAGGACGGCTCTTTGAGGTGTTTGCGGTATGAACCATTTACCGGGCTGAACAGATCTGTAACAGAGATTCTTTGTAGTGATGACGTTTACGCCGACATCATCTTCCATTGGGCACCACAGTTTTCTAAAACTGTAGTCTGTGGACTGCTTCTTTAATTAAATCTTTTTATTTTGCAATTGAAAGCTTCCAGATTGTAACGTAATGATAAAGGGTTTCATAGATAATAACTATACAGTATAGCATGCTCAAGCACAATATGGGATCTTTAAGACAAAAATATACATCTCATGTCAGTAAAATAAAGCCTACCGTTTAATGTTGGCAAAAGGAGAAATTCAATTTGTCAACTGGACAAAAGTTTATTTGGTCGACCAAATATAATAAAACACAAACAAAAACAAATACATTTTGCCATGGATTCTACCTGGACGACTGAGGGATTCTACACACAACTTTAAGCCATGTTATAATGTCATTACCTCACAAACAGACCTGAGGGGTATTCCACAAACACGGCTAAGCGCAAAGCCCGGCTTTATTCGACAGTTCGCGCTAGTTTTAGTGAGAGTTCGGTTCCATGACTCTCGTTAAGCTTAGTCCCCGCTGAGTTACTGGGGCAACATGGTTTCAGCGGATAGTCTGGTACCAGGCAGGCTAAAGATGCAGCTTAATCAGGCCGTGTCGCAGAGAATATGTACCTGACAACAACAAACAGTTCTGCACAGCAGTCCTCCAGCAGTGGCCTCACACCAGAATGTCATACCTAATGTCTTTTATTGTTTTATGCCTATTGATGGAAATTGATTAAGAGAATTTCATTAAAGAGGCTTGCAGAGCGTCTCTGAAGCAAATTTGTTGAATCATTAAAATGTTGCATCATGGAGTGTGCCTCTTATTTGGCTACATTTTGTTTTAAATGTAAAGGTTTACCTTTAACTGTATTCTTTGATAGAGATGTCACATAAAATATAAAGTGTCAATGTCGTCAAGTGAGAGCGATGTTAGGCCCAGCTGATATAAGTTCTATGATGATACGAATAATTTTAGGTTAAATTCATTGACATTTGTGTAATGTGTGGCGAATGTAAATTCGTGAAAATATAACACATAATTGACTTGAGCATGAATACATCAATAACAGGAATCAAACCCGGGACTCCCACATGAAAGATGCAGCACTTAACCACTTCTTTCTCTGTGATGGCTCTGGAATTCTTCTATCTGATAATGTCGTAAAGACAGCGGTTCAAAAGCATATTTTTAAATTACCAGAGATTGGTCAAGAACCAAGAACGTAAGGTCATTTATTTGCTGATATTGTTTTCGGACAACACAGATAGTCATGCGTGAGGTGTGCGGAACTGTTTGTTTGACACTGTTTACGTCAGGTACGTATTCTCTACGACACGGCCTGATTAAGCCACATCTTTAGCCTGCCCGCGACCAGGCTAGCTCCGACGACCATGTTGCTCCAGTAACTCAGCGGGAAATAATGTTAGCGAGAGTCATGGAACCGAACTCTCACTAAAACTAGCGCGAACTGTCGAATAAAGCCGGGCTTTGCGCTTAGCCGCATTTCTGGAATACCCCCCTGGAGTTTTGTTTTGTTTCATTGACACATGTTTGAGTAACTCTTTATTATTAGTCTGTCTATATCACCAAAGCTCAGAATGCTCTGTTCCACCTTGTGATGTCATGTAGTGGCAGTTTTCCAGTTAACAGCTCCTTTTACCTTTAGTGAACGGAGTTAAAAAATACAACGGAGCAGTGTAATGTTTTCAATTTGAGAGAAGAACAAACAAATGAAATAAAACACAACTCCAGATCATTATAGCATAGTTCAGAAAATAGTATAATGGCAATGGACCCTTTAAAGTGAATATGATATGAACGTAACTTTGGCTTCTGCTTGTAATTCACTCTGACACATATTTTCAGTTTTTTACCAGGTCGAATGAGGAGACGCCCCGTCCACAGTGCTGGCTCAGTATTAAGGTGTTTGGGAATGAAGTCACTGTGTTTTCATGTGAAGATGTCCACAGTGAAGTGAACCAGGTGTCTCTGAGCCTGGCACAACTCGCCATCAAACTCCTCAAGGTACACATACTTTAACACAGGGGTATCCATACATCTGTCCCCAAAGGCCACATACTGACACATATTGGTAGTGGAGGCTGGTGGTTAATACAGTGAGGTGGATGTTTAGTGAGATGGATGTTTTTTACATATCTGACAGAGCCATTGTACTTTACACAAGGCTGGGGAAATTAGTTTAAGGTCTGAACCACAATACAATGTAATGTTACTGTGCTTATAGTGGTAGAATCATCTTTGTAATAGACTTTGTAATAAAAAGTCCTGCCCGTGATCATTTGGGCCAGTTTAGCAGGAGGTCTAAGGGCTGAGAAAAATTGGTCTGATGGTCACATTGTTTAAAAACTGAAGAAGAAAAAAAATACAAAATCAATTTAAACAGCACCTTTTTCAAGAGCCTGTGATCAATATGAGTGTCTGTGTCCTGTTTAGGTGTTTCAACAAAGGTCAGTTGTTTGCTAATGCTTTCTTTCTTCCTTGTGACTAATAATTTGAGAGGAATTTGTTTAAAGGTATAGTATAAAGCTTTCTGGAGGTGGCGTGCCACCTGTGTGATTCCATGGAAGTAGAAAGTTAAAACCATACTTCGGAACATTCTCCATGAACATAGACAAGTATTATGCAATACTGTGGAAGTATCAGTATGCAAAGGAACAACATTTCTATGGAAACATAAGGCCCTCCTCCAGGCCAAATAAGTCATCCAAAATTGAAAATACATGTTCTGGCTAAAGAATTACATTCTGGCTTTAACAGCTGTGTTGATTCCTTCCGGTCAGATTGTGTAAAAACAAAGCTCAAATTAAAGTCTATCTTGAATAAGCTTCAGACATAGCAGTGCTTCAGTTAGCTTCACATCCTCAGAATATTGATGTCATTAGTGGAAAGTGGGAATTATGAAAGTGTTGCATTGGCAGGGGAATGAGGTGCAGCTGGTGCACAGGTTAGTGCTGCTGAGTGAGTGGCTGGTACTGCCCTCTGTGTCTGGGCTGCCCCTCACACTGGCCCTCAACATGAGCTCCCTGCTGTCAGTACGACTTAGAGGCTCCGCTCACTACAGAGACTCCTCCCACTGGGCCCTCAGCGGATACATCAAACCCAAGTATGTCTGCATTCAGCTTTGTATTAACCAATGCAGTACCGTGTAACAATGTAAAGTACAATATCTACTCTAACTCCTTTCACATAAAGTATCAGCAAATTATTATTTCTAATGGTATTGTCCCTTATGCATTTGCTTATTATAGAATTCCCTTTTAAACTTTCTTTTGGTCACCTTGGGGTCAGAATTTAACATTTTTATAACTTCTAATAATGTCTACATTTGGACAATATACTTTATAAACTATACCCCTGATAACTGCTGTTATCTTTATGATGAGTGCACAACAATATAACATGGTTAAAAAAGACAAGTTTTGCATGTTTTAACCTTCTATTCAGGTTTTGCGTTTAATTTGATGAGATCCCATAAAAGACCCAAAGTATTCATTATGGTTCATTCTAAAATATGAATATTGTGCTCCATCAGTGCATATGTGGGTGTGGAGGCAAGGATGGGCATAGACAGTGCTCTGGGATTGGCTGCAGTGCAGTGGGACAGTGTCCTGAGGAGCGACCTGAGTGTGGACGGGAGTGTCCAGTTACAGGAGGGACAGGACCTAAGACTGATGCTTAACACCCCAGTGGACGTGCTGGACATCCTCTCCTTAAGGTCAGACAGGCATCTTCATGGCAACTCTCTGAGCCATTAAAGGTACAATATTGAACTTTTCTGGTGAATGGCTCATCTCCATGGAGATGTTATTATTTTCAACAATATGGTTTTAAAGTATATTTCTCCATGGGGACAAGTAGGTGACACCATCAGGCTAAGTTACAGGAGTAACCCCATCTCACTGTAAAAATGCAAGTTTCTCAAAGTATTAAGGTGATATAAATATTCGAAATATATTGATATCATTTTTCTGTATTTTTTTTCTGTATCCACTGGAGACATCTTTTTGTTACTCAGCATTTATTGCAAAATTCACTCAAACTAACTCAGCACTGTGTCCCCACAAAGGAAAGGGGTGTGTGGGCTGTAGTTTCTCTCATAAAAGTTTGCAAAGAAGCTAAATTATTAGCATCAGGAGCTGCCAACATAGCTATGCAGTGCACTGCACTGTTGTGTTAGTGCCCTTTCTTCATTTTTCACCTACTTTAAAATAACACTGCCTCAGAAATGCACATGTACTGCATATATAAAACTGGGGAAACACTTGTTCGCCACAGTAAAAAATGTCTTTTAACTCGCTTTTCAGTGCTCTAAGCAAGATTGATATGACAAGTTCACCAATTAGACTTACTTGCTATAGTAGGTCAATTAAAAGTTATTCTGCATAATTCTATTTTATTTGGATCAGGAAGAGTCAAAAGAAGTTTGATATTTACATTTTTGAATTTTCTATCATCAGCCTATAGCAGTGCTTCAAAATAGTGGGGCGGGCCCCCCTGGGGGG
Organism: Paratrypauchen microcephalus; assembly: GCA_036785185.1. Lineage (NCBI taxonomy): Eukaryota > Metazoa > Chordata > Actinopteri > Gobiiformes > Gobiidae > Paratrypauchen > Paratrypauchen microcephalus. The sequence goes on from JAVJIX010000046.1 coordinate 308,636, forward strand.
GCGTGGTGTGATGCCAGGGGGGGCGCGTATGACCCTGGGAAACATGTTTTTTGCTGTACTGTACTAGAACTAAGTGTAATTGCACATCAACAACAGTAGTTGGCAGTGGCGTTCTCACATGCGATTTACGCACACTCTCACCATTAACAGAACATCCTCTGTCACAGAAAAAACACGTATATTCCACTGAGTCGTGTCCTTTAGTCCGACAGAAGCTGACGCATCAGTGGCACAAGGAGAGAGCGTATTTTTTCAATGCTTTTAGCTTATGCAAATGAGGTGGTTTTAAGTTTCATTTCTGTAAAACGTAAACAAATGTGCGCAAAGCTGCATTAAAAACACATTAATATTTGAGTCCTCAGTGCAGTCTTTGTTGTAAGTTTCTTTCTTTTTTTTGTTTATAATGTTAATAAAAGGATACAATGGTGTTCTAATAACAATTTTCTAGACAAATAATACTATTTATAGTCGCGCGCAGGGAGGGGGGCGTGAAATATTTTCTTCTTCCTAGGGGGGGCGTCACAGAAAATAATTGAGAAGCACTGGCCTATAGGGAAAAGATATTTAGATACTATATAACACGATACGAAAAATTATTCCATGATATACATTTTTGTCCATATTGCCCAGCCCTACCTTTAGTTAAGGGGAAAATGAGAAAAGTCAATGAAAGCCTTAATAACCTTTGTATGACCCCACCAGCTCCCATGTGTTTCAGCTGAGTGGGGACAACAGAAAGGAAATAAGAGACCTTAAGAATCATATACAGAAGACCACATGTACACCCAAGACTTGTGAGTTTTAAATATGACAAACTATCACTATAAAGGTAAGAAATACTACACAAACAAAGTAAATGTTCTCCCCTCACAGTGTCTAAGATGTTGGGCTGGCAGTTGTGCTCCAATGCTTCATACCCTGTCTCTGGCCTGTCCCTGCCCCCCTCTGGACCCTCCCACTTCTCTGTGCGCCTTCTCAAACTGGACCAGGGACTGCACTACTACCTGTTGGAGGCAGCATACTCGCTGCTTACACAGGTCTCTTTACAGTCTGTTTACAGTCTATTTACAGTTTGTTTAGTCTGTTTACAGTTTGTTTTATCTGTTTTGTCTGTTTACAGTCTGTTTACAGTTTGTTTAGTCTGTTTACAGTCTGTTTTGTTTGTGCTCACACTTTTTCAGCATGTGAGCTACTTATAAAATGACCAAGTCAAAAAGATCTACCTACAACAAAAATGCAAACAATTTATTTATTTATAAATATATTGACAATTCTTTACATGTACAATGCCTGTTGATGTACCTTGCGTAAATTCATGTACATTCTGTACTAGGGGTGTGAATCTTTCACTCACAAAACTGTTTGATTCGAATCTCGATTCACAGGCTACTATTCGATTCAGGGACGATTGATAAAATTTGTGAACGATCCGGTATGATTTGATTCGATCCGGTTCAGTTCATTTAGATTCAATACAAATTGACAACTTTACTCCCAAGTGCTTTAAAGTTATTGAGAAGAAAAAGAGAGAAACAGAAATGAAATTTCAAAATAGTATCCTTTTGTTTATTTAGTGTCCAACCGACAATACACCAGGCCGACTGAAAAACTGGCAATCCGGTTTGCAAAACTCTGCTCATACTTAAAATACAACACATTCCTTCCCTCAAGCGACACAAAACAATAAGGTTAGATATCAAAAATAAAAAAAGACCTTATAAAACAAGCAAGTTGCCTATTATAGGCAAAAATCAGAATGAATCAGAATGATTAGTGCTTCAGTCACTCATATAAGTTTCAGTAACTGTAAAACAAGTGCAACATATCACTGGCAAGAAGAAAGACATTACTAGGCAGTTACTGTATACAGTAGAAAACACTAGCATGTTAAATCCAACATGTCTTTTTTTTATGCCTATAATGAACTTTTCTTAACAAAAAAAGAAAATCAGAGAAAGCTCCCTTGAGAGAAAAATCATCTGTGTGTGTGTGTGTGTGTGTGTGTGTGTACATTTCTATACACACAAATCATAAGTATCTAAATACAGAAATGCACCAATTCTGATTATACACTGTATTTTCACACAAAAGTATATTAGCCAAGTCAAATATACATTGCCAGTACATGAATGTTGTCTAAATAAATCACCCAATCCACTAACCCTGACAATAAAAACTCCAGTATCATACAATTGTTATGGTATATAGCTGCCATGGAAACATCAGACCGACAGCGAAACAATGTTTTATCAATGCAACACAACACTGGCACAAAAGTTAACCACGCATACGAACCATGTCCATAAATAGCGGTAGCGCACCAAATTAACTTAAACAACAGCTCAATAACTGGAAACAGCAAAGCTTACCGGAAGTGCATAGCTCTCTTGACGAGACGACACATACAAACATTTTGTGCTCGCTTCCGCATATAGCCCGCGCCGCTCACGCCCGCGCACATGATTGGCAGTTAACAGCCACTAAGCTTCAACCCAAGGTAAGTGAACCACCCACTTACTAACCCGTGGTTTAGCGAACGCAAACACACACAGGGCCGCTTCTGTCTATGAGAGAGACCGCTCATGGAGCTAGGAAACCGATTTGCGGCCGTAAATCCAGGCCATCGGACCATTCGTAGTGCATTTTTACCCATCCCGGCTCCGTTGATCGGTACATTCGGATCGCAGAGGTTACAGACCAATAACCAATCCAAATCGGTTAATCTTTACACCCCTATTCTGTACATTTTAACTTCTGTCATTAACTTACTCTTACTCTTACACATTTACCAAATGCATGTCGTGACAGATGCATTTGTGCATTTTTATTAGGCAAAATTCAACCACATGTCCTCTTCTTGAGCCGCCACCTTAACGTGATGGAGGGGTTTGAGTGCCCGAATGATCCCGGGAGCTATGTTGTCGGGGGCTTTATGCCCCTGGTAGGGTCACCCAAGGCAAACAGGTCCTGGGGGACGGGTCAGACTAAGAGCGGTGCAGAAGCCCTTTATGGTGAGTTTTCCAACAGGTCAGATACATCGCCCGGACTGGCATTACCGGGGCCCCACCCTGGTGCCAGACCTGGGGTGGGTGCTCACCAGCGAGCGTCTGGTGGCCGGGCCTGTCCCCACGGGACCCGGCTGGGCGAAGCCCGAAGGAGCGATGTGGGGCCGTCCTCCTGTGGACCCACCACTCGCAGGAGGATCCATAAGGGCCGGGTGCAAAGAGATCTGGGCGGCAGTCGAAGGCAGGGGCCTCGACAGCCAGATCTCCGGACATGGAGACTAGCTCTGGGGACATGGAATGTCACCTCGCTGGGGGGGAAGGAGCCTGAGCTCGTGCAGAAGGTTGAGCGTTACAGACTTTAGTCGGCCTCACCTCCACTCACAGCTTGGGCTCTGGAACCCAACTCCTTGAGGGGGGCTGGACCTTCCATTTCTCTGGTGGGGAACGACGGCGGGCTGGTGTGGGCCTGCTCATTGCTGGTGTGGGCCTGCTCATTTCCCCACAGCTCAGCCGCCGAGTGTTGGAGTTCACCCCGGTGAACGAGAGGGTCGCATCCCTGCGCCTTCGAGTCGGGGACAGGTCTCTCATTGTTGTGTCGGCCTATGGGCCGAACAGCAGTGCAGAGTACCCGGCCTTCTTGGAGTGCCTGGGAGGGGTACTGGATAGTGCACCGACCGGGGGACTTCAACGCCCACGTGGGCAATGACAGTGACACCTGGAGAGGGGTGATTGGGAGGAACTGCCTCCCTGATCTGAACCTGAGCGGTGTTCTGGACTTCTGTGCTAGCCACAGTTTGTCCATAACGAACACCATGTTCGAGCACAAGGGTGTCCATCAGTGCACGTAGCAACAGGACACCCTAGGACGGAGGTCAATGATCGACTTTGTTGTCGTGTCATCTGACCTCCGGCCGCGTGTCTTGGATACTCGGGTGAAGAGAGGGGCAGAGCTGTCAACCGATCACCACCTTGTTGTGAGTTGGGTCCGCTGGCATGGGAGGAAGCCGGAGAGACCTGGCAGGCCCAAGCGTATCGTGAAGGTCTGTTGGGAACGTCTGGCAGAGCCCTCTGTCAGGGGCACCTTCAACTCACACCTCCGGGAGAGCTCCCGGATTCCGGGGGAGGCTGGGGACATAGAGTCTGAGAGGGCTTTGTTCTCGGCCTCTATTGTCGATGCGGCCGCCGTAGCTGTGGTTGTAAGGTCTGTGGTGCCTGTCATGGCAGCAGTCCCCGAACCCAGTGGTAGACACCGGAAGTAAGGGATGCCGTCAGGCTGAAGAAGGAGTCCTATTGGGCCTTGTTGGCTCAACGGACTCCTGAGGCAGCTGACGGGTACCGGCGGGCCAAGCGCACTGCAGCCCGGGTGGTAGCAGAGGCAAAAACTCGGGTTTGGGAGGAGTTCAGAGAGGCCATGGAGGAGGACTATCGGACGGCCTCAAAGAAATTCTGGCAAACTGTTCAGCGCCTCAGGAGGGGGAAGCAGTGCTTCACCAACACTGTTTACGGTGCGGGTGGGGAGCTGTTGACCTCGACTGGGGATGTTATCGGACGGTAGAAGGAATACTTTGAGGATCTCCTCAATCCCGCCGTCACGTCTTCCGAGGAGGAAGCAGAGGCTGGAGACTCGGAGGCGGACTCATTCATCACCCTGGCTGAAGTCACTGAGGTGTTTGGAAAGCTCCTCGGTGGCAAGGCCCTGGGGGTGGATGAGATCCGTCCTGAGTATCTTAAGTCTCTGGACTGGCAGACCGGTGTGGTGGTCCCTCTGTTTGGAGGGTGTGTTCCAACTATCAGTGAATCACACTCCTCAGCCTTCCCGGTAAGGTCTATTTCAGGGTGCTGGAGAGGAGAATTTGACCGATAGTCGAACCTCAGATTCAGGAGGAGCAGTCTGGTTTTCATTCCGGCCGGGGAACACTGGACCAGCTCTATACTCTCCATTGGGTGCTCGAGGGTGCAAGGGAGTTTGCCCGACCATTCCACATGTGCTTTGTGGATCTGGAGAAGGCATTCGACCGTGTCCTCATGGGGTCCTGTGGAGAGTGCTCTGGGAGTACGGGGTTCAGGGCCCTTTGCTAAGGGCTGTTCGGTCCCTGTATGACCGGAGCAGGAGCTGTGTTCGCATTGCCGGTAGTAAGTCGGACCTGTTCCCGGTGCATGTTGGACTCCGCCAGGGCTGCCCTTCGTCACCGGTTCTGTTCATTATATTTATGGACAGAATTTCTAGGCGCAGTCAGGGGCCGGAGGGGATCCGGTTTGGGAACGACAGGATCTCATCTCTGCTGTTTGTGGATGATGTTGTCTTGATGGCTTCATCGAACCGGGACCTCCAATGTGCACTGGGGCGGTTTGCAGACGAGTGTGAAGCGGCTGGGATGAGGGTCAGCTCCTCCAAATCTGAGGCCATGGTTCTCGACCGGAAAAAGGTGACTTGGGTGGGGAGTCCTTGCCTCAAGTGGAGGAGTTCAAGTATCTCGGGGTCTTGTTCACGAGTGAGGGGAGGATGGTGCGTGAGATTGACAGGCGCATTGGTGCAGCGTCAGCAGTGATGCGACACCCTTAGAGAAAGGGTGAGGAGCTCAGTCACACGGGAGGAGCTCGGAGTAGAGCCACTGCTTCTCCACGTCGAGAGGAGCCAGCTAAGGTGGCTCGGGCATCTGTTTCGGATGCCTCCCTCGGAAGGTGTTCCGGGCATGTCCCACCGGGAGGAGGCCCCGGGGAAGACCTGGGGTCCCCCTGGAGGAGCTGGAGGAAGTGTCCGGGGTGAAGGAGGTCTGGGCGTCCCTGCTTAGACTGTTCCCCCTGCGACCCGGCCCCGGATAAGCGGAAGAAAATGCATGGATGGATGGATGGATCAACCACATGTCGTAGTAGGCCCGCTCTGTGCTGTAGGCCTGCTCTATGCTGTAGGCCTGCTCTGTGCTGTAGGCCTACTCTGTGCTGTAGGCCTGCTCTGTGCGTACATTGTAACATAAATTTAGATTAGTTTTTGCTTTGTGTTTCATCCTTGCTCTTCTAATCAGCGCACATTGAGGAGGGAGCCTGTGTGTGCTATGATCAGAGAGCGTGAAAAAGAGAGGCTTGCTGACGTGAGGCAGACAGACAGGTAGGATGTTTTAAAAAGTTTAACCTGCTCTGTGATACATGTTGGTACGCAAGGGTATATGCTGTTGCAGACAAGCTGTGTGCCTGGTGGCGCTCATGGTGACGTGCAGTGTCTGCGTTTTCCAGACGAGCTCACAGGCTGTAGTGAGAAGCCCCGCCCCATTGCTAATGGCAGCAGCTGTAATGAAATATGATCGCGCTCATCTCGACACCAAGACCGGTGTCGAGTACTACGACACTACGATCTACCCACACTACCTTGGCGATCGACTGGTAGATCGCGATCAACGTATTGAGCACCCCTAGTTTACAGTCTGTTTACAGTTTGTTTAGTCTGTTTACAGTCTGTTTACAGTCTATTTACAGTCGTTTTAGTCTGTTTACAGTCTCTTTTGCCTGTTTACAGTTTGTTTACAAAAGTTAATAAGCTTTGTGTTTCAGAGGGGCAGCTGGACTCCCACAGAAGCTTCCCTGCATCTCCTGTTGGCTACACCCCAGTCCTCTGTACCCAGGGACCTGTCTCTGGACCTGGCCTTCAGTCCCCACAGAATCCTGCTCCAACTCAAGCACCCACTGAAAAGCATCATAATACAGGGTCAGTACCAGGGTCAGGGGAACACCCAAACACATTGTAGAAATAGAGAAATAAATATCAGTGCAATTACATGCAAATTTCCACTTAGGTATACTTAGCTAATGTTATACAGCTGTTAAAGCTATCTGGTCTTCTGTCTGTGGGTAATTACAGGTGATAGCATTAACTACTAACATAAGACTGTACTATATAAATACATTGCTGAATAAGGAACAAAAAATTAACACATTGAAAACACAACTCAATGTGAAAAACAATATGCAGGATATCTATACAAATATGGACAGGGCAATGTCAGGAACAAAAGGATGCCACCTCTTTAATGGAAATAAAATATCAACCAAACAGAGGGCTTAATTTTATAGATACCTTGAAAATCAAAGTGAAATAATAATGTGGGAGGCTAGTCTATTTTGCCAGAATTTAGTTTCTGCAACTCAAAATGCTTCTCAATATCTTGTGTGGCCCCACATGCTTGTATGCATGTTTGATGTTATTGCATGCCCCTAATGAGATAACAGATGGTGTCTTGTGGAATCACTGAGCTCCTGTTGAGTCTGAGGAGCAGACATACATTAATGTCCCATTCAATTGTATCAATCCTTTTATCCTCCTGCTACTGCCTATATACTCTTGCCACGTGAGGCTGGGCATTGTCGTGCATCAGGAGGAACCCAGGGCCTACTGCACCAGTGTAGTGTCTGACAATGGGTTTAAGGATTTCATCCCAATACCTAATGGCAGTCAGACTGCCATTTTCTAGCTGGTAGAGGTCTGTGTGGGATGCTCAATTATGTTGCAGGCAGCATAGCATTCTCCTTGTCTTCTCCAGACTCTTGCATGCCTATCACAGATATTCAGGTGAACCTGCTCTCATCTGTGAAAAGCACAGGGCACCAGTGGTTGAATTCTGGTGTTGTCAATGGAGCTCCATAGTGCTAGGCAGTGAGCACAGGGCCTACTACACAACGTGGTGCTCTCAAGCCACCCTCATGAAGTCTGTTTCTAATTTTTTGGGTAGAGACATTCGCACCAGTGTCCTGCTGGAGGTCATTCTGTAGGGCACAGGCAGTGCTCAACTTGTTCCTACTTGCACAAAGGAGTTGATATGGGTCCTGCCTGTAATATTCAGGGCCGGCACGTACTGCTGACATCAGTACGTCCACGCATGCTTACTGTCATGTCCCATTGAAGCCGTAGTCTAACGTGTGATCTCAAGCAATAAAGCAGCAATCAAACGAAGCTCCGTGCCCGCACTAAGTTATTATTAAATACAAGGTATGAACATTACATTGGCGACGAGGATAAAAACAGACGAAAGACAGACAACATCAACTACGGTATTTCGAGTACGGCATTTCCTTTTATTAGATTAGTTTACCTCAGTAAGTTTAGCTAGTCAGGTAGCGGTTACGATGCTAGCCCAAGGCCCGGCTATACCACCGTTTGAGCCGGAGAGCGAGCCAAGCTCTGTCGGTCCTCGTTGGACTAAATGGCTCCAACGATTCGAAAACTACACCACGGCAATGGCAATCACCGGAGATGCGAGGACCAAAGCGCTTCTTCTTCATCTAGCCGGTGAGAGAGTACACGACATCTATGATACGATGGCGGGAGACGGGGACAAGTATGCAGACGTTACGGCCAAGTTAACGAACCACTTCGCGCCGAAAAGGAACGTCCAGTATGAAGTCTACGTTTTCCGACAAGCTGTACAACTGCCTGGTGAGAGTATAGACGTTTATGCCACTCGACTTCGCATGTTAGCGAAACATTGCGAGTTTACCAATGCTGAAAATGAGATCAAGTCACAGATCATTCAGAGCTGCACATCATCCAGGGTGCGTAAATACGGCCTAAGAGAAACAACGAAAGAGCTAAAAGACCTGCTCGAGTATGGAAGGACGCTTGAAGTATCGGAGCTGCAGTCGAAGGGTATAGAAGAGGGCTCCAACATCACCTCCTCAGTCAACAGAGTGTACAAACCGCCCGGGGGGAAAGCTTACCGGCAGCAGCACCCAGCGAGACACACCGGCGGCAACAACACTCTGTGCCGAAACTGTGGCGGTGAGTGGCCGCATTCCAATGGCTGTCCGGCGAGAGACAAGCAGTGCAAGGCGTGCGGGAAGCTGAACCACTTCGCGAGGCAGTGCAGGTCGACGCAACACACAAAGACACGGACGCACAAGAAAAGCAGCAGGAGAGTCAACCAGGTAGAGACCCGACGAGAACCAGCCCAGCATGAACCAGCCCGTGGTGAGTCGTCTTCTAGCAGTGATGATGAGTACTACGCATACACAGTCAAGAGCGACAACAGCAAGCAGCCATTGACCAAGATCACAGTGAATGGAGACCAAGTGCAGGCTCTAATTGACTCCGGTGCCGCAGTAAACATAATCAGCGAGAAGACGTACAACAGCCTCACCATCCAGCCTCGCCTCCTCCGCACAGACCTGAGAATAATGGCTTATGGATCCAAAGACGCCCTGCCCATCATCGGGAAGTTCACCAGCTGCGTAGAGGCGCGGAACAAGAAGAAGACGGACGGTACGTTCTACGTGGTCAGAGGTGACGGCTGCTCCCTGCTTAGCTATCAGACAGCAGATGAGCTGGGGCTAATCAAGATCATCCACTCCGTAACGCCCCCACCAGCAAGCCTCACAGTCGCAGACCAGCTTGTAAGCAGCCACCCTGAACTGTTTGACGGTATAGGCAAGCTCAAGAACTTCCAGGTAACACTACACCTCGACAGAGACATACAGCCGACATGCCAGCCACACAGGAGAGTCCCGTTCCACCTGCGTGAGAAGGTCGAAGAAGAGCTACGGCGACTCGAGGCTGAGGACATCATTGAGAAGGTAACCGGACCGACACCATGGGTATCACCCATCGTAACACCACCAAAGCCCAAAGACCCAGACAAGGTGCGTATCTGCGTTGACATGCGACAAGCAAACACAGCAGTCCGGAGGGAACGCCACCTGACCCCAACCCTCGATGACGTCATACACGAGCTGAACGGCGCGACGGTGTTCTCGAAGCTGGACCTGACAGCGGGGTACCATCAGCTGGAACTCCACCCCGACAGCAGGTACATCACCACGTTCACTACACACCTAGGCCTGAGGAGATACAAGCGCCTCTACTTCGGGATCTCCTCAGCAGCTGAAGTGTTTCAAAACACCATTCGTCAGGCACTCCAGGACATCGCCGGCGTGAAGAACCTCAGCGACGACATCATTATTTACGGTGCGACACAGGCTGAACACGACAAAAGTCTCACGGCAGTATTCAAGCGGCTGAAGGAACTGGGCCTCACACTAAACAGGCGAAAGTGCGAATTCAACCAGAGTCGACTGGAGTTCTTCGGCTTCGTGTTCTCGAATGGTGGCATCTCAGCTGACCCCAAGAAAGTCGAGAGCATACATCAAGCAGGCAAGCCCAAGGATGCAGCAGAGGTGAGAAGTTTTCTTGGCATGGCGAACTACTGCTCTCGCTTCATTCCAGACTTCGCCACTGTCACAGAGCCACTGAGGAAGCTCACCAGGAAGGACACTCCTTGGCAGTGGGGTGCTGAACAAGACGCAGCGCTGAACAAGCTCAAAGACAGCCTCACCAGTGACACCACGATGGCATACTTCAACCCCAACATGGACACCGAGCTCATCGTCGACGCCAGCCCAGTGGGACTAGGGGCAATCCTACTGCAGAAAGACGAAAGCGGCAAGAAGCACATCATCGCATACGCCAGCAGAGCACTCAGCGACGTAGAACGGCGCTACTCCCAGACCGAGCGTGAAGCACTCGCCATCGTGTGGAGCTGTGAGCACTTCCATCTCTACATCTACGGCAAAGAGTTCACCATGGTGACAGACCACAAACCACTAGAGCTCATCTGGAACAACCCGAGGTCCAAGCCACCAGCCCGCATAGAGAGATGGGGACTCCGACTCCAGCCTTACAACCTCAAGGTAGAGTACCGCAAGGGCTCGGACAACCCAGCTGACTACATGCCACGTCACCCAATCCAAGCACACTCATCCAACAAAAGCACACGTGCAACAAAAGTAGCTGAAGAGTACATCAACTTCATCACAGAGAACAACACTCCAAAGGCGATGACACTGGAAGAAATCAAGAGCGAGACACTCAAAGACGAGACCCTGCAACAAGTGAGTACCCTCATCCGCACGAACACCTGGCACACAGTCACTAAAAACTCTGTATTGAAACCATTTGAACATGTAAAGGGTGAACTCACTGTGTCACATGAGAGCGACATCATCCTGAGGGGCTCCAGAATAGTCATCCCCCCTTCACTACAGCACAGAGCACTGCAGATTGCACACGAGTCACACCAGGGAATTAACAAAACAAAAGCCCTTCTGCGTGAAAGAGTATGGTTTCCGGACATCGACCGGCAAGCTGAGGCCATGGTAAGAAACTGCCTAGCCTGCCAAGCCACCACACCAGAGACACATACAGAGCCTCTACACATGTCATACCTCCCTGACACTGTCTGGCAAGGTGTCAGTGCAGACTTTTACGGCCCATTGCCAACGGGTGAATACCTGCTTGTCATCATGGACGAGTACTCCAGGTACCCAGTGGTCGAGATCATACGCTCCACATCTGCAAACACAGTCATCCCTGTGTTCGACAAGATCTTCTCGATGTTCGGCATCCTCAGAACGGTGAAAACCGACAACGGCCCTCCATTCAACAGCGAGCAGTTCAGCAAGTTTGCGGCCTACATGGGTTTCCACCATCGCAAAATCACACCCCTGTGGCCTCAAGCCAACGGCACAGCAGAGAGATTCATGAAGACACTGGGCAAGTGTCTCAGAGTTGCTCACATGCAAAACATGCCATGGAAACAACACCTATACACACTCCTTCGGGAATATCGCGCCACACCACACAGCACCACATCATCTTCACCTGCCGAGCTGTTGCTCAAACGCAGGATCCACACCAAAATGCCATCTGTGAATACACACACACACACACCAACTGACAAGGCCATTCGCAAGAAAGACCGCGGGGCCAAAGCCAAAATGAAAACATATGCAGACACTCACAGACACGCCAGGCCCCACACTTTCCAGCCTGGTGACACAGTGTTGTGGTCCCAACCTAGACGCAACAAACTCACACCACCATACAACCCCAAGCCCTACAAAGTGACTCGTGTCAAAGGCACCATGGTCACAGCTGAGCGGAATGGACACTCAGTAACTAGGAACTCCTCCTTTTTCAAAAAACTCAGTCATACACCTCAGCACACTTCCACAGTTGCAGATGATGACGATGTCACTTCTGGCATCACTGCTGACACTCCCCCTGTGTTGGCGAGGTATCCAACAAGACGGCGGCAGCCTCCACGGTACCTCAACGACTTCCTGAGAGAGTCTGAGGAATAATCAAAAAAAAAAAGAAAAAAAAAAGAAAGCAAATACTCTGATGTTCAAAAAAAAAAGAGTAAATGCTACAATGATACCACCATTACTTGTTGTAACACTTTTCATCATCTGTTGTCATATTTTCATGGCCAAAAAGATTTGTATTTTACTGTTATTGTTGTACTGTTGTGCATGTACGTATACCTCTCACTTGACCCTAACAAAACAAAACTGATTCATATTTCTACTATTGTTGATATCGTACTACTGTTTACATATGCCGATGCTCCCCACTTGAGAATACTCAGGTAAATCTGCTTAATCTAAATGCACTTAATTTTGTCATCTAATCCTGCTGCACTATGATTCAATTACTCAGGGTTAAGTGTTGTACTTTCATGTCTTTGTATTTGTCTCAGTATAGAGATATAATTTACTATTCTGTGCCTTAAGCACTATGCTCACAAGTTCACTTCTCAGCGTTTAATTGATCCATGTGAAATATATACTCAAGTTGTATACTTACCTGTGTATTTCAGTTTGACGAGAAAAATACTTACCTGTTTATGGCACCTTTAAGAATTCAATCATTTACATTATTGATTTTGAATGTGTTGTGTGATTATCAGTAATGTCAAACGTGATTTAAAAAAAAAAAAAAAAAAGAGTGATGTAATATTCAGGGCCGGCACGTACTGCTGACGTCAGTACGTCCACGCATGCTTACTGTCATGTCCCATTGAAGCCGTAGTCTAACGTGTGATCTCAAGCAATAAAGCAGCAATCAAACGAAGCTCCGTGCCCGCACTAAGTTATTATTAAATACAAGGTACGAACATTACACTGCCAATGGGTTGAGGACCTTCCTTTGCACACGTAACTGCTCACTTCCTGTTTGCACTATATCAACCATGTTTACACTTCCTGTTTGCACTATATCAACCATGTTTACACTTCCTGTTTGCACTATATCAACCATGTTTACACTTCCTGTTTGCACTATATCAACCATGTTTGCACACTGTTTTACTACTGACAGTTGCACATAAACTAATGTTGCACATCATCTGTAAATATGTACATAGCACCTAGCCTATATTTTTCATAGTGTATATTCAGTAAACATTGTTTCTATTATATATATATATATATATATATATATATATATATATATATATATATATATATATATTTTTTTTTAGATTAAGATTAAGCCTTTATTTGGTCTTAATTTGACTTCTGCATTTGACCCATCCTTTTCAGGAGCAGTGGGCAGCTATATTTGGCGCCCGGGGGGCAGTACCGTGAAGGGTCTTGCCCAAGGACCCACACTGGCTTGCTCATTGCTGGGGAGGGGGGTATGTGAACTCAGGTCCCCCTGGGGGAAAGTTAGTGACTATATATATATATATATATATATATATATATATATATATATATATATATATATATATATATATATATATATATATATATATATATATATATATATAGATAGATATATATATATATGTGTGTGTATATATATATATATGTGTATGTGTGTGTATGTGGAAGAGCCAAAAGTGTTCCTCCTCTGTACCCTGCAGCCTTAAAGCAGTGTCCACGGGGAACCGTGAACACAACAGGAAAGGCCTCCCCTTACTCTGCTGGTGGTTCGGTTGGTGACAAAGTTATCCATTCTCTCAAAGTGTTTTCTCTGGAAGATCTTTTGCCACAGTTGATGCCATATTGTGGCAAAAGCCTGTAGCAGCTCAAATGTCCATAGCTAATTCTTCTTCTTGCACAGACTCCATGGATACAAAAAACAATAAATTTCACAAAATCCAACAGTCTTTTACTTGTGTCCTTTGAACTGCATGTGCTGCACATAGAATCCCATGGTATAATGTTACAACTGAGCTCAAAAAGCACAAAGTTACAAAAACTGTTCAGTGTGTGAGCTACAAAAGTGATAATCACTAAATAAAGTAGTAAACAGAGTTAGCACTAAAAAACTGCCAAAAAAGACCAAGAGGGAGAAACTTAAAATGGCATCCAAATACAAAACCAGTCTTGTTTTAGGGGCTGTCTCATTGTTGTCACTCATTTGTTCATTTCCATTGAAAGAGGTGGCATCCTTTAGTTCCTAAGACATTGCCCTGTCCATATTTGTAATTTTTTTGACCATTGGATGGAAAAAAATCTAAATGCATTTTGTTCTGACAAGCATTGCTACTCTGCTTAGATTTCCAATTCACTGATTCATTTACAGGGCTTATTCATTCACATTTCTGTATATATGCCAGAATTAAAAGTTAACACTAAGACTTTATACAAAGATGTGCATTATTTTCAGGACAACTAGAACAGGACAGGAACATGAAGTCAGCCAAAGTGGAGATCTTGGTTGATGGTACTCATTTTTATATCATAGTAAGTGCTTTAAATTGTTTGACTAATATAAGCATTCACATTAACCACTTTTTACTAATACTTTTAATAGTATTGTCTAGTGTTCCTAGTACTTTTTGGCAATTTGAGTGTTGTACATATACCTAGTTTGCACTAAAAAACTATGGTGTGTGTGTGTGTGTGTGTGTGTGTGTGTGTGTGTGTGTGTGTGTGTGTGTGTGTGTGTGTGTGTGTGCGCGTGTGTGAAACAGTGCAGTTTCAAGTACTAAATGACATCACAGAGGATGGACCTTATTGCAGCCAGGTGTTTGTGATACAAACACCTGGTTGTGTGGATACCTGTTAAAGTCTCACTTTAAAATAACTTTAAAATAAGCCCTTTCTGTCCTCTTTAGGGTTTCACTGATAAACAAACCATTGCAGCAGAGCAGAGGACCCGCTACCACCTGGAGGCCAAACTGTCTGCCACTGGAGCTCCAATGATACTCTCTGCTAACGTCACACGTGGCCTGGGCAGGAGGACCAGCTTTTCTGCATCAGTGAAAAATGTGTTCAGAGAGACAGCCACAGTGTCAGGTGTCAGTCCTGTAGTCAAAGAGAAGGCTAAGTACATTAGTGTTGTCACAATACAAAAGTTTCAAAGACCATTTTGTTGCTAAGGAATTCACCCAATACTTGATACCATTTACGATACCACAAAAAAGCTCAAAATGAGACTAAAGTTGTTCAGGCAAGCTCGAAATTTGTTCTGTAAATTTCACTTTTTTAGAATCGATACCTGCTCAAAAGCTTAGGCTCAAATTAGGTTTAGTATCGAATAGGCCTTTCACAATCATTTCTATATCAATTCATCATTCTATATATTATCGCTATATTTTTAGGAAGTTAGTATTTATTGTATGCACATTTTCTTTATACTACTGGGAATATTTTTGTTATTTTTTGGTTATATGATGATTTGATCCATAGAAGATTGAATTAATAACTTCTATGACCTATTATAGATGCAAACTAAGTACTAAGTGTTTAATTCTGCTATGTATTTATTGCAGCTCATGTTTGTTTACAATATTGTATATTTAAAGTATCTTTGTGGTATAAATCCGCTCTTGGGTTATTGTGTCAGTGGCATAAATCATCCATCCATCCATTGTCTTCCGCTTAGCCGGGGCTGGGTTACATTGGCCGAGAGACATAGTCCCTCCAGCGTGTTGAAGCAAGGACTTTTCACCTTTTTCTGGTCAAGAGCCATGGCCTAGGATTTGGAAGAGCTGATCCTCATCCCAGCCGCTTCACACTCAGCTGCAAACTGCCCCAGTGCACATTGGAGGTCCCGGTCCAATGAAGCCATCAGGACATCATCTGCAAACAGCAGAGATGAGATCCTGTGGTCCCCAAACCGGATCCCCTCTGGCCCTTGACTGCACCTAGAAATTCTGTCCATAAATACAATGAACAAAACCGGCGACAAAGGGCAGCCCTGGAGTCCAACATGCACCGGAAACAGGTTTGATTTGCTGGCGGCAATACGAACACAGCTCCTGCTCCAGTCATACAGGGACCGAACAGCCCTTAACAAAAAGCCCCGGACCCCATACTCCCAGAGCACTTCCCACAGGACCCCACGAGGGACACAGTTGAATGCCTTCTCCAGATCCACAAAGCACATGTGGACTAGTTGGGCCCGAGAGTATAGAGTTGATCCAGTGTTCCGCGGCCGGGATGAAAACCACTCTGCTCCTCCTGAATCCAAGGATCGACCATCTGTCGGATTCTTTTCTCCAGCACCCTGAAATAGACCTTACCAGGGAGGCTGAGGAGTGTGATTCCCCTGTAGTTGGAACACACCCTCCAGTTCCCCTTCTTAATCAGAGGGACCACAACTCCAGTCTGCCAGTCCAGAGGTACTGTCCCTGACCGCCACGCGATGTTGCAAAGACGTGTCAGCCTGACAACATCAAGAGACTTAAGATACTCAGAACGGATCTCATCCACCCCTGCAGCCTTGCCAGCGAGGAGCTTGCCAACCATTTTAGTACTGTTGTTTACTCCTGTTATTGAATTTTACCCCCGTTGCACTGTTGTTTACTACTGTTATTGCACATTTACTACTGGAATTTTAGTACTGTTGTTTACTCCTGTTATTGCACTAGAATTACTACTGTTGCACATTTATTTTTATTTTATCTTAACTCCTATGCACATTCTACTGCACATGACCAAGTCACTGCTGTATCTTCCACTGCACATTTTGATGCACACTGCACACTTTGGAAATCTGTATATAGTACAGTTTATTTATTATGTTGCACTGTTTTAAGATTTTAGACCGTAGACTTTAGTTTTAACTTTAGATCTCTGTCTTAGATAGTTTTTGTTGTGTTTTGTCTTCATATTGTATTTTGTACACTGTCTTTTTGCACTACCTGGCCAGAGAGAAACAAAATTTCGATTCACTGTATGTTGAACACATATGGCAGAATTGACAATAAAGCTGACTTTGAACTTTGAACTTTTGAACCATCTCAGTGACTTCGGCCAGGGCAATGGACAAGTCCGCCTCTGAGTCCCCCCCTTCTTCCTCAGAAGACGTGACAGTGGGATTGAGGAGATCCTCAAAGTATTCTTTCCACCATCCCTAGACGAGGTCAACAGCTCACCACTCACACTGTAAACAGTGCTGGTGAAGCACTGCTTCCCTCTCCTGAGGCGTCGGACAATTTGCCAGAATTTCTCTGAGGCTGTCCAGTAGTCCTCCTCCATGGCCTTTCCGATCTCCTCTCAACGCCAAGTTTTTGCCTCTGTAACCACTTGGGCTGCCAGAGGGCTGACATGACAACAAAATCGATCATTGACCTCCGGTCTAGGGTGTCCTGGTGCCACATGCACTGATGGACACCCTTGTGCTCGAAACATGGTGTTTGTTATGGACAAACTGTGGCTAGCACAGAAGTCCAATAACAGGACACTGCTCAGTTTCAGATCAGGGAGGTCGTTCTTTCCAATCACCTCTCTCCACGTGTCATTGTCATTGCCCACTTTGGTGTTGAAGCCCCCCAGTTGAACAACAGAGTTCCTGGTCAGTGCACTGTCCAGTACCCCTCAGTGAACTCCAGCACACGGCGGCTGAGCTGTAGGGCAATGAGCAAGCCCCCCACCCCCAGCGAGGTGACATTCCATGTCCCCAGAGCTAGTCTCCATGTCCAGAGATCCGGTGGCCGAGGCTCCTGCCTTCAGCTCCCACCCAGATCTCCCTGCCCAGCCGCCTATGGATCCTCCTGTGGGTGGTGGGTCATAAAGACCCCAATAACATAGCTCCCGGGATCATTCGGGTACTCAAACCCCTCCACCACATTAACGTGGCAGTTCAGTGAGGGATGACATGAATTAGTTTCAATATTATCGTTTATCATTTGTAATTTCTTCAGCAATATATCGTGCTGCAAAATGTGTTATCTTGACAGGGCTAATATTGTTAAGTATATGATTTCACAGTCCTAATGTACATGGCCTTTTCTAGTATAGGGTTCATCCTAAATCAGTGCTGTGCTGTGTGTGCAGTGGCTGTGGAGCACAGGCGGGGCCCCTGCAGTCAGCAGTACTCTGTGGAGGGGAAGCTGCTGTTGCCGGGACTGTTGGGGGGATGGATGCTGGGTCTCCTGGAACAGAGGGCTTCACTGTGGAGCTCCGCACTCAGGCTCAAGTACGGACTGGGAGGTAAGAGACTGTTTATCTATACAGTTTATTTATGCCTACAGACAAGTTTGCAGTGTGGCGCAGGTTTGTTTTATTAGCTATTGATACTTTGCAGTGAATCATATGCTGGCGGTGTTCTACGTACATGTATCTCTAAGGTGGAATGTTCAGCAGTTACCATGCTGACACAATGCACACATTCGTAACAAACAGAGCCAAAACAGATTTAAAGGTGTATTGTGTAACTTTTTCTGGTGGAGGGTCTGTCAAATGCTTTTCTCCATGAAGTTGTTATTACTTTGTCAGAAATGTTTCACAGTGTGGCTTTAAACCTTTTTATTGTCATGTCATGTCATGTCAGGCCAAGTTACAGGTCAGATCTCTAGAGACGCAACCCTGCTCACAGACAGAATGCATATTTCTCTAGGTATTTTTGAGCTGTAAAGCTACCTGTAATTGAATAAATGTAAGGGAGATCTGTTTAATGTCAGATGTGGAACAAAGCAAAGCACCCCCAGCCAAAACGTTGCATAGTGCATCTTTAAGTTTGAAAAAATACAAAAGGGTTTTAAAGAGCACATTTTCTACTGTGATCAGTCCGACATTCATGGTCCTGTTTAGGAGTTTGATTTTCAAAAAAAGGTGAGACTTGTGATTTGTTTAACAATAAAAATTAGCTCAGCTGTTCTAGTTCTAACTAAAACGTCTCTTTCTGGTCAGGTTGTTTTAAAATTAAACTCAGATTAAAACTGACTAAGCCTCAGGCAGAGTAGTGCCTACATTTAGCATCACACCACCAGGGAATGTTGATGACATCAGCTGCAAAATATCCAGTTATAATTATTATTTAATGTTTCAATAATAATAAATCCTGTGGCATTCATTTAGATCCATAAATACATATATTAAATGGAAGTAAAATAATTTTTCATCACACTTTTTCCCAAACCCTCTCCACATATTTCATACAGCCTCATTTTTCATATAATTATTTCTACATATTGAATTAGAGAAATGCACAGTGATTTGCAAATTCCAATGATTTTAAAATCTGAAAAAAATAAATAAAAAAATTAAAATACTACCACTACTATTATTTGCCCCTCACTATATGTGCAGCCAGACTCTTTGATGCTTAAATATAACTCTGATCACTCTAGTTAGTTTGGAGTAGTTTTGACCTTTGACTTTTACCCCTGCTGCAGAGGACGCGCGGGTCCTGCATCAGGAGTGCTTCACCTCTCAGAGGCTGAAGAGTGAGAGAGATTCCAACCACAGCTACATGAGCATCATGAGAGCCGAGCACCAATTTTACTGCTCCAACACGGCAGCCATCAACCACAAGGCAAGTGCACCACAGCTGACAGTTAAACCAGACTGATACGTGTGGCCCTCTCAAATGAGTTCTACACATCAGTCTGAGAAGGAACCAGTAATGAAGTGTTCAAACAATGACTTGAGCTGGATTGGTCAAAATTTTTGTTCCATTCAGCAGAGAGAAGAGCATCTTCTCTGTCCACAACTGCACACATTTTTGATACTTTGGACAACCCTAATGTGGACAGGCCATACTCAGTGGATTAATTTTGTCTGCAGGTTCAGGTCACACATGAGGAGAGTTCGAGTCTCCACAAATCACATCTGGATATGAGCTACGGAAACCACTGGGACGAGCTCACCAACAAGCAGAGACTGATCCTGAGCCAGATGTTTGTTAACCAATCCACACCAAACCACACCAGCTACACTCTGGAGGTAATCCTGTACTGTAAGAAATTATACTTTTCAAAATAACAATACTTTTACATGAGCACAAAATTTGGCTACTTCACCCACCTTTGACAGATAGATGTTATATTGTACTAAATAATCATCCCCTCTCTCTTGTGTGGTCTGATGGTAGTTCAGTGTGCAGGTGCCAGAGAAGAGTATCCACCACAGGACACGTCTGCTGCACTCTCACCAGAAGCTCCAGGGGGCAGCAGAGAGCAGCACTCACCTCAAAGTCCAGTACAACCAGCAGACTCCTCTAGTGATGGGCCTGCACTGGAGAGGCCCTCCTCACAGCGCCCAGCTCAGGAAGTGGGAAGGTGACAGTCCATGATGTTTAGTATGAGCTTATATCATCTTTCTTCATTATGGATTATAGAGTTAGGCTCACTTAAAGCTCCTATATTACACAAGATTGACTTGTGAGCTTTTAGCCAAGTTATAATACTGTTGATTCTTCAAAAACATACCCAGACTTATGTTTTGTTTCATTCATGCGTTAAAGTAAGGCTGCATTATTCACTGTCTGCATCTCTAAAGCTGAAAATTCTGTTCCACCTTTTGATGTCATGTAGTGGTAATTTTGAAGTTAATAGCTACCTTTTATCTTTTGTTTAGTAGAGACTGGCAAATCCAACTAAAATCATCCAAATCAGTGGTCCCCAACCACCGGGCCATGAACCGGTACCGGGCGTGAGCCCTTTGGTACCGGGCCACGGCATCTCATTCCCCCACCCCTTCATTTTGAGTGGCCCATCCTTGTTCCGAAAAGAGCACGTCAACTTCCATGTGCTACATTCAGACTGCAGGGCTTAATTTTTCTGTGAAATCCGATTTTTTTTGCGAGGTCGTTCACTTTTCCAATTAAATGTGACTTGTATGTGATCTCCAGTGGGAACGTTATACGCCCCAAAAGTGTCCCGCATGTGCCTTGGAGGACACGACGAGGTCACATGCAGCGAGCGTGCTCAGTGTTTACAGAAGTAGCCTAAAGTTGCTGTTGTACCGGAGCCAAAATATGTACAACTTATTTGTTTTAAGGAGGAGACGGAGAAGGAGAAGGACAAGGTTTTTGGCCGCGGCGTTTTGTGGGGCAGTGGCAGCAACGTCTGTAGAAATGAACGTGTTGGTGCGGAATCGCAGACAAGAGTGGTGGGTTGCTACGTGCTTCACCGCTTTACTGATACAGAGTTCATACACTATTTTTGCATGACGAGAAGAATGTTTGTGAGCGCCTACTTGTACCAGTCTCACTGGAGGAAACACACCCAGGTCGGATGAATGTGACCTGGCCGTTCAGACTGAAGCCCATCCATCCATCTTCTTCCGCTTTTCCATTTCTGGGTCGCGGGAGCAGCAGTCCAAGCAGATTATCTGCTCAGAACACAACACCAGCCCCATGGATCCCCCCACCGGTGGTGAGTCCAGGGGAGGACGGCCCACGTCACAACTGGCCTTGGTGTACTTCTGTCATGGGGGCTACCAGTGTCCGCAGACACTGGGGGCAAGGTGGGGTTAAGTGTCTTGCCCAAGGACACAACGGCAGCACTCATCTGTGGGAACTGGGATCACACACGGGCAACCCGTCAAGAGCAGGATTTGAACCGCCAACCCCTGGATCAGTAGACAAACGCTCTACCTGACAATAACTGAGCTACTGCCCCGCCCCCTTCAGGCTGAAGTCGCATGCCAAAAGATCAGATATGTATCAGATTTAGGACCACATATCCAAGTGGCCTGGGTCGCATTTGAAAAAATCGGATCTGTGTCATTCAGACTGTCATTAAAAGATCAGATACAGGTCACATAGAGGCGAAAAAAATCGGATTTGGGTCACGTCAGGTTGCAGTCTGAACATACGCTAATATTAAACCCAAATGCTAGGAAAATGAGTAAAAAACAGATGTCTGGAAAATTTCTTTGCAAAGGGGAAAAGGCCCAGTGAGGAGACAGAAGAAGAGCATATGACCACTAAGAAAAAGAAAGCTGGATTTAACAGACAATACCAGGAGACCTACTTAAAATATGGATTTATCGCAACAGGTGATTCCCACGCACCAAGCCCGCTCTGCATAACATGTGGCGACCAGCTCTCCAATGAGGCGGCCTTAAAAGTACGTTTGAGACATCAACTGGTATTCTGGATAAAAGTTACGGAGTAGACTGGACATAAGCAACACACTTCGGGTGTCACTGTGTCCCATTATGCCTAGATAGATCTCGTAGCAGAGAAACAAGCACAGGGCTCTCATTGATTCAGCGTTATGGTGAGTTGTATTTTCATGTACTTTATATTTGTTTTGTGATGTATCTTATTCTGAAGGCATGTTTAAGCATTACCACACCGACCAGAGAGCGTAGGGGCAGAGAGGATGTTGTGACTCTTGTTATGTTGTTGGCGCATGTCATGAGGTCGCTGTTATTAAAGTTACATACAAGTACACAGTGTATTCACCGTTATTATTATATTTATAACATGCCACATTTCTTGTGTTGTTCGTATAATTTTATTTTGTGGTATTTATCCGCCAATCCCCTCCTTGAGCCACCACCTTAACATGGTGGAGGGGTTTGAGTGCCCGAATGATCCCGGGAGCTATGTTGTCGGGGGCTTTATGCCCCTGGTAGGGTCACCCAAGGTAAACAGGTCCTGGGGGGGTCAGACTATGAGCAGTTCAGAAGCCCTTATGTCGAGTCTTACATTGAGGTCAGATACATTACCCAGACTAGCGTTACTGGGGCCCCACCCTGGAGCCAGACCTGGGGTGGGTGCTCGCCAGCGAGCGTCTGGTGGCCGGGCCTTTCCCCACGGGGCCCGGCCAGGCGAAGCCCAAAGGAGCGACATGGGGCCGTCCTCCAGTGGACCCATCACCCGCAGGAAGATCCATAAGGGCCGGATGCAAAGAGATCTGGGCAGCAGTCGAAGGCAGGGGCCTCGGAGACCGGATCTCCGGACATGGAGACTAGCTCTGGGGACATGGAATGTCACCTCGCTGGGGGGGAAGGAGCGCGAGGGTGCAAGGGAGTTTGCCCTACCAGTCCACATGTGCTTTGTGGATCTGGAGAAGGCAGTCGACCATTTCCTTTGTGGGGTCCTGTGGAGAGTGCTCTGGGAGTACGGGGTTCGGGACCCTTTGCTAAGGGCTGTTCGGTCCCTGTATGACCGGAGCAGGAGCTGTGTTCGTATTGCAGGTAGTAAGTCGGACCTATTTCCGGTGCATGTTGGACTCCGCCAGGGCTGCCCTTTGTCACCGGTTATGTTCATTATATTTATGGACAGAATTTCTAGGCGCAGTCAGGGGCCGGAGGGGATCTAGTTTGGGAACCACAGGATCTCATCTCTGCTGTTTGCAGATGATGTTGTCCTGATGGCTTCATCGAACCGGGACCTCCAGCATGCATTGGGGCGGTTTGCAGCCAAGTGTGAAGCGGCTGGGACGAGGATCAGCTCTTCCAAATCCTAGGCCATGGTTCTCGACCGGAAAAAGGTGGCTTGCCCTCTCCGGGTGGGTGGAGAGTCGTTGTCTCAGGTGGAGGAGTTCAAGTATCTCGGGGTCTTGTTCACGAGTGAGGGGAGAGATTGACTGGCGGATTGTTGCAGCCTCGGCAGTGATGCGGTCGCTGTACTGGACTGTTGTGGTGAAGAGGGAGTTGAGCCAAAAGGCGAAGCTCTCAATTTACCTGTCAATCTACGTTCCTACCCTCACCTATGGTTATGAGCTCTGGGTACTGACTGAAAGGACAAGATCGCGGATACAAGCGGCCGAAATGAGTTTCCTCTGCAGAGTGGCTGGGTGCACCCTTAGAGATAGGGTGATGAGCTCAGTCACATGGGCGCTTCTCCACGTCAAGAGGAACCAGCTGAGTTTGATTGGGCATCTGTTTCGGATGCCTCCTGGACGCCTCCTGTTCCGGGCCCCCCACCCCCCCACCCCCCTTCCCCTCCACTGGTCCGTGGCACAAAAAAGGTTGGGGACCACTGATCCAAATGATTCTTGTGAAGGTATAAACACAGTGTAGCATTTCTTGTATTATCACATGACATCACAAGGTGGAACAGAGGGTTTTCTGTTTAAGAGAAGAACTTGCCCTAAATATGCAGGGTTTGTGTGCTAAACATGTTTGAATGGAACAAAACACAACTCCAGGTCTGTCTGTGATGAGGAAACTACATTATAACATTGATCAGAATATATAATGCAGAACCTTTTCAAACCGTCCTTACAGTTAGCTGTACAAACCTGTACAATGCTCCGCCCACAAGCCTATGTCACGCATGCTCCCTCATGGCATTTTTCCATAAATATACAAAAACATGACAGAAAATTATAAACTACAATGTGATAAACCTGATGTGATGTGCAGTTTCATTCGTGTGATGCATGCTGATTGTGTTGTGATGTGACTGTAAAGGGAAGAGAAACAAATTACACATCATGCACACATCATGTTGTTTGTGGCCAATATAACATTTAACAACAAAAGGTAACATGTGATCTAAATATGCTTTGTGTTAATAATAAATATGACACAGAAGTCTAGTATTTGATCAAATGTACCTGCCCATGTGGCCTCTTGTTGCCCCAGGCACGTTAAACATGGATTCTTCCTGGCTGTATATCCACACCTCTCACAAGCTGAGCAGAGGGCCCCACACACTGCAGCTCAGCTCAGAGTTCACCAGCAGTAAGAGCCTGAGCATACCACACCTGACGCTGGAGGCCCTGTACAGACACAGGGGCCGAGAGACAGGGGCCCGGCTGCACCTGCATTCTCCACACCTCACATACATCCAGGTAATGCGGACAACATACTTTTATAGTAGAATTATATTCTAAACCAGTGTTTCTCAAACTGTGGTACACTAGCTCCTTCAGATGGGACTCGGAGCTCTTCAGTTTGTGGGTTTGCTCCATTTAGAATTCATTTAATCCACTTTTTTGTCCTCATTTGGATAATCCCTTATTTAGAACTACAGTGGAAATGATGTCTTCCACTAACATAGTTGCTTTGGTATCAGCTCTAGAATATGAGATAAAGAGCATGCACATCAAGCAAACATTCATCTGAAAAGCCTAAAGCACTTTCTGACGTCACACTCAGGGAAAGGTTTCCACCCCCCGACTGGATGTCTACCCACCGTCTCTGGAAATCGCGCCCAGAGAATTTGGACCGCAAACGAGCAACGCAATGCGAGATGCTTTTTTTTTTTTTTTTGCCTGGAGACACGTGAGAGTGTTTCCAGGCTCGGATGTCCTTTATCCGAGCCTCCGAACCTCTGAAATAGCAGTGGTTTAATTTTATTTTCTGTGGAAATAGTGTTTTTTTAATGGAAATCGTCTCATATCTTCACACAGCGCACCGCTAATCCAGGAAAAAGTGGAGCATTTGGCCACACCCCCACCCACTGCACTGGCCTGTCTCTGTTCTCCTCATTTGCATTCAAGCAACAATGCCCAGAATAAAGCGTTTCAGAGACATATTTAGCCTAATGAAGACAGTCAGAGTCATATCTCATGCACTGAGGCTTGATTTTGAAGGATTCATTTACAATATTAGGGAACCATTAAGGAGCCATATAAAAGCATCAAGAAGTACCATGTCATGGGCTCTGGGCATAAGTCTCTGGATGTTGTAGGGCTGTCTTGGCTGACACGTCTCTGCAACATCGCGTGGCGTTCGGGGACAGTGCCTCTGGGCTCGCAGACCGGGGTGGTGGTCCCTCTGTTTAAGAAGGAGGGTGTGTTCCAATTATCGGGGAATTCCAGGGTGAGGAGAATTCGACCAATAGTCGAACCTCGGATTCAGGAGGAGCAGTGTGGTTTTTGTCCCGGCCAGGGAACACTGGACCAGCTCTATACTCTCCATCCATGGAGCAGGAGCTGTGTTCGCACTGCCGGTAGTAAGTCGGACCTGTTTCCGGTGCATGTTGGACTCTGCCAGGGCTGCCCTTTGTCAGCAGTTCTGTGGGTGGAGAGTCCTTGCCTCAAGTGGAGGAGTTCAAGTATCTCGGGGTCTTATTCACGAGTGAGGGCAGGATGGAGCGTGAGATTGACAGGCGGATCGGTGCAGCATCGGCAGTGATGCGGTCACTGTACCGGACCGTTGTGGTGAAGAGGGAGCTGAGCCAAAAGGCGAAGCTCTCAATTTACCGTTCAATCTACATTCCTACCCTCACCTATGGCCGTGAGCTCTGGGTAATGACCGAAAGGACAAGATCACGGATACAAGCGGCCGAAATGAGTTTTCTCCGCATGGTGGCTGGGCGCACCCTTAGAGTTAGGGTGAGGAACTCAGTCACACGAGGAGCTCGGAGTAGAGCCGCTGCTTCTCCACGTCGAGAGGAGCCAGCTGAGGTGGCTCGGGCATCTGTTCCGGATGCCTCCTGGACGCCTCCCTCGGGAGGTGTTCCGGGCATGTCCCACCGGGAGGAGGCCCTGGGGAAGACCTACGACATGCTGGAGGGACTATGTCTTCCGGCTGGCCTGGGAAGGCCTTGGGGTCCAGGAGCTGGAGGAAGTGTCCAGGGTGAAGGAGGTCTGGGCATCCCTGGTTAGACTGTTGCCCCCACGACCTGGCCCCGGATAAGCAGAAGAAAATGGATGGACGGAAAATGGGTCACTGACCTTTCTAAGAGAGACCAGTGCTGCAGATAAACAAATGCATGATTAAAGTGCCTAGGTTAGACTACTCATTTTACTAAAACTCATTTTATTATTTCTTTAAATATTTAAGATTTTACTACTTTTTTTTCAGTTTGGGCTTTTTTTCTGGTTTTTGTTACTTCCTGGTTGGAAATCATGACATCATGCTGGGGAATTCCATAACTGTAACCTAGCAATCATGCTGTACACTGGGTCAAAACTCTTCTTATGTACACAAAAATATTATTTGTCAAATACAAATTTAAGAAAAGACCTGAATCTTGTTGAAATAAGTATCTATCAAAAAATGTGTTTCTTGTGTAAATTGTATCAGTATGGAAATCTCCAAAATTGAACTCTCTACCCTCCTGTAACATATTTTCCAATTTTTCTTCACAAATTGCTTCTTGGTATAAAACTATCATTTATTTTTACACAAGTATTATCCCACCATATTAAGTCCAAATTTGAGAGTCATTCACGATATCAGTGATTTCAGGATTTCAAGATTTTTTATTTGACATATGCAGGATAGAATGAATAGAATGCCTTTTATTGTCACTATTCAAAAGATCAACGACAGCTTTATTGTCAATTCTGCCATATGTGTTCAACATACAGTGAATCGAAATTTCGTTTCTCTCTGGCCAGGTAGTGCAAAAAAGACAAAGACAAAGAAGTGTACAAAATACAATATAAAGACAAAACACAACAAAAACTATCTAAGACTAAAATCTAAATCTAAAACTAATATCTAAGATCTAAGATCTAAAATCTGGAAGCAGTGCAACATAATAAATAGATACCTATTTACAGATGTCCAAAAATGTGCAGTGTGCATCAGAAATGTGCAATGGAATATACAGATACAGATACATATGTACAATTTACATCATACATACTCACAATGAAATTGAAAACATCTCACTTCAGTGCAGACATTTAAGTACAATATATACAACACATTGCAGAGGTAGATGTCTCACAGAATTCAGTTTAGCATATTGTACTGCATTAAATATTATCAACAAGCTATAGCACAGTGTTCAGTATTGAACAAGAAGTAGTAATGGCATGAAATAATAGCACATGGTAAAAAAGTGTTCCAAAAAGTGCAGGGGAAAAGGTAAACAATATAATAAAAAAAATGTTATAAAATATAATAAAATACAAAGGTACAGGTAGGATTAAATAAGGTGTAAGTAGAGTATTTCACAGATTGCACATAATATAGTATAGTATAAGTGTTGCACGTGGTTATGAAGCAGGTTATTGACAGGTAACAGTAGCATTTACAATGAAGTAGTGACAAACATGATACATTCATACAGAGCAGCAGCAGTAAACATATGCATAATGAAAAATAGTTTAGTGCAGTATTAACGAGAGTTCAGTATTATTACGGTATGATCCAGAGTTCAGTAGTCTTTGAGTCTTTTTGTGCGTGCTGGCAGGCTCCTGTATCGTCTACCAGAGGGTAGCAGACGGAAGAGTCCTTGTGCCGGATGAGTATGGTCCTTAGTGATGCTGCGTGCCTTACGCAGACCCCTGCTGTGGTAAATGTCCTGGATGGAGGGAAGACTGCTGCCATTGATGTCCTCTGCCGCTCGCTCCACCCTCTGTAGTGCTTTGCGGCTCTGAGCGGTGCAGTTCCCATACCACACTGTGATGCAGCCCGTCAGCAGGCTCTCAATGGTGCACCTGTAGAAGTTTGTGATGATGCTGGTGTTCATATCAAACTTCCTCAACTTCCTCAGGAAGTAGAGTCTTTGTCAGGCATATTAGTTGTGTGTAATGGAAATGCACTCTTAAATGGGCTCCTGTGTGTGTTGTCAGAGCGGAGGATGGTTGCTGGTGGGGAAGAGGAGCGTGAGGGCATCCTGTTCCTGGGAGTGTGTGTGGACCCCTCGTCTGGGAGGAGGGCTCTCTCTGGACACCTCTAGACTTAGCAACAGCCTGGAGATGACCTGCAGCTACGGCCAGCACAATGCCAGTGTGACCGCTGCACTCACCTCTGCTGACAAGGTATAGTAGTCATTAAAGGTCACTTAAGGACCACTGTACCGCAGCAAACCAGTGGAATGATCTATGGCTGTAGGACTTAATCAGCCGACGGTGTCTTAGTCCAGCAAAATGTGGATTAGTTGTCTCATTGTCTCATTTCAATGATAAGGGCATATGGAACTACAGCAGAAAGGAGACATTAGATTCAAGATTCAAAGCTTTTATTGTCATATGCACAGTAAAGAAACACGTTTCGCTGTACAATGAAATTCTTACTTTGCTGCCCACTCTGGATGCCAAGAGCATGCAAAAAAGTTAAAATAGATAAATAAGATAAAGAGAAGCATGTAAAAATCATATCATATAATTAAATAGAACAATCTTTACAGAATATACACTATGAAAAATATAGGCTAGGTGCTATGTACATATTTACAGATAATGTGCAACATTGGTTTTATGTGCAACTGTCAGTAGTACAAAGAGGGTGTAAACATTGTTGATATAGTGCAAACAGTGCAAATAGGAAGTGTAGACATTCGAGCAGTTACATGTGCAGCTGTAATCTTACAGATTATCTTAACAGTGGTCAATAATAGTTGGTCAATAATAGTGTCAATAATAGTAATTAGTGACTATTTATTAGTATTTCACACCTTATTCAATGAATGTTTTCTTTGTTTACCACTTTATATGCATAAAGAAAACATCAAATAAATGAAAAAGTAAAAAAGATTTAAATAACTTGACAAAATATCTTTTTATATTCAAATCCTCAAAGTAGCCATCCTTTGCTTTGTCAACAGTGCATTAACCCTTGGCCTTTTCTCAAGCTTCTTGAAGTCCCCCTGAAATGTTTACTGCCCAGATGTGACTTGTCTGAGTCAAGAAATGCTAAAAGTGCAAATCAGGGTTTGGAGTTATTTTGAATTTATTTTTGGTTTACTACATTCTATATGCCATTCATAGTTTTGATGCCTTCAGTGAGAATCTACAGTGTAAATCATGGAAATAATGAAAACTAAATGAAAAAGTATGGCCAAACTTTTGACTGGTTGTCTATATGTAAAAAGGCAGATTAAACTCACCATTCCGGTGCGAAATCTGTCTTTTTATAAATGCACTGTTTCCTAGTACTTTTATCAGCATACATAGCAGGTGTAGTCTTGTGAGTGCAATTTGAGTCAGGGACCATAGACTGTATGGACATAGCTAGTCTGCAAGCTGCTACATTCCAAATAGGAAGTGAGCATGAGCACTTCCATCTCCATCGACCCTGGCTCCAATATCCCGCTCTCTGTAACTGCTGTTGTAAGCCTCATCATTTTGGTCTTATAATGTTTGTATTAACCCACTCTACATGATCCTTGTGTTTTTATTTTACTTTATTTTTTTATTTTTTGTCCCTAAATCAAGATGATTAATAACAGACCAAATAGGTGACCCCTTTCCCTGAGGTCACTCCCACTAGGGTTAGCAGCAGGTTTGATTGACATTGGTGGTAAACGAGGACAGGGATTGGGCATTACCTTCAACATCCTTGCTCCGGATAGGCCTTTGGTTGCTATGATACTTGCAGTTGGAATTCCAAATATGGAAGCTGGTTCCAAATTTGCTTTTATAACTGCTCAATGAGTTTCATTTGACTGGAGCTGAAGTACAGTCTATGCCAGATACATAGACATACAGAATAGTTTTGAGAGATTTTGCCATACCCCCTTGTTTAGTGGAGTTGAGCAGGACATATGTTTAGACCAAGGATTTCTTTAGTTGACTACAGCCCTAGTGTATTCATGTGATTTTAATATGATCTTTCATTTTTCTTAAGAAACTTATGAAGAGGCACGCTGTACTGAAGATGTCCTGGTGTGAGCTCTCTGGACCTCCCTCTGACCTTCTGATGGAAGGAGAAATAGAGGAGCTGAAGAGGGACAAAAAGATCTTTCAGAAAAAAGCAAAGTTCTATATCCGGTCTGTGCCTCTCCCTCATTCACTAACTTTATTATATTTAAGTAGTTACACAAAATCTCACTTAGTTTTTTCTAGTAAAAAAAAAAAAAAAAGGTCAAGTTTATCATTTGACTCGTTTGGATACATAGAGCAGAAACAACATATGCAGAGGTAATTCTGTAACTGTTACCATTATGTAAAAAAAGAGCCAAAACATGTCTAAGTTACACAATAGTTCTGATTGCACTTAAAATAACAGCTTTAATTTGTTTAATAACAGTTTAAAATGTCTTGCTTGTGCGTAAATTGTTCCTGTATTTTTTTAGGGGAATTTTTGGTGATGACATGACTGCTTTTTTTGTTTGTTTGTTTGTTTGTTTGTTTTTTGTACTTTTCTTCTCAACTTTTTTCCACTTAACTGCTGTAAAATATGATACATATTTACCACAGTTACTATCAAACCAAGCCAAGCCATTATTAGCAAACCATGAAAACTTGTCATATGCACTTTAAGCAGAACATGGATGTTTAATATTATATTTGCGGTTCATTTTTTATTGGGTTAACCATTAAGACTAAAAATGGAGGCCAAAGAGACAGTTGTTATAGAAGTGTGAGCCTGTCTGTGTTCCTGCACAGACAGCCATTCCAGATCTTCGCCCACAGCCTGCTTCTGCAGGAGATGTTCACAGTGGACTCCCTCAGAGGGCTCTACATTCTCGACTCCAGAGCCACGGTCAGCGGAAACAGGGAGCTGCTCCATACACTCACCATCAGCCTCCAAAGCCCCCAAGCTTTTGTGAGCTCTTCTAGTAACAGATTGAAGTGGAAATGATCACTGATATCACACATATTTTTTTTTCACAGATTTGCTCAACATTGATTCATCCATTCAATTCCAGCCATCTCCCATCTGAATCAGAAATGTGTCTAAACGTATCTAACAAACAGGTACTGTCACATTCACTTAAAGCTGCACTATTAAGTCTTTCAAGTGAAGGGGCAGCCATCTGCTTGTTTCCATGGAGGTGCTATTGCTTTCCCAGCATGTTACACAGTTCTGCTCAGTATCTTTTGTTCCAAGTACTGCACTTTTCTGGACTGAGATGTCTGATGTTTTTCCTGGGATCTGCTGTAACCATTCCTCCAGTTTGGGGGTTACAGCCCCGAGTGCTCCAATTGTGGTGGCTTTCAAAAACCCAACGGAGGCCGAAATACGTTTTAAGTGATATCTATTCAAAAATGATAAGTGTGATTATCATTTTTGATAATCCAACAGCTCCAATAATACAATGCGTGTTTTTCTCACTAACTGCTCACCGCTAACAGTAGCCTAGCTTCTTACCTCATCATAGCAGTTATAGAGTTATAGTTATAGAGTTACACAGTTATAACAATATCCAGGCAAAAGCTGGAATGTTCCACAGTTTTTCTCTATGGAGATGAGCAGATGGTGGACTACCCACCAGAAAAGTGACACTTTTAAAACATGGCAGTTCCAACACTTACATTCTTTCTAAATGTGTCTTCCTGTGTAGACTCAGAAACAAATCTCTGGACAGTTACGTAATGCTGGCAAAGACATGCTTTCTTTTTATGGACATGTTCATTTGAAAGAGCCACCACACACAGGAATTCAAGTTACAGCTAATTTGAGTCATCAGCTACAGGTAAACTTAATATGTTTTAGAGCTTTCAACTGTGGTTATCTGAACACTGTTTTTTCAATCAAGACATTTCAGCTCCATACAGAAGCCATTTTACACTTGATGGGACTGGCCATAGACAAGATTTATGCTGCTAAATGCTGTCTAAGTGATTGCATTGTGTACTGTTCCTAGTCAGTGTTGGCAACTTTAGTGCAAAACTAAACTTCCAGCTTTCTGGTCAAAAACACTTGAATCTAAGTTTGTGCTGCCTTCAGAGATGGGTGCCATTTCCATTTGTTGGTGACATCACACAGGACTGGCCTAATAATAAAAACCAAGTGTTACAAACACCTGGCTGCAGGGGCAGAGTTTGACGTGTGGATGACAGTCCCTCATATGTCCAAAACACAACTATGTTTATGATGAGGAAACTACATTATAGCATAGATCAGAAAATGGCATAATATGGGCTCTTTAACTGGTTTGTGGTTAAATGATTTGCTTGTTTTCTGTGTTGATTTATAAATCTTGTTTTACTTCATATACTTCATGTGTAGTGTAAAATGGCTGTGGGAATCATTCCCATAACAACATGTCCAGCTGTGTGCAGTATAGTTTAGAATGCCAGGAGCCAAACATGTGACTACTGTTGGTGTTACAGCTGCAGTTCCCCACTGCTGCTCTAATGGATGGACATGTGTACTGGACCAGTCCAAATCACACAGGCTTCGACTATCAGGGCAAAGGGGAGCTTCGCATCCAGCGACACCGGTGCCAAGTGGGTGCAAGTTTTTTTATGTGTCCATTCACAGAGAAATACGAGTGCACTAACAAATTCAAATGATCTTTACCCTAAAATCCTACTAGCACACACTTGTCCCAATCTACAGTAGGTCAAAGAACCGAAAAAGGTGTGAATGGGGCTATGAGATGTTCAGGTGAATCTCATAATTTAGCATTCGCACTAAAACATTGCAGCCATTATTGCTAATAAACAGCTTGTATACAGATAACCAGACTTTGGGCAGAAATAGATAAGCAACATCTCATTTCCATTGATCATTTGATTTTCAGACATGAGGAACTGTGTTACAAGTTATTTGCCCTCTGCAGCACAAATAAACATGCAGTAGTTTTTACTTTCACTTTAAAGGTTCCATATTACACTTTTGTTTTGTTTTGATGTTATAATGTTACCTCATCAAATATATGTTGCCCATACCTGGAGTTGTGTTCTCGTCTCATCAGAAAACACTGTTCTACCTTGTGATGTCATGTAACAATACAGGAAGTGCTCCACTAGGTTTTTAAACTCTTTACATCTTCACAAGAATCATTTGGATAATTTCAGGCCTGAAATTGTCTTTAGTTTTACTGAACTAGAGATGTAGACCAAAAAACTGCCGTTGTGTCCTTAGGCAAGACACTTCACCCACATTGCCTAGTATGAAAGTGGATTGTGCGTGAGTGTTGGAGGTGGTCGGAGGGGCCGATGGCGCAGATTGGCAGCCTCGCTTCCGTCAGTCTGCCACTTTGGGTGTCATGAAAGGCGCTATATAAATGCTATGAATTATTTTGATTATTAGACAGACTAATAATAAAGGGTTACTCAAACAAGTGTGAGTGAAACAAAACACAACTCCAGGTATGTTTTTGATGAGGTAACAATGTTAACATGGCTTAAAGCTCAGGAGTCAGTTTTATGTAATGGATGAAAACAACATGACAAGTGCTAGTCCTCGTGGATCGACTGCAATTGTCATCCCTGCTTGATAAAATGAGTGAGTACACGTCCAAGCACACATTTAATATTTTCCTGGCTATTTCTTACCCTGTAGAGTTGAATGCCTCTCTTTGTCTGCTCTAATATCAATCAGACTGCGCTGTTTTCTGCAGCAGGTATCTGAGTATGTATCGGCTTCTTCAGATGTGTTATTGGGAGCTTTGGGAGTCAAACCATGAAACCTCAATCATAGTACTGGGTTTACATGCATTTAGATGAATCAGTTTAAACTGGACCAGACCAGTGATCCTGTTTTCCTGACATGCATGTAATGTAATGTAATTATTGTGTATCTATTTCTTATATAATTATTTAGTTGCACTGTGGTGTTTCAGGTTTGTTTTCGGCTCAATGGGACATCAAGTAGAATTGGTGTCTTTTCATCCCTGAGTCATCCCTTTAAGTCAAATCTTCCTAAAGTATTGGAGGTGAGACTATCTACACTCAACAAAAATATAAACGCAACACTTTTGTTTTTGCTCCCATTTTTCCTGAGATGGACCCAAAGATCCAAAATTCACTCCAGATACACAACACTACCATTTCTCTCAAACATTGTTCACAAATCTGTCCAAATGTGTGACAGCGAGCACCTCTGCCCCGCCGAGACAATCCACCCCACCTCACAGGTGCGCCACATCAAGATGCCGATTCGACATCATGACCAGTGCACAGGTGCGCCCCAGACTGCCCACAATAAAAGGCCACCCCGAAATGTGCATTTTTTTTGCTTTATTGGGGGTCTTCCCCACTCAGAACCAGTCAGTATCTGGTGTGACCACCATTTGCCTCATGCAGTGCAACACATCTTCTTCGCAGTTTATCAGATTGTCAATTGTGGCCTGTGGAATGTTGGTCCACTCCTCTTCAAAGGCTGTTATGGATGAAGAACACAGGTGCATTTTATTGATGGCATTTTGAATGCACAGAGATACCGTGATGAGATCCTGAGGCCCATTGTTGTGCCATACATCCATGAACATCACCTCATGTTTCAGCAAGATAATGCACGGCCCCATGTTGCAAGGATCTGTACACAATTCTTGGAAGCTGAAAATGTCCCAGTTCTTGCATGGCCAGCATACTCACCGGACATGTCACCCATTGAGCATGTTTGGGATGTGCTTGACCGGCGTATACGACAGCGTGTACCAGCTCCCACTAATATCCAGCAACTTTGCACAGCCATTGAAGAGGAGTGGACCAACATTCCACAGGCCACAACTGAGAATCTGATAAACTCTATGCGAAGAAGATGTGTTGCACTGCATGAGGCAAATGGTGGTCCCCAGACCCCCAATAAAGCAAAAAAATGCACATTTCGGGGTGGCCTTTTACTGTGGGCAGTCTGGGGCGCACCTGTGCACTGGTCATGATGTCGGATCGGCATCTTGATGTGGCGCACCTGTGAGGTGGGATGGATTGTCTCGGCGGGGCAGAGGTGCTCGCTGTCACACATTTGGACAGATTTGTGAACAATGTTTGAGAGAAATGGTAGTGTTGTGTATCTGGAGTGAATTTTGGATCTTTGGGTCCATCTCAGGAAAAATGGGAGCAAAAACAAAAGTGTTGCGTTTATATTTTTGTTGAGTATACTTTTCACACTGATTCTCATATAGCGTGTATTTCAACCTGTTTTGTTGTTTCGATCCTTTGTAGGCCCGAGCCACAGCAGACATGTGGACTGTCCCTGGAGGAGGCCACACTTCACTTCACCTGAGGGCTGATGGGAAAGACCAGCTGACCATGGACGCCCAGGTTTTCCACTCTTTACAGACAGCAGAGAGAGCAGTGGGGCTCAGGATGAATGTACTTCAGAATCTGTTTCCAACCACTAAAGAGCTGTTTGTGGATATGGGTGCCAACATGTCTGCAGAAAGGTCTGTCTATCGCACATACATATTAATGCTTTGCAGTGATGTTACTGGGTTCTAGATGTATCTCTATGGTGGAATTACCATGGTGGCACAATGGACAATGGACGCTGCTTAAAAAAAAAAAAAAAAAAAAAAAAAAATTCAGGAGCTTGTATGTATTGCAGGCATGCCCAAACTATGGCCCGTGGGCTAAATGCGGCCCTCGGACAAATTTTTCATGGCCCTCAGGCTTCCAGGTGAATTGGCCCAAATTACCTTGAGCAGAACTTTTGACTGCAAGTTTTTTGAAAATCTAATTTGACAAGACAATATTTATTATTCATTGTGTGGTTTTGAGGATCTTAGCATGAATAAAGGACTGATAGCTCATTCTAACATCTTAGACATGCAAATATTACTGAGCACCAGTCTATGGCCCTTGATCGGCTCTCTACTTCGTCTGTGTTTAGATATGAAAAAAGTTTTGACACCCCTGATGTATTGTATGTTTAACTCTTTCTGGTCAGATTGCGTTAAAAATAAAGATCAGATTCAAGTCTAACAAAGCCTGATCTCATCAGATCTCAGAAGCTACACAGGGTCGGGCCTGGTTAGTACTTGAATGGGAGATCGCTGGGAATTCCAGGTGCCACGGTGGGGCAGCAGTGGCAAAAACTGACGAAGTGTCCTTAGGCAAGACACTTCATCAATACACCAACATTGCCAAGTATGAATGTGGTGTTTGTGCTGGTGGTCAGAGGGGCTGATGAGCACTAGTGCATTATTATTATTATTATTATTATTTTTTTTTTTTTTATTATACATTTTACAATATTGTGTTTGTTACCTTTTTGTTTTGTTTATTTCAGTGTTTACCTCTATGGCTCCCACAAACAAGGCCATCAGATTCTATTCACTCACATCACATATTTGTGTAAAAACTTGTCTGGAGTTCAGGCAGAGGTGTCTGGGGAGCTGCACCACAACATGAGCAGTCTGCACTTTGTGCCCTCTACTGTGGGGCTGTACGGGACAGTGGGCAGGACTGCCAGCCTCGTGGAGGGTAGGCTCTTTACAATAACCACACACAACAGAGTATGTTAACCAAGAACCAAGAAAATATGAAATATTTGTATGATTTTCTCATTTTTACTTAATTTGGTGGTGGGATAATAGTATGTTAATACAAATAATAGTTTTATATCAGTGAAGTAGCAGAAAAGTTGAAAGTATTACAGGGAGTAGAACAGAGACTACTGATGACATCACACATATATTAATCAAATAATAATAATAAAAATAAAACCGCTATGTATTGTTGAATCAATACATAGGGGTTTTATTTTTATTATTATTTGATGATTATATTTTATCTGTCAAATTATATTTTTATTTTTTGGCCTGGGGAACTGTGGTATAATTTCCAATCAGAAATTTGTAACATTTATTTTAATTTTCCTATTTTAACAGTTAAAGTCATAAATATACACTGTGTGCACAATTAGGCAAGTGAGTATTTTGACCATATCATTTTTATGTATATTCTCCAAGGTGTATAAACTTCAATGCATATTGGATTTAAGCATGTGCATTTGTCTAAGAGATGACCTAAGGATATCAATACCCTATATCAAAGTGTGCAGAATTATTAGGCTAAAAAAAGATATTTAATTGACTCTGAAAAGTCGAATATTGTAAAAAGTATTTTAGTGGCTTTTAGAGTATAGCACTCTTGAAATTGCCAAGATATTGGCAGATATTCACAGAACCATTAAACGTTTTGTTGCAAATAGGTAACACTGTTGCAAAAACTGCAAGAGATTAAAGAAGAATCAAACATTAAGCTACCAGGTCATATTTCAGAACTGCAACCTACCTAGAGAGCCCAGAAGTTCAAGGAGTTCATCTTAGAGACATGGCCAAGGTAAGAAAGGTTGAAACAAGACCACCACTGAACAAAAAAAATATGCGGCATATCACCACCAACACCGGTGACAGTTCTGAAAATGGCTTGCAGCTAGCAGCCGAAACATCAAGGTCAATACACCTCCTACTGTATTGTCTTTAAAAAGAACCCAAGAAGTTAATGTACGCAAGAAGACAAAACAAAATGTTTTGGTTTACTGACCTAAACCCTATTGTGGGCCCTTAAACAGGAAATTTATGGTGAACACAGAAAATGTATGGTGACCACAGTACTCCTCTTTGAACAGTGTCTGGGAGGCTGTGGTTGCTGTTGCACAAGAAGTGAATCGTAAACAGATCAAGAAACGGCTTATGACCATTATTGAGAAGGGTGGCTATATTGGTCACTGATTTTTTATTTATTTTAATTTTTTTCGTAATAATTTTTTTTTTGCTTCAAATATTGAGTTAAACATTCAGTTGCATAATAATTCTGCACACTAATAGTTCTGCGCATTAATAATTGTGCCCACATAGAATTTGTCTTTCATCCATCCATCTTCTTCTGCTTTTTCCATTTCTGGGTCACAGGGGCAGCAGTCCAAGCAGATCCGCTGCCCAGAACACAAAATCCAAAATGTGAATAAACCTAAAACCTGAATATTTCAGTAAAAATGAGGGTTTGGGTTTATTCACATTTTGGATTGACTAAGAGCACTGTAGTTGCTCAATTATAAAATGAATCCTCATAAATACAACTTGCATAATAATTGTGCACACAGTGTATTGATCTTAACTGTCTAACCTGTCATAGGAACTTAAACTTTAGATTATGAGAGATTTTGTAGGATAAGCACAAAGTTTCTTACTACTACTGTTGTTGCAGGACTGCTGAGAGTGAAAGCCTCAGATGTCCTGTATGGAGTGGAGCTGAGACACAACAGTCCTTCAGAGGAGTTGCACAGAAGTGGAGACACAAACCAGAGTCTTGGTTGTGACTGGCTCTGTGTTTGGTTTGCAGGGCATAATCTGTGCACCAATGTGAGCCACAGTGTGAGCCAGCAGGGGGCACAAATGTATACTGTCCTGTCTCATAACTCTGACAGGCCAAATGTTTCAGGTAATCCACCCGAGCACAGGGGTTCAAGAACATGTTTCATTACACAGTCACATGTATAATATATAATGTGTCCAGAGGTAGGTAGTACTCAGTTACATTAGGAACTTTTTAAAGAAATTGTACTTTTCAGAGCGCTTTTTTAGCAGCAAAGTTTTACTCCTGTTTACTCGTTCCACTATGATTTAGCTTGTCTAATCTTTGTGTTTGTCCTTTGAAAAACACCAGATTAATACATCATTTAATGTTCTGTCCTTCAACTCACATTAACTTCAAATTATAAAACAAATGTCTCTTTAATTTGCTCTTACTTGAGCAATTTCTTGGGCCACTATTTTGTACTTTGACTTAATATTATTTTGAAGGAACATTACTCTTGAGTACAATTTTTGCCTATTCTACCCAGCCCAGCCTGTGTCGTGTTCATTCATCACAAACATATTCTCCTTTTGAGGGGTCCTATCCAACAGCAGTGTCAAATTGAGCTGGGCACGAGACAGTAGGTGGATGTCCGGTGTAGCAGAAGTCCAGTCTGGAGAGGAGCATGTTAAAGCAGAGTTTAATGGAGGCAGACGCAGTGGCCATTGGGAGTTTGACAGCAGACTAGAGCATCAAGTGGAAGCTCTGCTCAAAAGAGGCATTGCAAACTCAGCCCAAGCCAGAGCACATTATAAGGTATAGTTTCACATTTGTACAGACATACTACAGACATGTAATACAACTACTGCAGTGTAACTTTCACTGTGCCTCTTTTCAGTTAGAATCAGAGGGATTGTACTCAGGGATTACGTTTTCCGTGAACGACAGAAAAGTTATTGACACTGTTTTAAACATCAGCTTAAAGAACAACTGTGGCGTATTAGCAGTGTCACTATGGCAACAGATGCAGCTGCTACAGGGTGGGGTACCCACAGCAGTACAGGTAAAAGCTCTATTTTAACCTTTGCATGTACACTTTGTATTTAAGGTCCTGTACGCCATGTTGCTTCCTCAAAAACATACCTAGAGTTGTGTTTTGTTTCATTCACACATGTTTGAGTAACCCTTTCTGTCTACATCTCCAAAGCTGAAAATGTTCTCTTCCAACTTGTGATATCAGGAAGTGTCAGTTTTCAAGTTAACAGCTCCTTTTACCTTTAATTCAGTAGAGATTGGTAATTCCATGGCTGAAGATAAGATAAGACTTTATTGATCTCACGCAGGAGAAATTTACTTGTCACAGAAGCTCCAACTAGGGACAGTTTGAACAAGAAAGAAAAGTGCATGCAGGCAAAAATGGCATAATGATAAGTAATAATAATAATAAAATAAGTAATAATAGAATAAGTAATAATAATTAAACAGTAACAAGGAGAGTATTGAAAAACGGTATTGCACATAGGAAATATACAGTGGAGTTATACAAGTAATAATAAGAAACAGTAACTAGGAGAGTATTGAATTGGATGAAGGATCTGAAATAATCCAAATTATTCTAGTGTAGGTATGTGGAGAATAGAAATGCAGTAGAGTGCTTCATGTATTGCCACATGACATCATAAGGTGGAACAGAGTGTTTTCTGTTTGAGTGAAGAACTCAGTCTAAATATGCAGGGTTTGTGTGTTAAACGTGTGAATGAAACAAAACACATCCGGGTATGTTTGTAATGAGGAAACAACATTAGAACAGATCAGAATATAGCCCAATACGGGCCCTTTGACCTAGAGGAATTAAACATTTCTATAACTTGTCCAATAAGACTAGTTATGTCACTTTCAGTCTGATTGTTTAGCTATGTCTCCATCATAATAAACTCCACAAGGGAAAGGATTAGCCTGGCTATCAGCAGACAGGTATAGTCTCACATCCTGACTGAGCCAAAACAGTGGATTTTAAGTTTTTCATTTTGGATTAGTGCTAAATAGCCAGGTCCAGAGGGAAGCAATCACATAGCTTTGCTTGCCATGATAATGTGTTAGCATCTGTAGCTATTAGAGCTGCAAAGATTTGTTGACGTAATTGGCGACATCAGCTGTTCATTATTATACACATTTCAGTTTGACTGTGTGGGACTGACCATAACTGTAGCTCTATTACAGCTGTAGGCTATAGTATAGCATTAAGCATTATATGCAGCATTATTCATCATTAAGCATTATTATCCTTGTCTTGAACCATTAATTGTAAGAAAATAATCATTAGATGCAGCCCTAGTAGCTATAAACAGACTTTTAATGTTATAATTTTGGACTGTTTTATGTTTTATTTTGTGGTGTAAAACAGGGCTCTCAAGTTTTGAAGATTGCTAGGAGTCAGATTTCTGAAATGATTTCTAAAATGAAACCGGGGGGATGGTGGAAGGGCAGGGCAGAATTAGAAGGTACTTTGTTAATATGGAAATGCTTTTATAACTAAAAGTCCATATTATCATTCAATAATGCACAGGATAATATGTTATCACACACAGCCTTGGTTTAGTCTTGGTTTAGTCCTGGTTTAGTCCTGGTTTAGACTTGTTTTAGTCCTGGCTTAGTCCTGGCTTAGTCTTGGTTTAGACCTGGTTTAGTTTTGGTTTAGTCCCGGTTTAGTCCTGGTTTAGACCCGGTTTAGATCTGGTTTAGTCTTGGCTTAGTCCTGGTTTAGACCTGGTTTAGTCCTGGTTTAGTGCTGGTTTAGACCCGGTTTAGATCTGGTTTAGTCTTGGCTTAGTCCTGGTTTAGACCTGGTTTAGTCCTGGCTTAGTCTTGGTTTAGACCTGGTTTAGTTTTGGTTAAGTCCTGGTTTAGTCCTGGTTTAGTCCCGGTTTAGTCCTGGTTTAGACCCGGTTTAGATCTGGTTTAGTCTTGGCTTAGTCCTGGTTTAGACCTGGTTTAGTCCTGGTTTAGACCTGGTTTAGTCCTGTTTTAGTGCCGCGTTAGTCCCGGTTTAGTCCTGGTTTAGACCTGGTTTAGTCTTGGTTTAATCCTGGTTTAGTCCCAGTTGAATCCTGGTTTAGATCCGGTTTAGACCTGGTTTAGTCTTGGTTTAGTCCTGGTTTAGTCCTGGTTTAGTTCTGGTTTAGTCCTGGTTTAGTCCCAGTTGAATCCTGGTTTAGACCCGGTTTAGACCTGGTTTAGTCTTGGTTTAGTCCTGGTTTAGTTCTGGTTTAGTTCTGGTTTAGTCCTTGTTTAGTTCTGGTTTAGTCCTGGTTTAGTCCTGGTCTAGTCCTGGTTTAGTTCTGGTTTAGTCCTGGTTTAGACCTGGTTTAGTCTTGGTTTAGTCCTGGTTTAGTTCTGGTTTAGTCCTGGTTTAGTTCTGGTTTAGTCCTGGTTTAGTCCTGGTTTAGAGCCGAAATAGATGCAGAAATAATCTGATTTGACTCACCCATAAAAATGCGGTCACTCGTATCCATGTATGCACGTGTCACGGTCTTTAATAATCCGGAGCTCCGGAGAAAAGGACATAACCCGAACTTATCCCATGTCCCGAGGCGAGAGTTCCTTCTTACGTAGCATTAACGTAGCAAGTTAAGGATTCTTCTTCTCTTGGAAATGCTGCGTAAATATCACGCGGCTCGCTGACAGCTGATCGGCGAACATGCCGATCAGCTGTGAGCGATCGGCCTCACAGCTGATCGCTCAACTCGAGCACTAAAGCAACTCGAGTGACTTTTTTTCGCTGAAATCGCGCGGTGCCTGCATTAACTTACCGATTTTCTGGGCACAGAAGCGCTGTGAACAGTGGCTACAGTTCTGAATTGCTTTAAAAAATTTCAGCGCGAGAAATACCATGTGTGGCGTGTGAGCGTGTGAACACGTCGAATTGTGTGTGTCACACTCTCAAAGCGTGAGACTTGAGAGCCCTGGTGTAAAATGAGTTAAAGTTAGTGGATGACAAACTTGATTTAGTTACTTCTAACATGTTAACAACCCCAACATTTGCCTAACCTTAACCTTAACCCTCTTCCGTAGCTTAATACTGTATAATCCTGCCTAACCAAACCCTAACCTTAACCATAATCAGTTTAAAAACTTTAAAAATGAACCCTGATTCTAACATTAAAGAGGGGTCATTTTACTTCTGTGGGGTATTATCTGCTTACACATACCATATTTAGATGACCATGTTGCCTTTCATTGTTTGTTAAGTACTTTTGCCTCTCTGTCCAGTGTTATGAAGGTGTGGGTGGTCCTAAAGAGGTATGAGTCTTTCTCTCTTATAGACCTACAGTATCTGTAGTAGACCTATAGTAGACCTATAGTAGACCTGTAGTAGATCTGTAGTAGACCCATAATAGACCCATATTAGACCCGTAGTAGACATGTAATAGACCTATAGTAGACTTGTAGTACACCCGTAGTAAACCCATAGTAGATCTGTAGAAGACTTGTAATAGACCCCTAGTCAGACCTATAGTTAACCCATAGTAAACCTGCAGTGGACCTGTAATAGATACTAGACCCATAGTAAACCCATGGTAGATCTATAGTAGCCTGTAGTAGATCTGTAGTAGACCCATAGTAGGCCGATAGTAGACCTGTAGTAGACTCATATTAGACCTGTAGTAGACATGTAGTAGGCCTATAGTAGCCTTGTAAGTAGACCCATAGTAGACCTATAGTAGACCTGTAGTAAACCCGTTGTAGACTTGTAGTAGACCTGTAGTAGACCCGTAGTAGACATGTAGTAGACCTATAGTAGACCTGTAGTAGATCTATAATAGAGCTGTAGTAGACCTGAAATAGACAACCAGTAGAACCATAGTAGACCTGTAGTACACATGTAGTAGACCTGTAGTATACCCTTAGTAGATCCACTGTAGCTTGTAGTAAATCCATAGTAGACCTTTAGTAAACATGTGGTAGACCTATAGTAGACATGTATTAAACCTGTAGTTGACCTGATGTAGACATTTTGTAGATCTTAGTAGACCTACAGTAGACATGTAGTAGACCCATAGTAGACCTGAAGTAGACCTATAGTAGACTTGTAGTAGACTGTAGTAGACTTGCACATATGTATTTATTTTTTAATAACGCGAGTATCCGTTTTGTGTTGCCTGCTAGACACCCCTCCCTCCCCCTGGCTCTGGCCTCAGTGCTGTGGGTTTCCTGGGTGTGTGGCTCCAGTGGTGGCCCATGGTCCATGTTAGGGCCTCTGTTCATCAGTCTGTGGACCTCCTGCAGACTCTGGGGCTTCCTGCTCATGGAGAGGTCACTTTGAGCCCCTCCCCTCCTGAAACCCCTGGGCTGGAGCTCAGGCTGCAGCTGGGAGACTGTCACTTCAGAGGGCATGTAGGGCAGACGGTGGACCAGTACACAGCCAGTGCTACCAGTTATTGTCCACCTCTGCAGGTAAATGGTTTGCAATAATAGTTATTCCTCACTTATCTTAAGCGCTTTTG
Source organism: Paratrypauchen microcephalus (assembly GCA_036785185.1). Lineage (NCBI taxonomy): Eukaryota > Metazoa > Chordata > Actinopteri > Gobiiformes > Gobiidae > Paratrypauchen > Paratrypauchen microcephalus. Next base: position 352,874 of record JAVJIX010000046.1, read on the forward strand.
CACTGCTCTTATGCAGTATGAGCATCTTATTCACAGCAATGATTTTTTCCCCCCTTTTATCCACAAATCTTACACCAGAGTGGAGTTTTGCTCTGATGGTAAAGATAACAACAACTACCATGCTAACATGCACTTCCTGATGAGCAAATATTAAAACACGGTATCATTAGAAAAAGGAGAAATTCAATTTGTCAACTGGCCAAAGTTTATTTGGTCGAAAACGTTTCGCAGCTCATCCGAGGTGCTTCGTCAGTTCTGGTTAGAGTGCTGACGGACACTGCTTATATCTAGCTGCAGGGAGGACCTAACTACACTGAAATTATTATTTTGTTTTTTTTAGTTTCTGGCGTCTAGTTTAGCATGCCCATTCAAACCCTAATGGCTGTTTTCACACCTCTGGACCTGACCTGGCTAGCCTCTTTGTTTCCTTTGTTTGTTTTGATTTTTTTTCCTGTTGTAATGCTGGATATTCTACAGTGTAGCCATGTCCAACATTTACTCTAAGCTGCGCGCCTGCACAATTGGGCACTGCTCGCACATTCTCAGCGCACAAGAAAATCTATGCAGCGCACTGTAAATCAGGGATGAAAGAGCTTTTAGCGGATCTCCGCTTTTTATTCAGCCGCTGGGTCATTTTTTTTTTATTTAATTTAATTTTTTTTTTTTATATCTGCAAAGTGCGAGCTGCCGAGGAGGGGTGTGCATTTTGAATGTCGCGCACAGGGATCCAAGGAGCGCTCAGGGAGTTAGTGTGTTTGCTCAGACACATTAAAAATTAGGGGGAGCATTGGCCATGTCCCAATTCCAAGTATTACTAGTCACAATAGAATAATATTTTTGTCTGTAGGGAACAAGGAGCAGACCACCCGGCTCATTGAGCTGAGGCGGGACCTGTTCCATTTCGGAGACGCCCATGTGATCCCCGGACTGCACTCAGGGCTGAGCGAGTATGCACCGTCTCGACTGCAGACTGAGACCACACTCCGAACCGTGCACTCGCTGAATTGGGAAACGGCGAACATCGCAGACTAGTGTAAATAATGGGTGGGGAATTATGATGATTTATGCAACGGTGGCCGACGAGGGTCCGAAAGGAGGACAAAATGTAAAAAAGGAGGACACGTGACAGACGGCCGGACAGACAGCTCTAAAACCGGACTGTCCGGACGAATGGTCACCCTACTCTGGCACGCCCGTCTGTGTTGGTACATCCTCTTGTGAAGTGGCTGTTTCGTTTCTCCAATATAGCGCTCACTGCAGTCTTCACTACACTGAATGGAGTAGACCACATTGCTTTGTTTGTGGCTCGGTGTTTTGTCCTTTGGGTGAACTAGTTTTTGTCTTAAAGTGTTTGTGGGTTTGTAATAAACTGGGATTTCATACTGTCTGAAAATCCTCTAGTTTTTCAGAAACCCCGGCCAGGTAAGGAATCACTACCCCTTTCCTCCTGGGTTCGGGTTCTCTGTTATCTTGTTTCTTGCCCTTGTCTCTCTTGGTTTTGTTGACAGCCCATTTAGGATATCCACAAACAGAGAGGGCTTTCTGCACATGTTGTTCTTCTTTCTCCTTAACCTCTGTGCTTGTGGGAACCACTTGGGCCCTGTGTTGTAATGTCCGAATAACTCCCAGTTTGTGCTGCTGTGGGTGGTGTGAATCAAAAAGCAGGTATTGGTCTGTGTGTGTGGGCTTCCTGAAGACTTCTACTTGGAGTCCCCGGTCTCCTCCTATTGTTACTGCACAATCTAAGAACGCCAATGTGTTCTTCTTGGCATCTTCACGGGTGAATTTGATGTTCGGATTTACAGAACTGATATGTGCAGTAAAAGGTTCCAAATCTTGAATTTTGATTTTTGAAAAATTATCATCAACATAACGATACCAATGTGTGGGTGGAGTGCCTGGATATGAGGCCAAAGCACATGGGGAGACCGGTGAGCCCATCGCACAGCCGTGGATTTGCCTGTAGAAGTTCCCTCTGAACTGGATATAGGTGACAATCATACAAATTTCCAGTAGTCGGCAGATTTGGTCAGGTGAAAGTTTGGTTCTCTCTTCTAGCTTGGCATCCTGTAGTAATCTCTTTCTCGCTGCTTCAACCGCTACAGCTGTAGGGATACAAGTGAAAAGAGAGGTTACATCAAAGGAAACCATTGTCTCATCCCGATCAAACTGGAGAAACGTAACTTTGTTTACAAATTCGGCTGTGTTCTCAATGTGGTGTTCCGTGTTACCCACCAAAGGAGCCAAGATGGTTTTTAGGTGTTTGGCCACATTGTATGTGATGGAGTCAACACTACATACAATGGGTCTGAGTGGTACTCCTTGTTTGTGAATCTTAGAGAGGCCATCAGCACTCTAACCAGAACTGACGAAGCAACTCGGATGAGCTGCGAAACGTTTTCGACCAAATAAATTTTGTCCAGTTGACAAATTGAATTTCTCCTTTTACCATGGATTCTACCTGGACGACTGAGGGATTCTTCACACTGTATCATTAGATGTACACAGTAGACTTATTTTGACATCAAGAGTTGCTCCTGTCTCCCATCTATAATTCGATTCTCAAACAAAGAATCATTAGGACAGACAAGCCATTGCAGAGGGGTGGAGAGGGTCGTTGTCTTGAATAGGGAATTGGACACCAGAGAAATTTGAAATACAAAGAGACAGATTAGCTGATGGTTCAGAGTTGTTTCAGTGTAGTGAGCGGGCTGATAGATATGCTAATACAAGACGCCAGAGGAATTCGTAAAACAAAAGAGAGTAGCGGGGACAGGTCAGAGCTTTGTTCAGGGAAGCTAGCTCCTCCCTTGCAGCTAGATATAAACAGGGTTGAACCAGCATGAGGGCCAGAGCTGACGAAGCCTCTCGGATGAGCGGCGAAACGTTTTCAACCAAATAAACTTTGTCCAGTTGACAAATTGAACTTCTCCTTTTATCAAGAGTTGCTTATACAATGTATCTTAAACAATTATACAATGGATCTTAAACATTACAGAAAGTTTACTTTTGATTTTTAACTGGAGCGTTTTAATTAGACTAAAATGTACAGTGTAGAAAATGTAACATGTCATTGTGTTAAGTTCAAGCAGGTTGCCACACACAACAACCACATGTACACTGAGGAATACACAGACACTGTGACTTACATCACCAAATGCATTGATGATGTCACATAGTCTGGTTAACACCTGACCATATCACAAGTGAGATATGGGTCTGGAAACTCGCTTCGAAAAATCCCGTAGCGGAGGTGTGGTTAGCGATTGCCAACGGCCGTTTATTGGGCGTTATGAATGTCTATCATTGAGCGTATACGTAAGTCCATAGCCAATCATGTCAGTTGTCAGTTCAAACTACAAGCTTCCGTTTGTCATGTAGTACGCGTCACCGTCTTGCCACACCTCCCCCGCTCTCTGATTGGGGCCCTAAATCTGGGACTCTCGCTTGGACGAGTTTCCAGGCCGCCTTCCAGTTCGAAACGAACGGAAGCGGCCTGGGAATTCCCAGGCTAGATGTCACACACACCAGGACCATCACCACCAGAGCTAACCAGAAGCCATGGCTGACAGGGGAGGTTCACAGACTGTTGAGAGCCAGGAACGCTGCCTTCAGAGCAGGGGATGTCACACATCTGAAGGCAGCGAACCAACCTGTCCCGTGGCAGGAAAGCAAAACACAGTTACACGCAGGGAGAGCAGGGACACACAGAGTCTGTGGCAGGGCTTCCAGAACATCACGGACTACAAATCCTCGCCAAATCCTCTGAGCCAGGCTGTCGTTCCTTCCTGCTTTAAAGCCACCACCATTGTTCCTGTGCCAAAGAAGTCCACTCCAGCCACTTTTAATGACTATCGCCCTGTTGCACTGACCCCCATCATAATGAAGTGCTTTGAACAGCTAGTCATGGCACACATTAAGAAGAAGAAGAAGTGAAGAAGTGACTTTATTGATCTCACACAGGAGAAATTCTTCTCTGCATTTAACCCATCCTATTATTAGGAACAGTGGGCAGCACATTACTGCACCCAGGGACCATCTCCATGATCTTCTTGCTTCGGTTTGGTCAGGACCTCAGCTGGAGGATTTTACCTGGTGCATGTTTTGGGTTGGTGGGGGAAACCGGAGTGCCCGGAGGAAATCCACCCAGACATGGGGAGAACATGCAAACCACACAGAAAGGCCTGGGCGACCTGGGGATCAAACCCGGAACCTTCTTGCTGTGAAGCACCGTGTCGGCAAAAATCCATCCACTCCCCCCCACCCCCACCCCCACCCCCACCCACCCAATCTGCTCTGATCTCCACCCAGCCCTCACCCACCTGGACAATAAAGACTTATATGTGAGAATGCTGTTCATAGTAAAAGGAGAAATTCAGTGTGTCAACTGGAGAAATTCAATTTGTCAACTGGACAAAGTTTATTTGGTCGAAGACGTTTTCGCACCTCATCCAAACTGCTTCATCAGTTCAGAACTGATGAAGCAGTTTGGCCGGAGGCAGAATGGGGCAGACTCTGGCTATGTTTTTTAGGTGATAGAAACCTATTTTTCTGATGTTCCTTAATGTGTGGGATAAAAGTAAACTCAGAGTCAAAAATGACACACAGGTTTTTCACTTGAAGAGATGGGTTAAAAAACTGTGCTTGTAGTTTGAGTAAAAGTTTCTCTCTCTGGGCCTCAGGACCGATGACTAAAACCTCAGTTTTGTCCTGGTTAAGCTGGAGAAAGTTTTCCCCTATCCAAGGTCCATCCATCTAGAATGCAGTTAAAAAGAGCATCCATTGGCCTGGTGTCATTAGGAGACATGGAGATATAAAGCTGCGTATCATCTGCCTAGCTGTGGAAGTTGAGTCCATGTTTCCTGATGAGAAACATGAGGGAGGATGTAAAAGCACAGGGTCTAAAATGGAACCCTGGGGTACACCACATGTGATTTTATGGACCTTGGAGGAGCATGTGTCCACACTCACCCTAAATGTTCTGCCTGTGAGATAGAACGTGAACCATTTGTGAACGGCCCCGGAGAGGCGGCTGTGTTTTAGGTGAGTTAAAAGAATAGTGTGGTCTACTGTGTCAAAGGCAGTGCTCAAATCCAGTAGAACCAACACAGTCACCTTTTGTGAATCACAATTTATTCTAAAATCATTTAAAATCTTTGCTAAGGCAGTCTCTGTGCTGTGGTTCACCCTAAAACCAGATTGAAATTTTCCAAAATGTGATCATTTAAAAAATGTTTTATTTGGATAAAAACAAGTTTTTTCTAAAATCTTGCTTAAAAATGGTCAGTTAGACACTGGTTAGTAGTTGTTAAAATCATTAAAAGTGCTCTTCTTCAGCAGGGGCCTCACTATCGCTGTTTTCAAGGCAGTGGGAAAGACCCCTGTATGAAGAGAGCAGTTTATCATGATTAAAAGCTCATCTCTAAAAGATCCATAAAATGACTTAAAATGGGGTGGGAATTGGATCTACAAGACATGTGGTGGGCCTCACTGAGGAGAAAACTTTGTCAAGCATCTCAGACAGCAGGTTCACTCTGAACAGATAGACGTGAAAGAGTCTGGAGAAGGCAAGGTGAATGCTATGCTATCTGCAACATGGTTCAGCATGAGCGGTTCGGTGGTGGGTGAGTGACGGTCTGAGGAGACATATCTATGGAGGGATGCACAGACATCTACTGGCTAGAAAACAGCAGTATGATGGCGTCTGATTAAATCCTTGATCCCATTGTCAGACTCACACTGGTTCCATAGGTCCTGGGTTCCTCCTGATGCATACCAGGGTTCAAACCAAAGGCTGGCTATTGTTATAATATTTAATCAAAAAATAAAAAAACAAACAAATCAAAACATGATGCTTTAAGTCAAAATCTACAGTGTAAATCTGATTAAAACTTTTAACTGATAGTGTGTATTATATAGTACAGACCAATGACATCAAGTGAGTCAAGAGGCAATGGTAATTACTGCAGAACTATGTCTATTACATATAGGTTGAGTGTCACTTTGGTCAGTGCTTTTGATCCCCCTCTGCAGGCACACATAAACGGGTCAGTGGTGCTGAGTCAGGGGGTGTGGACAGTGTCCGTGGAGGCTGGTCTGGAGGGCAAGCAGGCTCTCCTGAGGATTACTGCACAGGCCCGGCCTGAGCTGCTCCTGGACGGTGAACTGGTCCAAAACCTGCCGGGCTTAGGACAGGTCCCAGAGCGCTGCAGTCTGACAGTGAGCACACAGACAGGGACACCGCCCTACACAGCAGAGGCAGTACTTCATATGGACCACTGCGCTGTGAAGGTCAGAGCACAGGCACAGCACAGCCTACAGGGGGAGCTCTACCACCACAACTGCACGCTCCTACAGGTACAAACCATAGACTGTATATATAAATGGTCATAGGTAACCTGCTAGGTGACACAAATAGGTGTGTGCAAGAGCACGATATACCTGCTACTGTCAGGCTCGTCATTTTGGTCTTAAACTGTTTGTATTAACCCTCTCTATATGATCTTGGGGTTTTTATTTTGATTTTGCGATTTTATCTGTAAATCAAGCTAAGAACATTAATAACAGACAAATCGGGTGCTTTCTTTCCCTGAGATCACTTCTTCTAGCCTGAGCAACAGCTTTGATTAACAGCATTGCTGAACGCCCACTCATAGCTGTGTGGGCATGAAGGGGTGTAACCTTCAATAGCCTCACTCCTGATTGGCTCTTTGGTTGCTATGATACTCTCAATTGAAATTCCAAATTTGGAACTCGGCTCCAATTTTTCCCTGTAGCCACTTGCCTCGATTGACTTCATTTGGAGCTCAATGCGGTGGGTGACTTCACACTCCTTTAGTCCACTTCTTTATACAATCTATGGTCCAGACACACAAACACAAAATAATTCTTACACATCTGTCCTGGATGTAGACTTGGGGGAGCCCACTCAGTGTGCAGGCATCTGGCTCTCTGCTCGTGTCCTCCACTCTGAGCAGGTCTCAGGTGAACTTGACTGTGGATGACATGGAGCTGCACACATCTCTGTCTCTCTATAATACTGAGGTACACAGGAGAATGTGCATGTAAGTGTGGAGAGTACAACCCTCATGAAGGAAATTATTCTCTTTTAGAGCAAAAAGGAAATGAGTCTTCTTCTACACCATGCTGTTTCCTTTCTGAAGAAGCTGGGTCTCCCACCAAATGCCTCAGTTACAATGCATTGTGGGAGTCATGGAAACAGTTCCTTCAGTTATGCATTACAGAGCAGATGGGGAACTCAAGAGGTAGGACATCTTTGATGCTGACTTTAACAATATAAAAATAATTGTACAGTAATGTTTTATCTTTGATCATTCATATTTTGTGTGTTCTCTTTGTCAGTTGCACCAGGAGCTGTGGCTCATTAGACAGTCTGAGGCAGTGCGACTGCAGAGCACCTGCACACACACACTGAATGCTTTGAGGACACAGGGGGTCCCTGCAAACAGCAGCATACAGGTGAGACTGAGAGACAGAGGGAGACAGAGAGATGACATGACACGGCACAGAGAGGGAGCATGGCCCCTGATTCTGACCCGGGCTGTGTGTGCAGGTAGAGCTCAAGTCTGGTGAGGAGAAGGCCCTGATAGTACAGTCCTGGTTTGACCATAAATGTTCTGGAATAAAGCTCCAGATGAAATGTCTGCACCTGCTCAGAGAGCTTAAAGGGTCTGTGTGGCACAGCTGGTCCTGGTTACAGGAGAAAGGAGTGCCCAGCAGCACACAGGTACACAAGAGTCAACACATACTCTTGGTCAGGTTACAGTTTACACTACTGTGATATTGATCCTGATAGGGCCTGCTGAGCATCCATGGACACTTCCCTGAGCTGCAGGTCAAAGGTCAGCTCACTGTAGAAGGGCTCAAAGTGCTCCACTCTGGTCTCAACATGAGTGCAGCTGCTGGACGTGTCTCTGTCCTTCTGTCCTATGTCCCCCCAGTGTCCAACCAAACAGCACAGCCCCGGCTCCAGGCTGCCGTGGCAACACACTTCAAAGGTCTGCCCATCATCTGTGTTCTTAATCACATGTATGTTCCAGTAGTGTAATATCCCTGTTGTGAGCAGGTCCCGTGTGCAGTGCCTCTGTGAATGTTCTCTCTCCTCACTGGAGGACACTGATCACAGGAGATGTGGGTGGCTGGGGTGGGAGCAGAGGATCCAGAGAGGCCCGGGTCACCGTGAGGCACACCATGCACAGTCAGAGCAGCCCCACCTTTCAGGTGAGCACCTGTCTATCTGGTATGCACTTGCCTGTCAGATGAGAACCCTGCCTGTAAGGAGAGTACCTGCCTGTCAGGTGAGCACCTAGGCCTGTCACGATAACAAATGCTGAAATGTGATATATTGCTGTAGAAACTATAGACTATAAACAGTAATATACTGAAACCAATGATGGACACCGGAAGTCAGGCTGAAGATGTCCTGTGGAGCCTTGTTGGCTTGTGGGACTTCTGAGGGACAGACAATCCAAGCATACTGCAGTCTGTGCGGTCGCAGAGGCAAAAATGCAAAAAAAAAAAAGGCCTAAGGAGGGGGGAGCAATGTTTAACCAACACTGTTTACTGTGCAGGTGGGAAGCTATAGGCATTCGACGATGTAGTAGTGTCCTGTGGGGGTACTCCGGGAGTATGGAGTTCAGGGGGTTCAAGTATTTTGGGTTCTTCACAAGTGAGAGATGTCACGAGTGAGGGGAGGATAGCATATGAGTCAAAAGTCAGTCTACATTCCTACTCTCACCCATGGTTTTGAGCTTTGGGTAAAGTGAGGAGCTCAGTCACTTGGAGTAGAGCCGCTGCTTCTCCACATTGAGAGGAGCAGCTGAGGTGGCCCAGGCTTTTGTTCCAAATGCCTCCTGGACACCTCCATGGAGAGGAGTCTCTGCATGTCTCACTGGAAGCCCCGGGAAAACCCAGTACAGGCATCTGGCCTGGGAGTGCCTTGGGGTCCACCCAGAGGAGCCGAAGGAAGTGTCCGGGGTGAAGAAAGTCTCTGCTCTCTGCCACCCCCATGACAGGAAGAAAACATTTAGACTTACACTTAGACAAACTTTATTGATCCACAAGGGAAATTGTTTTGGGTACAGTAGCTCACTCATCAAATATAATATATAACAGAGGGTAACAAAAAATAGATGGAATAGCAACCAAAGAGCAATAGACCAGTATCAAATGAGACATAATTACAAAAATAAAAAATGATAATAAATGTATATGTACAAATCTGAATAAAATAGAAAAGTAAGTAATACAATATAAAATACAATATCAAAATATAGCTGCAAGCAGCAATGTGGGGACAAGCACCGAAGGTGCACGTAGGCCTCAGCATGTAGGCCGCATGCAGGGTCTGACAGGGTCTAACAGAGTCTGACAGGGTCTAACAGGGTTTAACAGGGTCTGACAGGGTCTAACAGAGTCTGACAGGGTCTGACAGGGTCTAACAGAATCTGACAGGGTCTAACAGGGTCTGACAGGCTCTAACAGAGTCTGACAGGGTCTAACAGAGTCTGACAGGGTCTAACAGGGTAGGTAGACCCTGTCAGACTCAGAAACAGGGTTTAACAGGGTCTAACAAGGTTTGACAGGGTCTAACAGAGTCTGACTGGGTCTAACAGAGTCTGACTGGGTCTAACAGAGTCTAACAGGGTTTAACAGGGTCTAACAAGGTTTAACAGATCAAAGACACATCAAAGACAGATAGTTTGCTAGGTGCGTTGCTAGGCAATTCCTGAAAATTCCTGCAACTTTGACCTGCTGGTGGCACTAGACGGTTGGGGCTGGGGGCCTATAAATCACTGTGGGTAATGAGGAGACCGGAATGTGCATGCAAAATTTCACAACTTTTACCAGACAGTTCTACGGTTTGCCATAGACTCCCATGGTGAAAAGAATATAAAATAATAAGAATCAGGAGACCATACACATCAAAGGAAAGATCAAAGGGTTGCTAGGCTACGTCGCTAGACAACGCAGTACAAACACTATTTTTTTATCTTTTATTATCACAAGGTACATATATTAACACCACAACAACATTCACAAAGCACTCAGAAGACACATCGGGGGATGTGGGCACGGGAATAGACACCACTGGGCACAGGGGCTAAGAGAAACAGGGGAAGTGTAGAGGACCAAAGGGCTTGTCCCAGGTGAAGAAAGGGTGTCTGGGGGAGAGCAAGGGCGATGCAGCGCCCAGGGAAGGTCCAGGCGACAGGGACCAGGGGGGACAGCGGAGGGCGGTAGGGGTCAGAAGTCCAAACGAGGGGAACCGGCTCGGGAGATGGAGAAAAGCATATTGTCTGGGGTGAAGGTGTCGCAAAACTCCGTTTCTCTTGCGGAGTGGAGATGGTGGACGTGGGCGCGAAGGAGCGCTGTGAAGAGGGGCCAGTGCTACAAACACTATAGGGTGCCTAGCACCTACGGTGCTTGGCCCCTAATAAGATGTCCAATCCCAGCTATATACAGTTGTAGGGAGTATTATCTAGGGAGTATTATCTATTGCATAAGGATGAGTTGTTGTACAGTTGTGTGGAGAATGGTATGAATGTAGTCCTGTATCTGTCACAGTTTGAGCGAGAGATAAAGGACTACATTCATACCAGCCTGTTGGAGAATGAGCTCCTCTGTCCCTTTATAGTCCGGTGCAGTGGGTGAGCAGGAGTGTCCATGATGGAGAGCAGTTTGTCCAATGTCCTCCTGTCCCTCACTGTGACAAATGTCTCCAGCTCACAGCCAATCACGTGACCAGCTTTGCGGATCAGATTCTTAATCTGCCCAGTGTCCCTTTTACTGGGGCTGCCCCCCAACAGACCACAGCGAAGTACATCGCCACACGCTGGCCATCACAGACTTGTAGAAGATCTCCAGTAACTTGCTGCACACATTGAAAGACCTGAGCTTTCTCAGGAAGAAGAGTCTGCTCATGCTCTTCTTGTAGACAGCATTACAGTTGTCCCTCCAGTCCAGCCTGTGGTTCACATGGACCCCAAGGTACTTGTAGCAGTCCACTATTACCACATCATGACCCTGGATGGTAATGGTAATGAAGACGATCACCAGTTCCTTGATCTTGTCCACATTCAGGAACGGATGGTTTGCCTGGGACCAGTCCACAAAATTTGCATTCAGCATCCTGAACTCCATATCCTGTCCATCCCTGATACACTCTACCATCGAGTCTTATTAAGTAGATCCTTCGGCTGGCTGGTGATCCAGGCAGCAGTAGTTTGTTTTTATAATGAGTCTTGGAAGTTATTTATTCAATACATTTTGCAGCTCAAGTCATATAGTACAGAAAAAGAGCGAAAAGAAACTTATGACTAACATATTGAAAAAGCATGCACAATAAATATTAATAAATATTAATATTCCAAAATTATAGTTCCATCTATCATGTCTGGAATAAGTCTATATATTAATTATCATGACACGCCTATTAGTACCTTCCTGTCAGGTGAACATTATCACACATTAACACAGTATTGTGGGTGTGTTTGTTTCAGGTGGAGGTGTGGGGCAGACGCACAGAGTTCCAAATGTCCTGCTCCATGGCTCTGAACCCTCAACTCGGCTCCTCTGTGGTTTTGATCCTGCAGGGACACCAGCTCCCACACAGGTGAGCCAACTATAGCACACATACAAACTTAATTATAGAGAATATGTCATATTCCCCCTACAGAAAAATATAGCCAAATTTAAATAAAATAAAATAAAAAAAATCAAGCTTAAACTTACAAACACATTAAAAAGCTGCAGTTTGTAACTATTCTGGCCTTTTTGTCTCCTTGGTCATAGATGAGTTTAATCCCATTCTGAAGTTTAGGAGAAGGACAGAAGTTATGTGAGCAGTTTGTTTTTCTATATCCTTGGCAAGCCTGAATGGAGGTAGTCATGCTAACCAGCTATTTCTGAAATGCTACAGACCATTGTTTTACAACAATGCAACAGACTTTCTATAACCAAATATAGCAGATGACGTTCCAGAGGGAATGTCCCATCACTGACTGAAACAACAGAGCAGAGAGAGGTTTAGGAGAGGCTTTCCTGTTGTGTGCTCCTAGTTCACCTGGCTATAGGACATAGGACACACATGAGGGATACTTTTATCCTAAGTGCTATTGCACACCTCACACTGCCCTGACACAGGGTCTAATGACCCTACCTGAGCTGTACTGAGACTTTTGTTTGAGCTCTCTTATTATGATTGTTTTTTACTGCTTAAACTTTAAATGTGCTTAAACTGTGCTTAAACAAAGTGATATTGATTGACTGATTGATTCTGCATAATATCCAGGAAAAGCAATACAATCTGGAAATAGATCTGTTATTACTTTATAGACACAATAGTGTGGCTTTCTCCTAATCACTCATCACCTTTCTCTGTAAAGTAAAGACCTGGTGCTCAAAATCGTCCAGAAGATCCCTAGAGTGCTCATGTACCTGCCGTCTCAACTCAGTGTCCGAACACAGGTAGAGTCTCACTGTACTGCACATGTATACTGTAGTGCTACTATGAGAACAAGGTTGTCTTACTGTACTGTATAGGAAGTTTACATTTGGGCGCTTCTGGCTCCTTCTGACTCTGCCTCCAGTTGACTTACAGTGGAATATTGTGCCCCCTCTCTCTGTAACTGATACTGTGAGTGTCATCAATTTGATGATTCTAGTGTTTTTATTTTGCTATTTCATCCATTAAACAAATCCTCTTCATGATATAGAGCCTGTAACCTTCGCTCCTGTAACTGCCAGCATTAGTGAGCTTCATTTGACTGGAGTCAAATGCTATGGGTCACACTCATTTAGTTCACTTCTTTATACAGTCTAGGGTAGAGTCTCACTGTACTATGTGTATATATGTATATTGTATAGTGTTAGTATGGGAACATGGGTATACTCACAGGTATATACTGTAAGTGTGCACGTGTAAGAGTTTTACTGTATATGTGCTATGGTGTCACTATACGAAAAATATGAACTTGAAGGAATAGACTTGATACTCTGACAGAATCACAAAACACTCTTTCTTTAGATAATAGAATGTGATTCTCATCATTAAATTGTAGTACTTACTTTTACTTACTTTTACTTACTTGTAGTACTTACTTTTCTATTCCCTGATCTGTGTACTCCCTCAGTGGTCCTGTAGGTTCCATAGCGGTCCATGGACGTATACTAGTCTATGTGCTCTTAAACTTGTTTTGATACAGCTCAAGATCATTTTAAAGCTGTCCAGGACCCTTTAATTTTTGTCCTGTGAATGTGAATTTTTTAGTATTGATATCTGCTTAAATTAATATATTGATTGTAGTTTATAATTGATTAGTATCTGATTTTCAACCATAATTTTCTGTGCAGCTGAACCAGTCCCGGTCCAGTATATCCAGTGCTCTGGAAGTGCTCTCAGGGCGGAGGCATCTCTGGGCTTTTGGAGAGCTGTCTGCCTTTGGGAGTGGCTACAGACAGGCTGTGGAGCTCACACACTCCTATCCACAGGTACTCCCTCTGTCTAATGGAGTACTAGCCATCTATTCTACCTGTTGCTTTTATAACAAAAAGCAAATATTATCATTTAACAATTCAGTAATACACAGGACAATATGTTAAGTCAACTGTATTGTCAATTTAATACAATTTAGTATAGGACACTACACTACACACACACATGTACACACACACTCTGGACACACACACACACACACACACACACACATTGGACGCAGGAAAATATTAATTGACTGAGGAGGCATAGCACTTGAGAAAGCTTCCATTTAATTAGGCTACACCTGGCGAAAAAATGCACTCATAAAAATCACCAATGACCTCCTTATGGCAGCTGATACTGGTTTACTTTCCATCCTCATGCTCCTTGATCTTACCACAGCCTTTGACACTATCTCCCACAGCACCCTCCTCTATAGACTTCAACTGGCATTACTGACACCCCCCTCACCTGGTTTACCTCATACCTCACCGACTGCACACAGTATATTCATCTCAAATCACACACATCCAACACCTTTCCTGTCTTCGTGGGGGTGCCCCAGGGCTCTGTCCTGGGGCCCCTCCTTTTTATCATCTACATACTCCCTCTTGGCCATATCTTCCATAAGTACAACATTCATTTTCACTGCTACGCGGATGACACCCAGCTCTACCTTTCCTCCAAACCCTCCTCATCACTCCCACCATTCTCCCTTACCCTCTGCCTACAGGAAATCAACTCATGGTTCTCCTCCAACTTCCTGATGCTAGTAGGAAACTCCATCCACACTCTCCAAATCTAACAGCTTCTCCATGAACATTAACAATTGAACTGTCCATGTCTCTCCTCTGGTCAAGAGTCTGGGTGTCATCCTCGACAGCACACTTTCATTTCACTCTCACATCAATAATGTCACCCGGTCTGCATACCTACACTTAACGCAACATCTCTCGTCTCCGCCCCTCCCTCACTCCTCATACCACTGCCGTCCTAGTCCACAGCCTTGTCACCTCTCGCATTGATTACTGCAACTCTCTTCTTTTTGGTCTCCCCAAGAAATCTCTTCAGAAACTGCAGCTCCTACAGAACTCTGCAGCCCGGATTATCACTCGGACCCCTACTATCCATCACATCACCCCCGTACTACAAGAACTCCACTGGCTCCCCATAAAACAACAAATTCACTTCAAAATACTCATTACCACCTTCAAAGCAATACACAACCTAGCCCCACCATACATATCTGACCTCGTCCACATCGCCACTCCATCCCGCACCCTCCGCTCTTCCTCTCGCACCCTCCGCTCTTCAGCTCTCTGTCCCCTCTGCTCGTCTCGTCACCGTGGGGAGCAGAGATCAATGATCAATGCTAGTCATGTTCATCTCCATAGCAACCATGTGTCATCTCCATAGTAATAATTACATGTGCAATATTATTTAAAGTCACTTTACCTGCTACTTATTTATTTAACAACCACTGTCCATCACTGCACTGTACACAATCATCTGAGTCACTTTATTGTAGGGATATTATATATTATTATACTGGAGTCACTTTAACTGCTGTTTGTTCACAGCTCAGAATCAAAGACATTTATTGTGCAGCGTTCCTGTGCCTTTTAACCTTACAGTGTTGTGTTTTTTAGTTGATTGTACATACTTATTATTATTTATCTTAATTTTTGATGCATGCTCTTTTTCCAACTGTTTCTGAAACTTGCGTTGTGACACTGCAACTTCCCCATTGTGGGACAAATAAAGGATTATCTTATCTTATCTTAGAGCCTTCAGGCGGTCTACTCCTCAGCTCTGGAACTCTCTCCCTCCTGACCTCCGTAACATAAACTCTCTCCCACTCTTTAAGTCCAGACTCAAAACCCACCTGTTCAGACTGTCCTACCTCTCATAGCCAGTTACATATTTCCTCCACTCTGATTTTGTCTATATGTTTTATTGTATTGTTTGTTTTCTGCTTTTTTATTCGTTTTTAACCTTGTGCAGTGTCCTTGGATGTGCTGAAAGGCACTTATAAATAAAATGCATTATTATTATTATTATTATTATTATTATTATTATTAAAATCCCTGCATGTTCTGCTGCCATTGCCAAGAGCCAATCATAGGCCGAACTACGTTCCAGCTCCCACCAATCATGACCATTAGCACTGTTGTGTTTGTGTCTGTTCGCCAATCAGCTGTGAGCGAGCCTTGTGAATATGTACGCAGCATTTAAAGAGAATAAGGACAGTGAAACTGGAGAAAATCCTTAACTTGCTACGTTAATGCTACGTAAGAAGGAACTCTCGCCTCGGGACCGTTCGGGATACGTCCTCCGGAGCACCAGATACTTTAGCTGTCGAAAGTCCATGGATATACGCGATACGCGCTAAACTATCGGGCAACACGGCAAACTTTCACTACGGAACTGACGCGTTCTTATGGGGTGAGTCATATTATCATATTATTTCTGCATCAAAGGGACATATTAGCTGACAGCAGGGGCCTTGTGTCAGCGTGTGTGTACAGCAGTGTTTCCCAACCAGGGGTACAAGTACCCCTAGGGGTACGTGAGCACACTGCAGGGGGTACTCGGCAGTCTCGCTGCCAGGCGCAGGGGGAGATTTTTTTGACTGTTTTAATTCTAATTTGAGTAAATTTGAGTTAAATAAAAGAGAGAAAATGCCTGAGAATTACATTTTCAAATTAAAGAGATTAAATAAAAGACAAAAAAGGTTGGGAAACATTGCTGTACACCAGTGTTTCCCAACCTTTTTTGTCTTGTGTACCCCCTGAGCCTTTTTGTCATACCTCGAGTACCCCCTCACTCATATGTGTTGATAACTCTCCAAAAGTAGAACGTGACACAACAGATTATTAAATGAAAATCATTTTATTTCATTTCCTTAATTTGAAAATTTAAATCTCAGGCATTTTCTCTCTTTTCTTTAACTCAAATTTACTCAAATTAGAATTTAAAAATTTAAAAAAATCTCCCCCTGCGCCTGGCAGCGACACTGCCAAGTACCCCCTGCAATGTGCTCGTGTACCCCTAGGGGTACTTGTACCCTGGTTGGGAAACAATGGTGTACAGGACTAAACCAGGACTAATCCGGGACTAAACCAGGACTAAACCAGGACTAAACCGGGACTAAACCAGGTCTAAACCAAGACTAAACCAGGTCTAAACCAAGTCTAAACCAGGACTAAACCAGGACTAAACCAGGACTAAACCAAGAATAAACCAGGTCTAAAGCAGGACTAAACCAGGACTAAACCAGGTCTAAACCAGGTCTAAACAGGACTAAACCAGGTCTAAACCAGGTCTAAACAGGACTAAACCAGATCTGAACCAGGACTAAGGTGTGTGTGTGTGTCCAGAGTGTGTATGTGCGTGTGTGTACGTGTGTGATAACATATTATCCTGTGTATTATTGAATTATTGAATGATTATATGGACTTTTTGTTATAAAAGCATTTCCATTTTAACAAAGTACCTTCTAATTCTGACCTGCCCTGAAACACCACACCACAGTGATGTCAGTGATGGGGGAGGGCTTAGTTTAATGTCCTGCAATGGGTTCTATAGGCCTGGAGCTAGAGAATCTTTAGAGAATCTTTTCTCAGCTTGTCCTTTTTCAAATGTGCTGCTTTCAAATGGCCACAAATTCTTCAAATGTTCTCAGATTTCCATGTGTAAGGAATCGTTGGAAAGCTTAGAATCTACACTTTCAGAATCTCTGAATAACTCAAAACGCCTCCGGGAAGACTTGTGCCTGATTTTGCCACAACTGGTCACATTTGTTAGTGGTTTCAGCAGTGTGCTCCGATGTTCACGTGCATAAGTTCTGCGACTGAGTGCGCACCCTTCTCACCTTTTTCACCCCATGCCTGACGCACACAGACTCTGGACACACACGCACAGGTACACGTACACTCACGTACACACACGTACACACACACTCTGGATGTTTTCTGTTCATGTTCACGTTTCAGCTAAATATCCACCTTTCACTGGCTGGTTAGCTCAACTAGTAAGTCACTTGACTTTCACCTGGGGGACCTGGGTTCAAATCCCCCCTTGCAATGAGCAAGCCAGTGTGACCCTTCATGGTACTGCCCCCCGGGCGCTGGAAAGATGGCTGCCCTCTGCTCCTGAAAAAGGATGGGTCAAATGCAGAAGTAAAATTTCTGCTGTGTGTCACTGTGTGTGAGATCAATAAAGGCTTAATCTGATGCAGAAATAATATGACCACACAAAAGCTGAAGTATTTAGTTTAAAGGCACTTTACTCACTGTTGTGTCCGGGTGGGCACGCATATCACATACAATGAGGAAGGCAGAGATAGAAGTGCTGAACATAAAACGGTGCTTTATTGAACTACTGCATAAGCAAACAGCTAGGGTTCAGGGGTGCCCTGGCGGTACAGAAATTTAGCGCGAAAATGAGGGAGCTCTGCCTTTTTATAGCTCCCTCCTAACTCAAGGCATCATGGGAAATGAAGTTTCTTTTTCTTAATATCCATACACAACATTCCTCCCCGGAAACCTTTAACCTCATCCATTTCTTTTAAATAAAAAACAATAGTGTTTCCTCACACTTTTACAACTCACGGTCATTCCATTTTCAACTATAACAAAAAAAAGGGAAGAAATCTGTGTCGTCTACAGAATAACTTCATTAAGTCTTTACATTCCATTAACTGTTTACATGTCAATACCCCTCTAGTCATACGTCAAACATTCAGGAGCTCGCCTTATTCTCTGTTGTCGGGTGCTCACTGGTTCATTCATAATTTCATTTAATTCATCTCCTTCCAGTTCAAGACCGGGTACAATCTCTGTTTCAGGAGGATCATACAGCTGTTCTGCCATCACATCATTCTCAGGGTTTGTGTCTTCACCAGAAATCTTGGTAGCCATCAGTTGATCAATGTGCTTCTTGCTTATTTGTCCATCTATGTTTACCAGATAAGTAAGAGGACCTAGCACTCGCTCAATTACACCATATTTCCATTTCTTTCCTTCTCCTCCCCGGAAATTCTTTACCAGCACTGCTTGATTTGGCTGTAACATCCTCACACGGGTTTGGTTGTTTTTGACCATTTGTTGCTTTTCTTGCATTTGCACAGAGAAGTTTGGTGTAACCTGTGACAACCTGGTTCTGACATTTCTCTTTAGAAACAACTGAGAAGGTGTTTTCCCTGTTGATGAAGATGGCGTGTTTCTGTAACTGAACAGAAAACTATCTATGCAATGTTGCAATGACTGCCCAGAATTTTTCTGTTTATCCAGTGACTGCTTAAAAGTCTGAACTAACCTCTCAGCTAATCCATTGGAGGCTGGACTGTATGGGGCAGACTTGATATGTTTAACTCCGTTAGCTTCCAAAAATGTTTCAAACTCTTTTGAAACCAACTGTGGGCCATTATCAGAAACAACCACTCGGGGGAGCCCATAAGCTGCAAATAGACTCCGCATAACTTCAACAGTAGCTGTAGTAGTGGTACTTGTCATCAATTTAACTTCTGGCCAACGTGAATACGCATCACTAACCAACAAAAATTGGTGTTTTCCTTTTTCTGCAAAATCTATTTGAATTCGTTCCCATGGCAACTCTGGCCATTTCCATGGATGCACTGGTGCTTTGTTAGGTGCATGTCTGTTGTTTTGACAGGTAGGACAGCTATCTACCATGGCTTCAATTTCATTATCCAAGCTGGGCCACCAAAAATGGCTTCTAGCTAATGCCTTTGTCCTAACAATGCCCAAATGCTCTTCGTCTAGTTCTTTTAACATCTGAGGTCTCAGTGATGTAGGTATTATTACTCTTAAGCCCCACAAAACACAATCTGCTTCTACTGTAAGTTCCTCACGTCTGTTCCAGTATGGTTTTAATTTACTATCCTCTACATGTTTTGGCCACCCATTTTGTGTTAGATGTCTCACTTTGGTAAGTATTTTGTCCTTGTCTGTCTCTTTCTTTATGTCTTTTGCTGATACGGGGATTGATTCTAGCCACGACACTCTGAATTCCGGGTTGCTTTGTGGTGCCTCTTTCTGTAAAGGTAATCGGGATAACCCATCAGCATTGGCATGTTCTAAGGAGGGCTTGTAGATTATGTCATACTGATACGCTGACAATAATAAAGCCCATCTCTGTAGACGCGCAGCAGCTAATGCTGGTACACCTGTCTTTGGTCCCAGAATTTTCACTAGTGGCTTATGGTCAGTGACCAATACAAATTTCCTGCCATAAAGATAATCTCGGAATTTCTGTACACCAAAAATTATGCCTAACGCTTCCTTCTCAATTTGTGAGTAGTTTACCTCAGTTTTACTCAAGGTACGTGAAACATATGCTATTGGTCTTTCACTACCGTCAGTCATTTGGTGTGATATCACAGCTCCCAGACCATACGCACTAGCATCGCAAGCCAACAAAATTGGCAATTGTGGATCAAAGTGAGTGAGAACACTTGAAGAGGCCAAATGTGCTTTTGCTTCCTCAAAAGCTGCTTGACAGTGGGTAGACCAGTTCCACTGCCTGTCCTTCTGTAGCAACACTGTCATGGGCTTGATTATTGTTGAGAGGTTCTCCAGAAACTTCCCATAGTAGGTCAGTAAAGCTAAAAATGCCCTGAGCTCTGTAACATTTTTAGGGACTGAAGCGTTAACTATCGCTTCCACTTTCTCGGGTACTGGGTGTAACCCTTCACTGTCAATTTTGTGTCCCAAGTATGTTACACTTGGTTGGCTGAAGCTACATTTGTCTCGGTTCACCCGAATGCCTCTGTCTTGTAGACGCTGTAACACCCTTTCCACATTTTCCCAGTGTTCAGCTTCTGTTGAACCTGTAATTAATATGTCGTCAAGATAACACAACTCTTGGTAAGCCTTGAAGAATCTGATCCATAATACGTTGGAATATTGCAGGTGAACTAGCTATTCCATAGGGTAACCTATTCATCTGGTAGAGCCCTTTCGGTGTATTGATGGTCAAGTACCGCTTAGATTCATCATCTAGCTCCACCTGCTGGTAAGCTTGGGTGAGGTCTAACTTTGTGAAGTATTTTCCACCAGCTAACTTGGCAAACAGATCCTGTGTTTTAGGAAGTGGGTATTTGTCTACCTCTAACCACGGGTTTATGGTTACCTTGTAGTCACCACAGATTCTGACATCCCCATTGGTTTTTGGTATGCTTACAATTGGGGTTGCCCATTCACTGTACTCCACTGGAGTGCAAACTCCCATTTCCTGCAACTTAGCTAATTGTTTGTCGACTGCTGCACTAAGTGCATAAGGCACTGATCTAGCCTTGCAGAATTTTGGATTAGCATTTTCCATGACTCTCAATTTTGCTTTTACACCTGAACACAGGAGAGTATTTCTCATACATCTCTGAGAGAGGATCAGCTACTGGTAAGTGATTCACTCTAGACCAGTCTAAACGCAGGTGCTGAATCCAGTTTCTGCCCATTAGTGTTGGACCACTTCCTTTTGCCACTAACAGTGTCAGCTGTTTTGTTTGCTCACCACACTGTACCTTCACTTGAATTTGACCCATGAGTACAATTGGTTCTGAGGAGTACGTTTTAAGATGTACATCGGATGGCTGTAGTTTACACTTTTTAAACCGCCGTTTGTACAGCTTCTCTGACATTACACGCATAGCTGCACCTGTGTCAACTTCCATTTTAATTTTAACACCATTGCATTTCACCATTACCAAGTATGGCTTCACATACTCACTGTCACCTTTCACTGTAAACAGTTCATAGTCCTTTGTGACTTCTGGTAATTCAGTATCTGCACAGCTCGCAGCTCCTGGAGGCTGTCCTGGCGCGTATGCTGCTCCCTCCGAGGGCGATGCTGACCGCTGGCTCCGCGTTGCACTTGTGCCCTTTTCTGGTGGTTCTCTCACGACGTACAGAGTGTCTCGCTCGGCTGGTGCGCTCCTCGCTGACGCTCGCTGTCCGCCGCCGTGCTTACCCGGTTCCTTGGTTCTGCACGCTCGCTCCAGATGTCCTTTCTTGTTGCACGCTCTGCACTGGAAGTCTTTGTATCTGCAATTGGCAGGCGAATGTCCTTCTCGCTGGCAACGGTAGCACACGTGTTCTCCGCCGCTAGCATTTGACTTTTGTTTCTGCTCTAAATTTCTTTGGTGCGCACGAGCTTTTTCCTTGTAGCTGCTCACGCTGTCTGTTCTTAGCGGGGTCTGCTGGATCGTTCTCAGACTGCTCGTGGTGCACTCAAAATTGTGCACAATGTCCATGACTTTTGCCCACATCAGCTTTTCTCCATATGCAGCACTTAACAGCTTAGTTCGTAGCTCTTTACTGCTAATTCCGTAAACTAGTTGATCTCGTAGCTGCTCGTCCAGCTTGTCACCGAACTCACATGTAGTTGCAAGTCCTTTTAGCGCAGCAACGTATTCAGCGACTGTCTCTCCACTTTGCTGCTTTCGAACACGGAATGAGTAGCGTTCACTTAACACGTTTTTCTTCGGCACATAGAATTCCCTCAGCGCTTTTAAAATGTCATCTAATGTGCACTCAGACAGCTTTTTCGGTGCTAGCAAGTCTGTCAGTAATGAGAAAGTCTTTGCACCTACCACGGATAAGAAAACAGCCCTTTGTTTTTCTTGCTTTATTCCGTTGGCTTCCACAAACTGTGCAAATCGTTGCTCATATGTCTTGAAACTTTCACTGCTTTCTTCGAAGCACAAGCCCGTCTCGCTGCTGAACACGGCCATCGTTTTTCTAGTTATCCTCTGCTAGCTTCACTGTCGTTCTAGCATCTTCGTTCCGCTTCCAAAGTCGTGGTTAACTATTCCACACCTCGTCGCCAGTATGTTGTGTCCGGGTGGGCACGCATATCACATACAATGAGGAAGGCAGAGATAGAAGTGCTGAACATAAAACGGTGCTTTATTGAACTACTGCATAAGCAAACAGCTAGGGTTCAGGGGTGCCCTGGCGGTACAGAAATTTAGCGCGAAAATGAGGGAGCTCTGCCTTTTTATAGCTCCCTCCTAACTCAAGGCATCATGGGAAATGAAGTTTCTTTTTCTTAATATCCATACACAACACTCACCACATAAGATTATTTGCATATCCACAGTCTTTCGGCAGCTAAAGTATCCGATCGCATTCTGTTCATGAGCTCCGGACATGTCCCGAACGTGTCCCGTGTCCCTAGGAGAAAGTTCCTTCTTACGTAGCATTTACAGTAGAAGTTATGGATTTTCTCCTTTTTCACTGTCTGATAGGCGGAAAAAGAAAACAAAACAGCGCTACTCGTCATGTGAATGGCCAGCTGCGGTAGTCACCTAATTTATGCACGGCCTGTTTCTTTCCCAAAAATAAGCAAATTTCACAGACAAAATGTATGCTTTTAAAGCAACCAATGTTGTTATCTGAAACATGGAGTGGCTTCTTCATGATCTCAACTAGCAATTCTGCAAAAAAGCTAAAATCACACATTTTGAAAAAAAAAAAATAACTCCTATAAATTTATAATCAATGACACCCATTGATCATTGTTATCATTTGGACATTTTGAATCGCAATATTAATCTCAAACGACAAAAGAAACAAGTCTACAGATTTCCATGTTAGAAGACTGTGGTGCCCAGTGGGAGCTGACATCACTGTTAACGCAGGGCTCTCAAGTTTTGAGCGGGGTCGTGCGTGTGACTGTAATTTCCGAGGACCGGGGGGGCTTGAATTGCGTGAGAAATGCCGTGTGAGCGTGTGAACACGGCGAATTGCGTGTTGAGAGCCCTGTTTGTCTAAAGAGCAAACTTAAACTACAAAGCAACTAAGGAGAGTTATATAAATGAAGTTATTACCTGATGGTTCTCAGTTTGTTTTATCATCACCGCACTTTGTCAGTGCGCGCTGAGAGGGGCGGGGAGGAGGGAGCGGGGCGGGGGGGGCGGGACATTTTTAGCGGATTCATGTAAGAGTCTGGTTAATGCACCTGGCCCGCGTCTCACCATGGGCAGTTCGGCTCTGGGCCGCGCGTATTCCGCGCGTAAGCCGTTGGGGGGGGGGGGGGGGGGGGCACGTTACGCACAGACGGAGACACCGGGACCGGAGTCGGTGCGTCTCAGAGGAGATGTGGCACCGGGACTGAGGCTCAGGACGTGCCCGGGGGACGGCGCGTCTGCTCGGGCCTCCGCTCGGACCGCACGGTCGGGAGCAGACGCGCCGTCCCCCCCTCCCCCTGCTCCCCCTGCTCCGGGGGGGAGCAGGGGGGAGCAGGGGGGAGCAGGGAGGAGGGGGCGGCGCTGAAAACGCGCGGAGCCTGCATAAACTAAGCCACACAGACCGATTTTCTGGGCACAAAAAAAAAATTTTTTTAAATCAGCGTGAGAAATGCCATGTGTGGCGTGTGAGTGTGTGAACACGTCGAATTGCGTGTGTCACACTCTCAATGTGTGAGACTTGAGAGCCCTGGTTAACGTCATCACAACAAAGAGTTTTGAAGTTGTCAGCACCTTCGATGGATAGCTGCCGATCACACTAGCGAGCAGTCACATTTTCTTTATGGCTGCAAATTCCTACTTGTATCACAATTTTAAAAAAAAAAAAATTGAGAAAAAAGTAAATACAGAGCAGTGTGTATGTGTATCAGTGACGATGTAAAAAGGAGTTGATCAGCAAACATGCACTAATCACTCCAAATACAATTTAGGGTGAGTACATGGCAAATATAACATGGTTAAAACTCTGAAAAGCTGATTTTTCATCATAGGTCTGCTTAAACAGTATTTGTGTTTCAGTTCAAACCACTACCCAGGACTGTAAGAATGCGGACCATATATGAAAGAAGAGACTGGAGCTACCACGTTGAGCACGACACATTGTGGGGTACACAGAAGCTCTCCCTCAGTGGACTTCTCTCTGCTCCTCCAGTCCTAGATATGGGGAACCACACAGTGCAGGGTAAATCAGTCAAACAAAGCAAAACATTAACTTTATCTGTCCCTAAGGGGCAGTTTAAGCACATTGAGTAGTAAAATACAATCATAATAGAAACAGGTTGGGTCATCAGATCAGAGCAGTTTGAGAGTACCAGTTCAGAGGGAGCCAGAGTTCACCTCTGGAGAAACAACAGGAAAGCCTCTCTATACTATATACTAAGCCCCTGTTGTTTTGGTGAGGGATGAGATGGGACATTCCTTCTGGAACATCTCCCATATTTGGTGTAGAAAGCCTGCTGCATTGTTGTAAAAAAAAAGTCTGTAGCATTTCAGAGCAACCTGGTTAGCCTAGCTTAATACAAGACAAACTGCTCACATCACACAATCTAATAGCCTGCAGGGTAAAAACTCCAGCCTCTGTTAGACCCTCAGACAGGACCTCAGGTAAAGCCTCTTACTGTTGTGCTCCCACAGTTCACATTAGCTCTGTTTCTTGGGGGACCAGCCTGGATGTGAGCCTGGAGTGTTTTCCTCAGGGACGGATGGACAGCTTCTCCCTGGACTGGACCAGACAGGGACAACTTGAACAGGTTAGAAAAACAGGAAAACCGCTCTGTGGTTCAGCTGTAAAGCCAGGTCACATATGCAGCTGAATGTCTCTTAAAGCTGGTCTTATAGTGTGTGATTTTGTGTGATTTCAAGATATTCCAAAGCATTCCTAAACTCATACTGTGTGACTGAATCTCATACAAAGCTCATGACTTTAGTATGTGCACTGTATTCAGAGATGGTCGTAGAGGCTGACATCTCACTCACAACTCACAGCAAATATCAAACTTGTCTGATATCCCTGCCACGGCACAATCAGCAGTCGTGCACTCATCGTGGAGCAGGTGATTGCCGAAGTGAAGGGATAAGAGGGGTCCAGACCCCTCACTCTACTCTTTAGTACTCCAGATTCCACGTTTCTGAAGGGGACTGTTGACGGTTATGGAAGGTTAAAGACATAATTTGGAACATTGGAACCATGTAGACAGATACAGTTTGATTATAGCTTAAGAAACTGCATTTAAAATAATTGTGTTTGATGCTTCCTTGTTTCAGGTGCGGGTGCTGAGTTTGTGGAGCAGGTCAAAGGAGGTGAATGAGACCAGACTGGAGCTAAAGCAGCCATTTTCACCTCAAATTCAGCATCTTTATGTGTCCTCGGTGTCTCAGAGCTCAGGGAGTGAGCACCGCCACAGCCAACAGGTCAGACCCACACTCATGGAAATGGAAATGTATTCTGCTCAGAAACAGGTATGCTTATAATGTAGTTTCCTCATCACAAACATGGACTTGTTTTGTTTCATTTGTTTAACACACAAACCCTGCAGATGCACACAAACCACACAGACCCTGCAAATCCGGCAAACACACTGTTCCACCTTGTGATGTCATGTGGTAATACAGGAAGTGTTCCATTGTGTTTCTAAACTCCCAACACCTTCACTAGAATCATTTGGATGATTTCAAACATGGAAT
The DNA here is from genome assembly GCA_036785185.1 of Paratrypauchen microcephalus. Taxonomy (NCBI): domain Eukaryota; kingdom Metazoa; phylum Chordata; class Actinopteri; order Gobiiformes; family Gobiidae; genus Paratrypauchen; species Paratrypauchen microcephalus. Next base: position 378,826 of record JAVJIX010000046.1, read on the forward strand.
TGCCAATCTACATTGAACAAAAGATAAAAGGTAAATAAAAGATAGCTGTTAACTCAGAAACTACTCAAGGTATGTTTCTGAGTAACAACATTAAAACATGACTAAAACAGTAGTCAACTTTGTGTAATATAGGACCTTTAAAATGGGACTAAACACCTCCCACAACCACATTTCAAATAGAGCTGCTAAATAGAGGGGGGAAAGGGGGTCTTGAGGACTAAAGGGGAGAGTGAGGGGGGAGGAGGGGCAGGATGTGGGTGTATAAGGAACAGTGTGATTAGTCTAACAGGTATCCACACTTCAAACTCTTCCCCTGCCGCCAGGTTTTTGTTGCAGAAACACGCTGTAATTGGGGCAGTCCTATGTAATGTCATCAACTACTTGAAACACACACACAGATTTAGGCATTTTTGACCAGAAAGCTGCAAATGTACTTAGTTTGCTCTAAAGCTCCCAAATTGATGTTCCACTTTAATGATATCACCATACAGATGACTTGTTGTGACTGTTGCAGACACTGTTATTATGGGATGGCTCAGTCAATGTGTCTCTGGACCTTTACAAACAGTTACAGCCCAACACCAGTAGGGGGCAAGTGTGTGCAGTGTTCTCTTCACAGGTGGGTCAGATCACTTTGTCTTGTCTGGTTCACTCTATGGTCGTCATTGTTTAATGTTCTGGTTCTCTGGTTGTTTAGGTGTCCTTGTTCCCTCTCAAAGGCTGTGTGTCTGCAGCTCAAGAGGGCCATTCATATTCTCAGAATGCAGAGTTACGATGGGACAACAGGAGCGTGAAGCAAGCCATCAGGTATCAGGTAATCCACAGTTTAAACCAGGAATGCACTGATAGTGATACTGGTATCATATATTAGCACCAACACTGAAAATTTGCTGATTCAGGTATTAGTTCCATGATAAGTTGGTTAAGATGATATTTTGCTTTGGCCTTTAACTGGCTGGAATAAGATTATTTACAGGCTGAATTTGAACTTTCCTTCATATGAATATGTTCATTAGTGATGTCTTCACCACCACCGGTACGCAGCCACTGTGACGCACGCACTTCTTTCTCCAAATGTATTTTCTTAATCAGTTATACACACAAAAGATTTCAATGGCGTTCTGTGGTCCTTTTGTCACAAATTTTTAAAGTATCTGCTGCTTGCTGTTGTGATGTGCAGCTATCTGAGGGGCTGATGGTAAGCAGCGCTTTGTAATGGTGAGATTTACAAAGAGGCAGGGGGGAATTAGCTTCCACTGGGCTCTGGAATTTTCAAACCCAGAAGTCAGCTGACTTATTTCAGTCTGCCCCAGGGCGGCTGTGGCTACAATAGTAGCTTACCACCACCAAGTGTGGTGTGAATGAACAATGAATTCATTAAAGAATTAATTAATAATTCATTCTTTAATTTCTCTTTTAGCCATTCTTTTTTAGTTGTTTTAGATCAATATTATTGTGATTTAAAATTTGCAAATGATTACATAATGATCCACGGATGTCATACATTGGGTGTAGATAGATTAGAAGTATATACCAGACACAAGCACAATATTCTTTAAAGAAGGTGTATTATGCAAAATGTACATGTCGGAGCTTTCTACCATGTTCTAACATTGTTCATCAAAAACACACCTGAAGATATTTTAAATGTCATTCACACATGTTAGTTGCTAGTAATCTCGCGCAATCTCTCCCAGGCCCTCCTTGGGGTTAACTGCAAGATTCTGTGCAATGCTGATTGTGTCTTGGCAAAAACAAACATGAAACTAGTAAAACATGCAATATGTTGTTTTTGGCCGATACCATTTTCAAAACAATAAAAGGTAACATGGTGATTTAAATATATTACACCTTATAGAAGTGTCTGTGGACATGTTAAAGCTCATGTCTGCTTTGCCCTGTGTCTATGCAGAGAGGGGAGAAAGGAGAGCACAGTCTCCAAGTGAACATGTGGCTGGAGCACGTGTCTCCTCGTCCCTGCTCGTCGCACTCTCTTCAAGCCAAAATACAAACCAATCTCAGGAACCAGTTGGACCACACCCTAATGCTGAACATCTGCCCCCCCCAACCTGTGAGTCAAACTACTATTCTCATCTCTACAATATAACATAGATTTAAGTGTACTGCTAATGTACAGTATAACATGCATCCACGTGTACTTCTAATGTACATTATAACCAGTGTTGGGAAAGTTCATTTTCTACATGAACTAGTTCAAAGTTCAGTTCACACATTTCAAAATTAACTAGTTTGTTCATAGTTCATAATTGTTTATAGTTAGTAGTTCGTTCATAGTTCCAAAAAATGAACTAGTTCATAGTTCTTTTTTTTTCCAATATATTGCTGCGAGCTATTATTTTTCAATATTATTGCCAAAGCCCATATAGAACAGCAATTATTATATCAGTTTTAACAATCAAACCATGTGTTAGATTCCATCTTCATATCCAATTTCACATCCTTATCCAACCAGGGTCACAATAACATTTAGGCAACAGGATTTCCCCGTGCTTTCATAAACCTCGAAAGGCTCGCCGGGTGCTTCAGTTCAATATGTCGTTTTAAAGGAAAAGTAACGTTATTTTACAATCTGAGCCTTCTTTCGGTAATAAAACAAGTCGTTTGACTCACCCATATCTGGAGCTGTTTGAAGAAAGTTATGTTGTAGCGTATCCGTTAGCATTTGTATTCAGGGCATTACTTTGCGGTGTCCAAATAACACAAACTTTAGCACTTTTCAAATCATAGAAGCCCGATGTCTTAATGTAAGATTTCGTTTGAAGCAAAAGTGGCCTGTAATCCGAGATTTATCCATAGTTTTCAGCTTTGCGTTTCATGTTTGGGTCCCGGGAGCTGAGAGCACATAGTCCGCACATGCGCACTGGCCTCCTCATCTACTCGAAACTATGGCTAAATCTCGGATTACAGGCCACTTTTGCTTCAAATGAAATCTTACATTAAGACATCGGGCTTCTATGATTTGAAAAGTGCTAAAGTTTGTGTTATTTGGACACCGCAAAGTAATGCCCCGAGCATATGATACAGCACCATGTTAACGGATACGGGATCATTACTAGAACAGAACGGCTCAACATAAGTTCTGCGATACTGCTCCAATTGACAGAAAAATGCTATGGGTGAGTAAAACTACTTGTTTTATTGCCGAAAGAAGGCTCAGATTGTAAAAAAAAAGGTTAATTTGCCTTTAAGTTTGCTGTTGATGTGACTGAAGTGCGGATTTTCTTCTTGAAAGCCGGCGGGCAAAGTTTGCACATAAATGTGAGTTAAATTTGTCAACTGGACCAAGTTTGTTTGGTTGAAAACGTTTCGCCGCTCATCCGAGAGGCTTCGTCAGCTCTAATAAGAATACTGGTAAGACACTTGCTTATATCTTGCTGTAGGGAGGAGCTACCTAGCTAACTACTTTCCGGAACTATCTCATTGGTTTCGGTCTTTTGTTTCTCTGGCGTCTAGCTTAACGATCCCTATTCATCCCTACACGCCTGCTTTTTCACACCTCTGGCCCTGACCTGGCTAACCCTATTGTTTCCCTATTGTTAGCCAGGTCAGGGCCAGAGGTGTGAAAAAGCAGGCGTGTAGGGATGAATAGGGATCGTTAAGCTAGACGCCAGAGAAACAAAAGACCGAAACCAATGAGATAGTTCCGGAAAGTAGTTAGCTAGGTAGCTCCTCCCTACAGCAAGATATAAGCAAGTGTCTTACCAGTATTCTTATTAGAGCTGACGAAGCCTCTCGGATGAGCGGCGAAACGTTTTCAACCAAACAAACTTGGTCCAGTTGACAAATTGAACTTCTCCTGTTATCATGGATTCTACCTGGACGACTGAGGGACTTTTCACGCACATAAATGTGAGGTTATCCCCTTCCTCACCGACCTGGTCATGGATCGGAAATTTCAGATGGATGGATCAGAAATCGGAGACCCTATTGTATGAAGTTAAATAGATAGCGCGTGTCGTTCACAGACACCAGAATGAACTTGTTCACAGTTCATCAGGCAGTAATACAGAGCGTTCAGTTCACGTTCACCCAAAATATGAACACGTTCATGAACTATCGTTCAGTGAACGCATTCAGGTACAACACTGATTATAACACACATCCAAGTATAACACAGATCCAAGTGTACTCCAAAAGCATTATTAAAGGTACAGGAGGACTAACCACTGAGCCTCTGTTGAATACCAGCTACTGGTATTCATTCATAGTTTTATGGATACCAAATTACTGCTGTTCTGACAACTATTATCAGCTCCCACTACTATTATATAAGTTGGTCAAAACATGCTATAACTGTCCATGTTTGTATTATGCAGGCCTTGTGGTGGTCCGGCTCCCATAGAGTCAGCCTAGGAAAGGAGCTCTTCTTTACTCAGTCCCGTTTGTCCCTGACACAGCGTCCCTTTCAGTGCAGTTTCACTATTTCCCTCATCAACTCCTCATCTTCTCACAGAAGTAACATCTCACTCTTCTCAGAGGTAAACCAAACTCATACAGAAGAGATACATGGATTTCTCTGGTCAAACCAAAGACTGTATATGTAATGGACATAGCTAAACTGCTAATCACCGCATTCCAAATATGAAGTGAGCATGGACCTGCTTCTTGCTCCATCATTAAACATTTAAATATTAAATATTAATCTGCTCTACATGAGGTTTTTATCATGCAATTTTGTCCCTAAATCAAGGGGCAAGGCTGCTCCCGCTAGCGTTAGCAACAGGTTTGATTAACAAAATTGTTAAGCGCTCACTCCCTGGCAAACCAGAGATGCGAGTGGGAAGGGCTGTTACCTTCAACAGCCTCAGTTTGACTCTTGGGTTGCTATGATACTCGCCTTCGTAATTAAAAATTTGGAACTTTGCTCTAAATTAATCACTATAAATGCTGGCCTCAATGAGCTTCATTTGGAGCTGAATGCTCTGGATACACTTCCTCCATCCACTTCTTTAGAGACAGACAAGGTGCATAAGGTCATTCTGTCACATGGTCTAAAGGAGTATAAGGTATTATATGTATGAACTGTAAAAATGCATTAATTTTTTTATTTATTATTTTATTTAACCTTTATTTATCCAGGTAAACTGTTTGAGAACTCATTTACAAACCAGACCTGGCCAAGAGGCTGCAGAAATAAATAAAAACATACTATACAAATGTACACAGACATACACATAAGACCATTAAAGATCCCATGACATGGTACTTCTTGATGCTTTTATATGGCTCCTTAATGGTTCCCTAATACTGTAAATGAATCCTTCTTCAAAATCAAGACTCAGTGCATGAGAAAGCCTTGTGAACACAACCATTATGGGCGTTGTTGCTTGAATGCAAATGAGGAGGACAGAGATAGGCCAGAGCAGCAGGTGGGGGCGTGGCCAAACTCTCCGCTCTTTCCTCTTCAGCTGTGCGCTGGCCCCACTTCCGCGTTTTTGCACGGAGGAAGAGATGAGAAGCGTTCCATTGAAAAATAAACACATTTCCACAGAAAATAAAATTAAACACCTGCTGTTTCAGAGGTTCGGAGGCTCGGATAAAGGACATCCGAGCCTGGAAACACTCTCATGTGCCTCCAGGCAAATAAAAAAACGTATCTCACATTGCGTAGCTCGTTCGCAGTCCAAACTCTCTGGGCGTGATTTACAGAGAGTGTGGGTAGAAACACAGACGGGCGGTGGAACTGCATTTGCATTTTTTCTTCAATGTGACGTCACATAGTTTCCTTGTTCAGAAACGCCCATTTGAGCTGTCTTTTTTTCAAACGCAGAAAAGGATCGCAAATGCTCAGTTTACACATTTCGCAACATTTGGCCATGGGGGGGGGCTAAACAGGGTAGGGGAGCTCACATTAATGTTCAAATACCTCAGAAAGTGAAAACTTCATGCCATGGGACCTTTAAACAAACAATTACATTAAAAAGATACACAGTAAAAAAGAAAGCAAGAATAAAGTGCTTAAATAAGTGTATGTAAATATGGTTTAATGGCATGAACAAGACTCAACTAACGAGTTTTGAAGATTCTGTTTAAAGGTGGAGATTGGAATCAGAGTTGTGAGTTTCAGGGTGTTTTGTAGTGTGTTCCAGTCATGTGCTGCTGCAAAACAGAAGGCATTGCGTCCGAAGGTAGTAGAAGTAGGAGGGATATTGAATCTGATGAAGTTACTGGATCTTGTTTGATAAGTGTTATGAACAGCATGAAGAAGGGATGACAGGTAGTGAGGTGTCTTGCCCAGGATTGTCGTGCATATAAAGAGAAACCAGTGATGGAGCCGCCGGGTGTGGAGGGAGGGCCAGCCCACCGGTTTATACAGGTCACACTGTTTATACAGGTGATGAATGGTAAAGTGTGTCAAGTTTCTTAAGGACTGTATTAGATGCAATTCTATAAATAATGTCACCATAGTCAAAAATTGGCAGTACTGTCATCTTAACAAGGGTGTATTTGGAGGCATGAGTAAAAGAAGCTTTATTACGGAAAAGAAAGGCTGACAAAAAATGTAGTAGGTCTGAAATCTGATTCTATTGTAACCACTGAAATGCAGTGAGACAAACATTGTTATGGCAGCACCTCTCTGTAGGTGGAGAGAACATGTCCATAATGAGCCTGAAGCAGGATTTGAGTGAGGTTCAAAGGTCACTGAGCCCCTAGCACCTCATCATGAGTCAGCACTTCTTGGCTGTAGTGAATGCCGCTTGTGTCTTAATACTAGTAGACACTGACATAAGTATATATCAATGTTCAGCTACACTTATCCAACATCTTTGGTGTGACTCTAAAGTCCAGGTTTGGGAATTGGTCTATTGAAATGGGGGGCAAGGCTCAGACTTGGACCAGAGGCTTCAGCATCGAACTACAAGCCCAAGTGGACCGAAGGGAAAAGGTGTGGCTCAACAGCACTATCACAGGGAGATGTCTTCAGACCACAGCGGGTTTTATCAATGGTAAATATGCCATAGAATTCTCCCCTGTGTGATCAATATTTTTCAGAACTCAACTGATTTGTATAAAACAAAAAAAGTAGAAATGAGAGAATAACTCAAGCCTGTCACCTGTTGTAGGTGGAGGCCAACATGAGGACATCCGTGTGAGAGTGTGTGTGGGGACAGAGCGCAGACTCTCTGTACATGTGGAGGGGACAGACCACAGTGCAGCCCCACTGGCCAGTGTTTCTGTGGGGACAGCCAATCAGAGGCTGGTCTTAAGAGCTCAGGGCTGTATGGAGAGCTTCATGTCATTGGAGGTATCAGTAACAGCTTATGTTTTTAATTGTGTATTGCTGGGTTTCAGATATCACCCCATTCTATAGACCAATATTAATTAATACAGATGGGGGACAGCTAAAAATAAAAATGTTAAAATGCAAAATTATGTTGTAATACAGAGTTCTTGGATTTAGTCAATAATTGAAAGTACCAGGTTCAACTTTTGTGAATTTACCTTTTGGATATTCCACGGTAAATTGCAATGTTATGAATAGGGAATTCTGTCTCTTGCCCCCAACAGAGACATCACATTCTAGAATCTGAAAACTACCAATACAGAAAGTAAAATAAATTGTTGTGTGAATGAATGTATTCTTTGTTTTGTAGGCACAGGTTGAGTACTGGTGCTCTCAAATGAAGGCCAAGCTCCAGGAGAAAGTCCAAACACTGCAGCATCTTCTGAATGGGTTCAGACGACAGGTGAGAAGACAGTAAGCCCTTATGAACCATAGACTGTATAACAATAGAGCAGTCAGGTCAGGTCCAGAGGTGTGAAAACACTCATTATGGCCCTGAATGGTTCTGCTAACAAGACGCCACACTCAGTGCATATTCAATAGGCCTAGCTAACTAACAGAAACTGTAAACAAATAGGTATGGTAGTCTCAGAGTAATTTCTCCAGCTTAGGTCCTGACCAAACCGAAGCAAGAAGATCATGGAGATGGTCCCCGGGCGCAGTAACGTGCTGCCCAATAACAGGATGGGTTAAATGCAGAGAAGAATTTCTCCTGTGTGAGATCAATAAAGTCACTTCTTCTTAGCTCCTCCCTTCAGGCAGATATAAGGCAGTGTCCACCAGCGTCTGACCAGAACTGAAGAAGCAACTTGGATGAGCTGCGAAACTTATTCAGCCAAATAAACTTTTGTCCAGTTGACAAATTGAATTTCTCCTTTTGCCATAGACTGTATACATAAGCCTTGTTTTCCATCAGTTCACTCTGGAGTGGATTACAGTGAACCCTCGTTTATCGCGGGGGTTAGGTTCCAGAAATAGCCCGCAATAAGTGAAATCCGCGAAGTAGGACAATTTTATATTTTACAATTATTCTACATGTTTTAAGGCTGAAAACGCTTCACCAGACACATTATACACCTTTCTGAGACTGGTATTAACATTTTTCTCTTGTTTAAACACTTAAACTTTTGTAGATTTTCATTAAAATATATTAATAGTGGGGGGGGGGGGGCACGCGGACACGTGCGCGCGGACACGTGCGCGCGGACACGTGCGCGCGGACACGTGCGCGCGGACACGTGCGCGCGGACACGTGCGCGCGGACACGTGTGTTTGTTTTGGTACCACATATCCATGCCATGTGCGAAAGTCGAGTGGAAAGCGACCTGGATATCATTTTGGGCAAGACTCAAGCCAATGCTAACAGTGCCAAACCGCTAACAGACGCCTCTGAGCACCACAAGACCAGGTAAGACCAACCTGCGCTCACAAGAGTTGGTTGCATTTCACCCCGGCTCCAAAATCAGACCGCTATCAATGCGTCGCCAATACTCCACAGCTCTCTAGGACAGGGTCGGGTTCGTGAGGGGAAAAGAGCCACTGTCTCCTCTGTGCGCGCGAGTGTCCTCCCCCCGCTGCGGCTCCCCCGGACGCCGCGGCGGGCCAGTCCATGTTGATTCTTGGCTCTTCCATGGTCCGGCTCGCACTCTCTTCCATGGCTCGTGCAAGTAAACAAAGGCCACACCTCCTGTCACCCAGGCGCTCTCGTGAAGAAAATCAGAGACTCTGTCCCTACCATCCCTGGTCTAGACCTGGTTTAGTCCTGGTTTAGACCTGGTTTAGTCCTGGTTTAGACCTGCTTTAGACCTGGTTTAGTCCTGGTCTAGTCTCTTAGCTAATCAGGGCGCAGGACAGAATGTTACACTGTAAAAAAAAGTTACACTATAAAAAAAATTTGAAAAAAAAAAAAAAAAATTTGAAAAAAAAATCCGCGAAACAGCGAGGCCGCGAAGAGTGAACCGCGATACAGCGAGGGTTCACTGTAGTACGGTCTGAGAGTATTTCCACTGTCTTAAGTGAACCATGCCCCCCTGAGTGGTACTAGCTCCCAGAGGGTTCAGGCTCACTTTGGTGCAGTACATTTTAGCTATATAACACATAACAATTCTCACCAAACGCTGACCTGATCTGGATAAAACACTGCATGGAATGATTGAGCCGATATGCCTCAGAAAACAAAGCAGGTGCACTTCACAACAGTTGTTTCCTCTTTATCAATGCAAAGCGCTCACATTGTATAATGATAAAAGGAGAAATTCAATTTGTCAACTGGACAAAGTTTATTTGGTCGAAAACGTTTCGCAGCTCATCCGAGAGGCTTCGTCAGCTCTGGTTAGAGTGCTCATGGACACTGCTTATATCTGCTGCAGGGAGGAGCTAACTATACAGAAAATTATTCTGAAACTATCCCACCTGAGTTTCTGTCTTTTGTTTTTCAGTTTCTCTCTGGCGTCTAGTTTAGCATACCCATTCAAACCCAAATGGGTATGCTAGTGTTTCCTTTGTTTGTTTTGATTTCGGTTTGAGAATGGAATTATATATCCTCAAACCGAAATGAAAACAAACAAAGGAAACAATAGGGCTAGCCAGGTCAGGTCCAGAGGTGTGAAAACCCCCATTTGGGTTTGAATGGGTATGCTAAACTAGACGCCAGAGAGAAACTGAAAAATAAAAGACAGAAACTCAGGTGGGATAGTTTCAGAATAATTTTCAGTATAGTTAGCTCCTCCCTGCAGCTAGATATAAGCAGTGTCTATCAGCACTCTAACAAGAACTGTTTGACTTGAATGGAAGCGACTGCACCAAAGTGCACCACCAAAGAACCTATGTTAACGCAGCCACAAGTGAACAGTGCCAATGGAAAAGAGAGTATACTGTCTATGCCCAGATGCACACTGGGCTGGTACCTATGTCTATGAGCCTCTTTCCTCGTCTTTATAACTCTTGTGTTTTTGTCTGTGTCATCAGTCTGGTGAGAGTGCGCTCGCTCTGCAGTACAGTGCCATGTGTGTGAATGCACTGGATAAGCTGGAGGCTCTGGTGACTTCTCACACGTTTGTGGAGTGGCACAAAAGCTCTGCTCGTCGTTTCCTCACTGAACATGTTCCACAGTTTGTGAGTGTGCTGCAGCATGCCTCTCTGCTCGGACAGCACGAGCTCCACAGTGAGTCAGCCTCCTCCTCCTCCTTATCTGCACTGGCCCTGGACGATGAGGCACATAGCAAACGTGTGCAAAAATAGATCACAAAAACAGTTTTATTTGTAGGCAACTCCAAATCACTTTCATTCATTATTGAAACTTTGCAACTAACTAGAGGCACTGCACTGTCTGAAGCTCTGTTACTTAACTTAGATCTGAGCTTTGTTTTAAAGCTCAGGATTTTGATTTCAATTCCATAAACATGACCTGTGTTCCCACATATGAGGTAAATATGTTCATGTCACTGCAAAGTATCAAAATGCATTTATTTTGACCCCCTCCAGGACCCCTTGCTACCCTGGCCAGCGTGTACCAAGACGTGAGGGGCCAGCAGCTGAAGGCTTTGTGGGGGGAGGCAGTGTGGACAGAGATGGCGAGGAAGGTGGTCCTGGTGTACAGCCCTCAGCTCGTGTCTGTGCTCAGGCTCTGTGCCACTGGACTCAGGGTCACTGCAGATGTGGTAAGAATATACTTGTTTAGACTTTTCTCCTGAGGGAACATCATCTTGGACTCAACATTTGCTACATGGCAGTGAGGACAACAGCAAACATTCAACAACAGCAAAGATTCAGTCCAAATTCATTCTTAAATCTACTATCCATGGTTTAGGGCAAAAGGAGAAATTCAATTTGTCAACTGAACAAAAGTTGATATGGTCAAATAAGTTTCGTAGCTCATTCAAGCTGCTTCTTCAGTTCTGGTCACAGTGCTGGTGGACACTGCCTTATATCTGCCTGAAGGCAGAAGCTAACTACAATGAAATTACTCTGAGACTACCACACCTATTTGTTTACAGTTTCTATTAGGTAGGTAGGTAGTGTGGGGTCTTGTTAGCATAACCATTAAGGACCATAATGGCTCTGAATATGAGGCAGTGTCCACCACCACTCTGACCAGAACTGAAGAAGCAGCTTGGATGAGCTGTGAAACGTATTTGACCAAATACATTTTTGTCCAGCTGATAAACTGAATTTCTCTTCTACCTCGACAACAGAGGTATTCTACACATGTCCATGGTTTATTTTATTCACCTGTAAATGGCATATATTTTCCCACCTGGCCCTTCTCCTCACCTGGCCCCTTCCCTCACCTGGCCCCTCGCCTGGCCCCTCACCTTACTATTTGATAATACTAATACTAATACTTTCAACAGAACACTTTGATTTAGGCTGTAATTAGAACCTAGTACAGTGGTACCTCACCTTACGAAATGAATTTGTTCCAGAAGTGGTTTTGTAACGTGAATTTTTCGTAAGTTGAGTAGCTATTTCAATGGAAAAGGCCTGATTCGTTCCAAGGTTGTTTTTTTTTAATAGTGTAACTTTTTTTTTATAGTGTAACTTTGTGTTCTGCGTCCTGATTGGCTAAGAGACTGTAGAGCCAGGACTAAACGTGGAATAAACCAGGTCAAACCAGAACTAAACCAGGTCTAGACCATTTCTAAACCAGGTCTAAACCTGGACTGGACCTGGACTAAACCAGGATTAAACCACCACGTGCCGCTCTTTGCTGGTTTCGTGCGGCTGGTTTGTGGCTCGGGCTTCAGAGGACGCGGTCCAGGCGCCGTGGTTCTATCTCGTGCTCGCAGACCCGGTGCCGGTCGTGCAGACCAGGACTAGCGGTGCTCCTTGTGCGGCGCGGTGAGGTGCTCCTCACGCGGCGCGGTGAGGTGCTCCTCGCATGGCGCGGTGAGGTGCTCCTCGCATGGCGCAGGGCTTCCGGAGCCGTGTCTCTCCCCATGCTTCACTATTTAATACATTTTGTTGAAAATCTATGAAAGTTTGAGTGTTTAAACAAGAGAGAAATGTGAGAAAAGTTTAATTTCAGTCTGAGAAAAGTGTATAATGTGTGTGGTGAGGCACTTAGAGCCTTAAAACATGTAGAATAATTGTAAAATGTAAAGCTGTCCTACTTCGGGGATTTCTCTTGTTGCGGGTTATTTCTGGAACCTAACCCCGTGTGTGTTGATAAAGTGTATTTACGTTTCGAGGCGTGCATCTGAGCGCGCATTATTTGAATTTTTGAGATTTCGTGTTTCGTAACTTGAATTTTCTTTTGTATCTAGAGACCAAAATTTAACGTGAAGGCGTTTTGTAACTTGGAATTTTCGTTTGTTGGATCTTTCGTAAGGTGAGGTACCACTGTATTATAAACTGCCTTGAAAACTTTCACCTAGTTTCACTTCATGATCATTTTATATGTGCTCAATAAATACAGGAAAACTTCAAATAAATGTATGACTAATTAGCATATGAATATGCATATAATGTGCATGCAAATTAGCCCCCATTAACTCATTAATTATGCATGAAAAGTGAACGCATTTGGGCCTCGTTCACAGGTCATTCTCTCACCCAGCAAAGGCAAAGCTTCACTTATTAACCACAGTATGTGACCTGCTGTGTCCAAGTCAAGACCACAGATGCACGTGTAGTAAACTTACAGTGCCGTGAAAAAGTATTTGCCCCCTTCCTGATTTCTGTGTTTTTTGCATATTTATCACTCAAAACATTGTCAGATCATCAAACCAATTTTAATATCACACAGAAACAACCCAAGGAAAGACAAAATTCAGTTTTTGAATGATGATTCCATTTATTAGTGCACAAAAAAAATCTAAACCTATCTGGCCCTATGTGAAAAAGTAATTGCCCCCCCTTGTTAAATCACAAACTAACTGTGACTAACCACAGTTTTGAGAAAACTTAGTTCAGTTCTACATGCCACACCCACACCTGATTGTCACCACCTGTGTTGAATCAAGAAATCACTTAAATAGTTCCTGTCAAACAAAGTGAAGTTGGCTACAACATCTCAAGAACAAACACATCATGCCACGATCCAAAGAAATTCAAGAACAAATGAGAAAAAAAGTGATAGAAGTCTATAATTCAGGAAAAGGTTACAAAGCCATTCCCAAAGCTCTGGGGCTCCAGCGAACCACTGTCAGAGCCATTATTCAAAAATGGAGGAAACTGGGAACAGTTGCAACCCTTCCCAGGAGTGGTCGACCAACTAAGATTACTCCAAGAGTGCGACGACGGCTCATTCAGGAAGTCACAAAAGAACCTAGACGCACATCGAAAGAACTACAGGCCTCGTTGGCCTCAGTTAAGGTCAGTGTTCATGACTCCACCATTAGAAAAACACTGGCCAAAAATGGCATCCATGGAAGAGTTCCCAGGAGAAAACCACTGCTTTCACAAAAGAACACAAAGGCTCGTCTCACCTTTGCCAAAAAGCACCTTGATGACCCTCAAGACTTTTGGAGAAACATTTTGTGGACCGATGAGTCTAAAATTGAACTTTTTGGAAGGTCTGCAGCCCGTTTCATCTGGCGTAAAAATGGCACAGCATTTGATAAAAAGAACATGGTGCCCACAGTAAAGCATGGTGGTGGCAGTGTGATGGTCTGGGCCTGCTTTGCTGCCTCAGGACCAGGACAACTTGCTGTGATTGACGGAAAAATGAATTCTGCTGTTTACCAGAAGATCCTGAAGGAGAATGTCCGGCCATCAGTTCGTGCCCTCAAACTCAAGCGCTCTTGGATCATGCAACAGGACAATGATCCAAAACACACCAAGCAAGTCCACCTCTGAATGGCTCAAAGAAAACAAAATTAAGGTTTTGGAGTGGCCAAGTCAAAGTCCGGATTTAAATCCGATTGAGATGCTGTGGTGTGACCTTAAACGGGCAGTTCATACAAGAAAACCCTCCAATATGGCAGAATTGAAACAATTCTGCATAGAAGAGTGGGCCAAAATCCCTCCCCAGCGGTGTGAAAGACTCATCACCAATTATCGCAAACGTTTGGTTACAGTTATTGCTGTCAAAGGAGGCTCAACTGGCTATTAGATTAAGGGGGCAATTACTTTTTCACATAGGGCCAGATAGGTTTAGATTTTTTTTGTGCACTAATAAATGGAATCATCATTCAAAAACTGAATTTTGTCTTTCCTTGGGTTGTTTCTGTGTGATATTAAAATTGGTTTGATGATCTGACAATGTTTTGAGTGATAAATATGCAAAAAACACAGAAATCAGGAAGGGGGCAAATACTTTTTCACGGCACTGTACATCATACTGTCCTATTGTCCTCGAGCTGTCCTAGTGTCCACATGTCCTCAAGCTGTTTTAGTGTCCACTTGTCCTCAAGCTGTCCAGGGCAGTGTGCTATATTGTATAAACAAATTGAACCAATCATAAAGTGATATTGGTGTAGACTGACAGACAGACAAGAATGATAAAACTATAGGGACTTTGGAGGCAGGGCGCTCGCAGCTGCGGGTCCCCTACACAACTTACGTAGTCTGCATAAGAAGGTCCGGCTCTGTATATACATTAAAAAGTAGAGTAAAGTCTGTTTACAGTGTGTTGTCCTGTTGCACCAGGCAGCTCAGCAGTCGTACCAGTGGCTGGAGAGCAGACTGGCTCTGGCTCTGTCTGGAGTCCGGAAACGATTGTCCTCTGTGTACAGGTTCAGTCCCAGGTACTGCACCTGTTTGACACTTTAAACACACAAATACTAGTACCATCTATGTATTCTAAACGTAAAGCTACTATATTTAGTAGTATTTAGAAATCTTTGTGGTAGAAGGCATTGCTTGACAACTACAACTATTTTTATTTCAAACATACCTCCAAAAGGCCGTTTTTTCTTAGTGATGCGCCCCTGTTTTTTTCAGGGAGTGCTCTGTGTCCATGTCCATGCCCCTGCCCCAGCTGCACTGGCTCATGGCAGATGAGTCAGATCTGGTGCAGGGCATTCTGGAGGAGTGGCTCTTCATACCGCTGCAGTCTTTGGCCTCCATCAGACCTGTGGCTGAGTTCTATCGCCTCAAGAGGAGAATCGTGGATAGCCCCTTCACATGTAAGACCACCACACAACCATCCAAAGTTTGGACACTCTTTTTCATTTATGTTTCATGTCAACTCAACTCAATAAAGTTACTTCTTCTATTCATCCACTTTGAGGATTTGAATATAAAATATAAAAAATAGATTCAGTGTCTGCTGCATGATTCAATAGATCTTCACATATATCAAATATGTCTTCTGTTTGTATATAAAATGGAGAAAGTAGTCAACTCAAAGGTTCTATATCACGCAAAATTGACCCCACTGAGCTTTAAGCCATGCTATAATGTGACCTCCTCAAAAACAGACCTGGAGTTGTATTTTGTTTCATTCACACATGTCTGAATAACTCTTTATTATTAATCTGTCTACATCTCCAAAAGCTCAGTTCAGTAGAGATTGGCAATTCCAGAACTGAAATGACCCAAATGATTCTAGCCAAGGTGTATGCTGTTTAAAAACACAGTGGAGTACTGTATTGCCTAACTCAGCCTAAATATGTAGGGTTTGTGTGTTAAACATATGGGAAAACACAAGTCCAGGCATGGTTGTGATCAGGAAACAACTTTCTAACATATGTAGAAAGAAAAAATACAGTATAATCCCTCTTGTCCTCTGTGTGCTCAGACCAGGCACTGCTGGTGTCCGACCTCTTTGTGGTCACTTATGACGGGCAGATAGTGGAGCTGCCACACTCATGTCCTCTGCTGCTCGCCCACAGCCTTTCTGCCTCCTTCACGCTCATGTTAAACCCAAACTCCAGCTCTTTTGTTCTCATTCAAATGAAGAACCACAGCATCTCTATTCAACACAATGGACAGGTACAACTTACATATGAACATTTCAAGTGCATGTGACAGTTGCATGTGACAGTTCCATGTGACAGTTCCATGTGACAGTTGCATGCTTTTCTAATTGTGACCTGGTTTGGTGGAGTGTCCCTCTGTTGAATCTGTATCACAGCTTTACACTAGTTCAGTGGCAGTTTGTGGGAAAAAAAAACTAAAATACAGGAAGTGTGTGTGAGCTGCTGATGTCATCAACAGGAAACCAATATACAGTATATATTATAATATTTTATAACAGATAGTTAGATAAACAGATAGATACTTTATTATCCCAAAGGAAATTCGTAATCATAACTATTGTGTAATTAGACAAGTTTAGACCTTTTTTTAACATTATGGGTGATAGTAAACAGTTTTGGAATTATCTCTATGTATGTCATATCTGCTGCCTGTGTCCAACCAGAAAGGATCATTATAAAGTTCACCAGAATTTAAAAGAAAGAAGACAAAATTAGGCAAGATTTTTGTAACAAATGTCAACATAATGATGTTAATTGTTTAAATTAAATAATATGAACTTTAAAATGCACTAAACTACATCTGTGTCTCTGTACAGGTGTGGGTCGACTGTGACAGTCTTGTCTCAAACACGTTCCACACTGATGGTGTGTCTGTCAGAAGAACAGCTAAGGTTGTGGAGGTGACCAATCAGAATGGCGTATCATTGTCATGTGACCTGTGGGCTGAGCTGTGCAGTTTGACCCTGGATGGATGGCTGCATGGTACGATATACATATACATACATATGTTGTACACACTACATGTCCTAGAATGTTAGACTGACTGTGCACGTGTGTCTGCACAGATGTTAGACTGACTGTGCACGTGTGTCTGCACAGATGTTAGACTGACTGTGCACTTGTGTCTACACCAGGGGTGGGCAAACTTTTTGACTCGTGGGCCACAAAGGGTTCTAAAATTTGACAGAAGGGCCGGACCAGGAGCAGCTGGATTTAGTGGATTTTTGGTAAAAACACTAAAAATACCATGGGATATGTAGAAAACATGTGCTTTATTTCAATTAATTATGAACAAAAGCATTACAACAAAATGTCCATCTTTCAAGTTCCACAGTATTTAGTTATTTATTGAAATGACTCTTAAAACTGAGAAAATTTAATTATTAAACACAGCTTTTTTAAAATTACTAACAGTTACTATTTTGAAGCACTAAAAGTTATGTTCTCCTTCAGGTTCTTTCGTTCTTTCATTGACTGCTTGCTAGCATAGTTAGCATGTTTTGTGGCAAAGTGACGGCTGATATTATATTCTTTAAAAACCGCTACAGTCTCTTGGCATATCAGGCATACAGCAGCTGATAAGTATTCGGTGAAAAAATATTTACTTGTCCACTCCTTATTAAACACTCGACATTCTCTGTCCACTTTTCTTTTCTTAGCTCCGCTCATCTTTACAGGAGGGCTGAGGGGTCAAAGAGTAAAGCAAAAAGCAAAACGCTGCACCTCAACAAAGGTCAATGTATCTAGTACGCCAGCTATTGGAAAACGCCAGAATTGCAAGGAAATTAAAACATTTAAACATTAACAAGGTTTATTAATATAATTTCTTAAAGTTTGGCGTGCCTGATTAAGAAGCTTAACGGGCCGCATATGGCCCCCGGGCCATAGTTTGCCCATGCCTGGTCTACACAGATACAAGTGACTATGTGTGTGTCTGCGCAGATGTTAGTGACCGTGCGCGTGTGTCTGCACAGATGTTAGAATGACTGTGCACATGTGTCTGTGCAGATGTTAGAATGACTGTGCATATGTGTCTGCGCAGATGTTAGAATGACTGTGCACATGTGTCTGCGCAGATGTTAGAATGACTGTGCATATGTGTCTGCGCAGATGTTAGAATGACTGTGCACATGTGTCTGCGCAGATGTTAGAATGACTGTGCATATGTGTCTGCGCAGATGTTAGAATGACTGTGCACATGTGTCTGCGCAGATGTTAGAATGACTGTGCATATGTGTCTGCGCAGATGTTAGTGACTGTGCACATGTGTCTGCGCAGATGTTAGTGACTGTGCACATGTGTCTGCGCAGATGTTAGAATGACTGTGCACATGTGTCTGCGCAGATGTTAGAATGACTGTGCACATGTGTCTGCGCAGATGTTAGAATGACTGTGCATATGTGTCTGCGCAGATGTTAGAATGACTGTGCATATGTGTCTACATAGATGTTAGTGACTGTGCGCATGTGTCTGCACAGATGTTAGAATGACTGTGCACATGTGTTTGCGCAGATGTTAGAATGACTGTGCACATGTGTCTGCACAGATGTTAGAATGACTGTGCACATGTGTTTGCGCAGATGTTAGAATGACTGTGCACATGTGTCTGTGCAGATGTTAGAATGACTGTGCATATGTGTCTGCGCAGATGTTAGAATGACTGTGCATATGTGTCTACATAGATGTTACTGACTGTGCACGTGTGTCTGTGCAGATATTAGAATGACTGTGCACATGTGTCTGTGCAGATGTTAGAATGACTGTGCACATGTGTCTGTGCAGATGTTAGAATGACTGTGCACATGTGTCTGCGCAGATGTTAGAATGACTGTGCACGTGTCTGTGCAGATGTTAGAATGACTGTGCACGTGTGTCTGCTCAGGCACCAGCTCTGGTCTCATGGGAACCAATGACAATGAAGCAGGAAATGACCTGACCCTCCCCAATGGATCGTATGCTCCAAACCACAGGTCCTTTGTGCGCAGCTGGAAGGTGAGAGTGACATCTGAAACCACATGGTGTATAGTGACTTAGGAACAGTCTGTAATCTGATCAATGTTTTGCACAGCTTCATGTGTTTCAGCAGTGTTGTTTGTTTAATTGTGAATGTGACAATGTATTTACTGCCATATATTTCAACAGTGGAAATATAAACATAGAAAGTACTACCATTTAATGTGGAAAATCACATTCTATTGTCTAAAGAAACAGTGTCTTTTATCATGATATCAGAAACGGGGTTGAGTATTGAGTCTATTCCTTAGTATCGAAATTGAGTTTGAAATAGCATTGTGACAGTAGATTGTAGTGTTCGTGAAATTGAATATAATGTGTCTCCAAGAATTAAGCGTTTACCACACAAGTACAAAACCTCGAAATCAGCCACATTTAACACTCATAAATTTAGTCTGAGAGTCACACCCCTTCACCGCAATTATTTTGCTACCCTTTTCTTACTATAAATTTTCCATTAGTGCACATCTCAGGACAATACAAGTTCAGGGTCTTTTGTTTCAACTCGCCCCTGTTTTGTCTTTTGTGAGTCTGTTAGAAGTGGTGTTATCGTCACATACACTGTCACAGAGTCATGAAATTTAGAACAAAGATTCCTGACATGAAGCGGAATACAACAATATAACCTTACAGTGGTTTATGCAGTTCTGTTTACAATTATTAGACTATTTATAGAAAAAATAGCAAGAAATTGCATTCTCAAGGACAAATTCTCTCTACCAATGAATTGATTGTGACACATTGGCATAAGTGAAAGTGAAATCTTGTATCTTTTAAAATATTTGCCGCTATAAAACCCTGGATAGGGTCAGAATGTTAGTTCTAGCATCCTTATTTTTTATGTTCAAACACATATTTCATACCACTAGATTTGGGCCAATTATGTTTTTAATAGAATGTATTATGGACCTGTTTCAGTCTGACTTTAGATGACCACTCCACGCAAACATTTGGTACAAATAATGATGACAGGATGAGTAGTATAAGTAAACAGCATTTTTGAGTGTAGGGTCTTTAAGTTTTCAAACATTCAACATTTTATAGGCAATGCGATGTCATACTCCTAGATGGATAGCTGTAGCCAATACTTCATATTGATTGTAGATTGTATTTTACCATGATACCATAATGTTGAACCGTTATGCTATTAGTGATGGGATTCTAGATCTCATAAGGTAAAAACACATATTTGCATTTAACAATATACATTTTAGCTGCCTCCATCTCTGTTAAATATGACTGGATTATAGAAAGTTATGTCGTCATCTGAAACACAGCAATAGTTTAATTTACCAGATGCAAGTGTGTTAACCTGGTTTATGGTTCAGTGTCTGCGTACACTGGTATGTGTGTGTGAATGGGTGAGTGGTTCCTTGTTGTAAAGCGCTTTGGGTGCCTTGAAGGTGGAAAAGTGCTATATAAAGATGTGACCATTTATCTGAAATGATATTTTCATGAGGACGAGGACGCTTTGGTGCTTCTTTCGCTATTTCTATTGCAGTATATTCTTCTGATTGTCTAGGACTGGCTCTCTTCTTTAACCTACAGTCACTGGCTCCATTTCCTCTGCACATGCCTGTGTTCTGTACAGATCTCGTCAGAGTGCAGTGAGACTCCAGTGCTGAAGGGGCAGTCTGTGAGAGCTGCCGTAGGTCCTCTGAGCTGTGACCATCTCTTCTCCTCTGTGGATTCCCCGCTCAGCGCCTGTTTCAGGGTGGTATGTGCACAAATGTCTGTCACATGGCTTATTTGCACACAGGTTACATTGAGACAAAACAGGCTCAGTCAGCAGGGGGTTTACGATGCTCTTATTGTGAGCTCTGGAAAGTTTAAAGAGGGGGTATTATGCAAAATTGGACCTTTCTGCCATGTTATAATGTTGTTCCCTGAATAGGTTTTAGATGATTTGAGTAATCTAGTGATCTCTTACAAGCCTACTTCACCCATGCTCCCACATCACAATTCTCCATAAATATACTAAAGCATGATACAAAACTGTACACAGCTATTTATTTGACAAATCTGATGTGATGTTTTATTCGTGGGATACATGCTGACTGTGTTGTGATGGTGCTCAGACGGGGGAGTATATTAGCACAAAGCATAAAAATAAGATAAACATATTAAAAAATAGTAATGCGTTGTTTTGGGTGAATATAGCATTTTCAAAACAATAAATGGTAACATGGTGAAATATGTTATGTGTTACAATTAATACCCCATAGAAGTCAAATACTTAAAGCTTTTTACAGCCTTCTGCACATATGAGCATGTTTATAGAATCTTCAGGTACTGTACTGGAACTTTCACTAAAATAGCAAAAGGAGAAATTCAATTTGTCAACTGGACAAAAGTTTATTTGGTTGAAAGCTAACAAACAAAAAAACTAACAAAAAGTGTAAACAAGTAGGTGTGGTATTTCAGAGTAATTTCATTGTAGTTAGCTTCTCCCTTCAGGGAGATATAGGCAAGTGTCTACCAGTGTCTGACCAGAACTGAGGCTACGTCCACACAACAACGCTCCTGGATTTTTTTTTTATGCGGGTTGGAAAAAATACATGTCCACACACGTGTCGGATCAGTAAATATTTGCGTACAGGCGAAAACGGAGCACTGAGTGAAAACGATGTAATACATATGCCACACTGATATGTGGCGCTGTAAACAGGAAACAGCCAGAGCCCCCAGAGGGGCTCCTCATTGTCCACTATCTGCCTTTTCATTGATGGGATCTTTCTAGTTTTGAAATATGCGTTTACCTTTGAATTGGCAAAGACTCGTGCTACAGCATCGCGACGTCATGGTTTTCCCAAAAGTCGCGTTTTGCCCGCCCACACGACAACGCGACCCCCGGCATTCTCAGATTTCTCCACTCTGGAACCCATTTTTAAAAAACACTGTTTACACCCACCCAAAACACCACCGCCGTGTGGATGAAAGGCCCAAACGAACACAAACTTCTCCATTTCCACCAAAAAACATTGTCGTGAGGACAGGGCCTGAAGAAGCAGCTTGGATGAGCTGCAAAATGTATTCTACCAAATTAACTTTTGTCCAGTTGACAAATTGAATTTCTCCTTTTGCCATGGATTCTACCTGGACGACTGAGGGATTCTACACTTTCACTAAAATAGCTACAATTCAGTTCAGTGTAGTTTTGAAGAGCCAAAATCACAGCAGCAATCTCCTCACAGTGAAACAATCTTTGGTCAATAACAAGCTGGCAGTTAACCAACATTCACAGGAAACAAACACATAAAGAACTGTCCCAGAGCACCCCCTGTCCTTAGCCCTTTTTTCTGCAGGAACAACCCCAGTTAGTTATTTTAATTCGTTAACTACACAGTCATATTTGTTTTGATATGATTGGACCATGTATGTCTCTAATTGCTTAATCCACCTGCCGATCATCGCCCATCTCATTCAGGGAGATTCGTCAGTGACAAGACTCACATCTTCAGAAAGTATTCAGAAAGAGTGTGTTCTGGATCCCAAGCAACATGAGGAACTGGCTCAAAACACACAACTGTAGTTTTCAAGTTAACAGCTCCTTTTGCCTTTTTGTTCAGTAGAGATTCGCAATTCCAGGGCTGAAAGTATCCCAATTATTTTTGTGAAGGTGTGTGGAGTTTACGAACAGCACTTCTTGTATTACCACGACATCACAAGGTGGAACAGTGTTTTCCGTGAGAGATCTCAGCCTAAATTTGCAGCGTTTGTGTGTTAAACATGTGTGAATGAAACAAAGCACCACTCCATGTCCGTTTGTGATGAGGAAACATTAGAACATAGATCAGAATACAGTGGTACCTCACCTTACGAATGACCCAACAAATGAAAATTTCAAGTTACGAAACGCCTTCACGGTAAATTTTGGTCTCTAGATACGAAAGAAAATTCAAGTTACGAAACGCGAAATCTCAAAAATTCAAATAATGCGCGCTCAGCCACACACATTATACGCTTTTCTCAGACTGGACTCAAATTTTCATAGATTTTCAACAACATTATTAATAGTGAAGTGTGGGGGGAAGGGGGGAGAAAACGAGACCCACGAATGCATGCAAGAGCTGCGGTGGTCTAGACCTGCAGGTCTAGAGGAGGCACGGTTTGAGCACGGGTCTCGTTCATGCGCTCAGACTGCGTGCGGTCCTCCTCGCTGCTCCCCTCAGCTGTGACTCGAAACGAAACCAGGAAATAGACCAGCACGCGGCGCTTTAATCCACCTGGTCTAGTCCTGGTCCAGTCCTGGTCCAGTCCTGGTCCAGTCCTGGTTTAGTCCAGGTCTAGACCTGCTGGCAGCCCCGCGCCGGGTCATGCTGCGCTATCACACGTGTCAGAGCGCAGTTTTCTCCCCCCACGCTTCACTATTAATACATTTTGTTGAAATCTATGAAAGTTTGAGTGTTTAAACGAGAGACAAATGTGAGAAAAGTTTAAATCCAGTCTGAGAAACCAATCAGGACGCAGAACACAATGTTACACTATAAAAAAAGTTACACTATAAAAAAAAAAAAAACTTGGATCAGGGCCTTGGAATGAATCAGGCTTTTTCCATTGAAATAGCTACTCAACTTACCACTTTTTCACGTTACGAAACCACTTCTGGAACGAATTAATTTCGTAAGGTGAGGTACCACTGTATAGTATAATATGGCCCCTTGTTTTTAGTGGATGTAGTATTAGTGTTAGGCAGCAGCCAATTAGCTCGGGTCCTATTAACTGCTATAGTAAATTTACACTATGTTTTGTTGTCTCAGGTGGACCCCAGTGCGTTCCTGTCCGCGTGCAGGGGCAGTCCTCACAGAGCAGCTGCCTGTCTTCTGGCCTCTGCTTTTTCTCATGTGTGTCACCAGAACTATGTCCCCCTGGAAACGCCAGTCCAGTGCAGAGTCCTGCTGAGACAGAGACACACACATACCTCCTGATGCCTCTGCTCTGTGCCTGTGTCCCCCACTGACATGTGATATGTGCTCTTGCAGTGATGTGACATTCCTGAATGAATCCGCTCTTTTGAACGCTTCCTTAACATGAACGGTGGGATCCGGATCACATTTTTTTAAAAGAATCAAATTTGCATGCCTTTTTACACTGATAAATCCTGAACTAATACAAGAATCTGCACAGTAGCAGAGAAGGCAACACAAATGAGAGCTTTGTGCACAAAAATATAGAGATGGCATCATATTTCTGAATAATTATTATTGTGCAACATTTTATTTAGAATTTCATGATTTCAAAGGGTAAATACACTCCCACTCTCAATTTGAACCAGTTTAAACGGACTTCTCACATTGCCTTTAGTCATTAAATAAATATTAAAAAAGTGAGTCTTCTGAACAGCACTTTGACATCAACATATCCAAAAGATTCAGATCTCACAAAGGAGCTGAACGTCCCATCACTTGCGCTGAGGCCACAGAGCAAAGATTTAAGACAGATTTAAGTTACTAATTTTTTTTAGGAAAGCTTTTCAGAGCAGTAGCCTCATTCTTATCAGTGGTGAAATGTAACAAAGTACTGTTTATGTACATCTTCAGGTGTTTGTTAAACTTGTGGACTATTGATTGTGTATTTCACTGGAAAAATCGAACTGTTAAAGGGATATGCCACCCCCAGGTCAAATTTGGGCATCTCCCCACAGTCCAGAGACTAAAATAAGTGGTGGAAAGCGTTTTCCTGCTCACCCAGCCATTGTCCGAGTCTGTCGCCACTGACCGCCGCGGTATCTGCAGCTCCTCCGCCTTAGACTGGAGTCTAACGTCGCCAGAGAAAGATTTTGGCCAAAAGGAATTAATTTGCTCGATGCGTTTCCCAATTACTTTCTGTGTAGTGCGCATTCATATCGAGTGCAAATAAATGTGCAAATCAACACGGAGAGCTTGACTTGGTCATTTTGGGTGGGAACTATTTTCCAGTGCGGAAGAATACAGCCGAATCACGCAGCACGCTGCCAGGGGAATCCCAGTTACGCACCGGGAAGGGAGTTCCCCTGTTGCACAACGTGGTGCGTGATTCGGCTGTATTCTTACGCACTGGAAAATAGTTCCCACCCAAAATGACCAAGTCAAGCTCTCCGTGTTGATTTGCACATTTATTTGCACTCGATATGAATGCGCACTACACACAAAGTAATTGGGAAACGCATCGAGCAAATTAATTCCTTTTGGCCGAAATCTTTCTCTGGCGATGTTAGACTCCAGTCTAAGGCGGAGGAGCTGCAGATACCGCGGCGGTCAGTGGCGACAGACTCGGGACAATGGCTGGGTGAGCAGGAAAACGCTTTCCACCACTTATTTTAGTCTCTGGACTGTGGGGAGATGCCCAAATTTGACCTGGGGGTGGCATATCCCTTTAACCTTTGCCTCTGTGACACATTCAGTGATATGAACATGGGGACCTCGTGTCCTCAAATGTTTTTAAATACAGTGGTTGTGGTTGCCATTTCAAAGTTTTCTCTGCTTCAACATGCTGAACAAAACAGTTATTAGTGTCCCACCTCTGTCAGGACACCAAAAAATGCATCATCATTTGATTCTGGCCTATTTAACTGAATATACTTAATTTAAGCCGGGGGTTTTACACAGAGTGGAGCAAGAGAGTGTAACTGCAGATATCCACCCAGAGAACCCCATCCTCCACCCACGGCTCTCACCATTTCTCTTTATAAGCAAATTAATGACAACTTTTATCAGTTTTTGTCTTAGTTCACAATTAAATGTTAATCAAAGCTCATTTCAAACTTTGCACTTATTAGCACTGTATTTTTAAACCCAGATACATTTCTACATTTCTACTTTGCACAGAGAAATGTTTAAAGATCCCATGACATGGTACTTCTTGATGCTTTTATATGGCTCCTTAATGGTTCCCTAATACTGTAAATGAATCCTTCTTCAAAATCAAGACTCAGTGCATGAGAAACAGAGATAAGATGAGAAAGAGTAATTTTTCTCTCTCTGAACACTCCATTATGGGACTTGTTGCTTGAATGCAAATGAGGAGAAAAGAGATGGCCTATAGTAGAGGGGGGGGGGCGTGGCCAAACTCCGCTCTCAGCTGTACGCTCTGATCCATTTCCGCGTTTTTGCGCGGAGGAACAGATAAGAAGCGTTCCATTGAAAAATACACACATTTCCACAGAAAATAAAATTAAACCACTGCTGTTTCAGAGGTCCAGAGGGTCGGGTAAAGGACTTCCGAGCCTATAAACACTCGCACGTGCCTCCAGGCAAATAAAAAAAACGCATTTCGCTTTGCGTAGCTCCTCTGCAGTCCAAACTCTATGGGCGTGATATACAGAGACGCTGAGTAGAGACACAGACGGGGGTGGAGCTGCATTTTTCGATCTGATGTCAATAAGGTGCCTTGTTCAGAATCGCCCGTTTGAGCTGTGTTTTTTTCTAACGCAGAAAAGGACCGCAAATGCTCAGTTTAGACATTTCGCAGCTTTTAGCCATGGGGGGCCTAAACAGGGTAGGGGAGCTCACATTAACGTTCAAAAACCTCAGAAAGTGAAAATTTCATGCCATGGGACCTTTAAAACTTGTCACAAACATAACACATTTCATTGTCCACATGCAGCTTACATTTGGGTAAATACAGATAACAGACATTCGGTCTTTGACTGTGTTGCCCCCGTGTCTGCTTAAGATTAGGCACACATTTGGTGGTCTTTTGGCATGGCTGCTCTTTTACTTTTAGGGATCTGTGGATGAGATGAGTCGTGACGTCCTCAAGCAGCCAGATCCTCTCGACTCAAGCAACACTGTAAATGAACTCATTTTGATGGGCATTTTAAATCAGGTCTAATGCAACAGCTGGCACACAGGTGGTGATACAGGAAGTGCTCCACTGTGTTTTTAAAGGTCCCATGGCATGAAATTTTCACTTTCTGAGGTTTTTGAAGGTTAATGTGAGCTCCCCTACCCTGTTTAGCCCCCCCTGGCTAAAAGTTGCGAAATGTCTAAACTGAGCATTTGCGGTCCTTTTCTGCGTTACACAAAACCAGTGTTGAAACGGGCGAGTTCGGACAAGGCACCTTTTTGACGTCAGATCGGCAAATGCAGCTCCAGCCCCTCCCTCTGTCTCCGCTCAGCGTCCCTGTATATCCCGCCCATAGAGTTTGGACTGTGAATGCGCTACAATGCGAAATGCATTTTTTTATTTGCCTGGAGGCACGTCCGAGTGTTTCTAGGCTCGCAGGTCCCTTACCCGACCCTCTGGACCTCTGAAATACCAGTGGTTTGATTTTATTTTCTGTGTAAATATGCTTTTTTTCATTGCAAATTCTCCCATCTGTCTTCCTGTGTTAAACACGGAAGCGAGCAGACAGCGGTGCAGAGCTGCGCTTCCAGCGGGGGAAACCCGCCCCCCCCGCTCCTTAGCCAATCTCTCTGTCCTTCTCATTTGCACTGAAGCAGAAACACCCAGAATAAAGCATTTTAGACACATATCTAGCCTCATGAAGACTGTCAGAGTCATATCTCATGCAGTGAGTGTTGATTTTGAAGAAGGATTCATTTACAGTATTAGGGAACCATTAAGGAGCCATATAAAAGCATCAAGAAGTACCATGTCATGGGACCTTTAAACACCATACATCTTCACTAGAATCATTTGGATAATTTCAGCCCTGGAACTGCCAATCTCTACTAAACAAAAAGTAAAGGGTAGCTGTTACCTTGAAAACTATCGCTTCATGACATCACAACAGCTGGAACAGAGCATTTTTAGCTTAGGCGATGTAGACATACTAATTGCTAACATGGCTTAAAGTTCAAGAGTCAGTTTTGCATAAGAGGACCTTTAATGAAAAGCAAAAGAAATGATTCACTTCAGACCTCAGACTACTCGGCTAAATCAAGCACTTTCTTTTTGTTTTGCCCCTACATTCATGTTCTCTTGACACTTACAAGAAAGACGTTAAAAAAGTGTAAACTATAAAACAAAAACAATTCTGACACTGCCGAATACAGTCTTTATTGATAGTTGGTGAATAGGACACAGGACAGGACATGGCAGGAGTCACACTGACAGACTGGAGTGTTTTAGGTCATTGCACATTCAAAGTGCATGATGATAAAGAGGAGAGATGCAACACACACACACATATAATTACAAGTTTAGTGCCTATAGTGTCTTTTGGCTATTTTGGTCATTATTTAAAGGTATACTCTGGAACTTTTCAGACAGAGGCCAGGTCTACCATGCCATCACTAGTCACCAAGGAGATTTGTATTGTCTGAAATTTAATGCAGTATAACATTGAACACATCCATTTCACATTTACTCAATGAGTATTATTGGCAAAACACATTAAAAAACGCGTCTAAAGCAGGGTCACCTCTCCACAGATTTGACCTGTAACTTGTTTTCCACAGTGGAACATTCCAGACAAAGCAATAACATCTCCATGGTGACAACTGTCATTGCCCTGCGTCGATATGGCACCTTTGTCATTTAAGTCTTTGAAAAGTGTTTATTTTATGGTCAGCCAGCTGTAGACATGTTTATTCTTAGAAATAGAAACAAAGGATCGTTATTATGCTTAAAGTAGTTTGTCACAGTTTTAATACATGCTACAGTAACCATATTTTGGACAAACCTATTTTGAGATTTGGGAATAGACACTATTTTACTAATAAGTTCTCAAAGTATCTGGGCATGCATAGTGTGAAAAACTGTCAAAATGGGTTCCAAATCAGGCAATGACAAACTTTTACCAGAAAAGTTCTATTGTGCTCCATAATCTGCCCTCAGTGGACACACAGATAAAAGACATTTAAAAACATATTCACATGTGCAATCTTTGACCATATAATGTAGTGAAAGTGTGTACATAATGCTGAAGATATTAGATAGACAGATAGATAGATAGTGCAGTGCAAAGGGGGAGGGTCACTTGTTGTAGAACTTCTTGTTGAGGAGGAAGATGAGGAGATTGACATTGACTTTGGCTTTGTCGAACATCTTCATCACAGCCACTCCATCGTACTGCAGCTGGAGCAGTTCCTACACATAGCAGTTCAGGGACATGTCAACCAGCAGCAACCAATCATTTTTCCACCCTTTCATTAACAAACACCTATATCTGCTATAATCAATGACACCCGTGGATCATTAGGTTAGATCTTGGACATTTTAAAATCACAATATTGATCTAAAACAACTTAATAAAAGAAACAAGTCCACCGACTTCCGCATTGGAGAAGAAGTGTGCACGTCACAGTGGACGTGTATCAGTAGAGGTGAAAATGGGGGTTGATTGGCAAATGAGAAGGGGAAATGACATGGTTAAAACATCTACAAAACAAACAAAACCTTTTTTTAAATAATGGGTCTGCTTTAAAATTCTAAATCCTCGATTTTAAAATTGAGGAAAATGTCTACTTATTGAACAAACTGTCTTTATATATGAACATAGGGGGACTCTTTTTTTACAGACATCTTATACAGATCGTCATCTAATCAGCTATCAGCGAGTGAAGGAAAAAGGCTATACCTGGTACGTGATGGTGAACTCCTCCATCTGAACTCCCAGGAAGCGAGCTTTGACACTGAAGGTGCCCTTCTCTGTCCCAGGGACGATCTCAAACAGCACGTTCTTAAACCTGACACACAGCACACAGACAGCAGTTCACCCCACTTTAAGAACGTGCCATAAAATTTCTAATATATACAGTATATATATATATAATTATTATTACAGCTAACCATAAGAAGGATTTGAATAGGGCCCATGTATGGATGACATCTCAAACCTCTTCAGGCTTTTTTTTTTTTGAGGACAGAACATGATGGCAGAAAGTTTATATTAAATGGCTCCAGTTTACTTAATACTCCCTTTATAAACCTGCCACAGACAAACAGCACGTTCTTAAAGTGGAACTAAACACTAAATTCACTTTTTTAGTTGACAGTGTATATGGTGTTTTAACAGCATTATCTACTGTTCCTTGTCATTTTAATTTTTGTAATTTTATCCAAGTGTGTGCTGCCATCAGTGGATGCAGTTTCCAGTAGTTGGTGACATCACACAGGATTGCCCTGATTACAGACATGTGTCTTTGATTACACATGGCTGCAGGGGCGGAGGTTGGTCTAACAGGTATCCTTCACAGGCTCTTTCCCAAACCAGTCCTCCTCCCTCTCCCCACACACTACTCCCGCTGTGAAGTCTCCTTCGGAGGTCACTTCATCACCGCATATAGCTCTGCTTTCAGACGCACTTCACTTGCTCCAACTTCTTCTGGAGTTTAATGCCGGGTGGCACATTTAATGGTGTATTATAACACCACCTCCTGTGTTGTTTTAGTATTTGTGCAGTGTAAAAAACAAGTCTCCTGAACATTCTGTTTTACACCAGTGTTGTTATACAGTTAGCCTTTAACTGTAACTCCTCTAACTCTGAGCAAGACTCGCTTGAACAAATGGGGCAAATATTAATCTTTACAATTATTATACACCCGCACCCTGCCCCACCTCCACCCTCATTTCCCCCATAGTCCTCCAGCTACTGTCTGTGAGGAGTTAATAGCATTATAACATGACTTAAAGGTCACTAGAGTCCCTTTTGTGTAATATAGGACCTTTAAACCTCCCACACAGCACATGAGTAGCTGACCAATCTCACGTGCCCTCTGGTGGTTCTTACTGTGTCTGGGGCAGGTCTTCTATCTCCAGCAGGACTCCTTTCTGCTGCAGCCTGGTGGCGCTGTAGCTCAGGCCCTTCTTCTTGCTCTTGCTGTCTGGGGCTTTGGGAGCAGCCAGTTTGTCCAGACAGGAAGTGATGTAGTGTCTGTAGAAGTCCATCTGCTCACTGTGGAAGCTGCTCTTGGCCTGCAGGCTGCTCAGGGTGTGTCTGAGCTTCATAAGCTCTGCTCCTCTCCTCTGTCTGTGGAGCCTCTGCTGCCGAATGTCCTGCAAATAATACATTATCTGTCTCTATCTAATTATATACTAATTATATACTAATGTAATATGTGTATACTAATGTAATATTGTGTGTGTGTGTGTATATATTTTTATATTAGGGCTGTCAGTTTAATGCATTAATTAAATAAATTAATTACACTGCTAATTAATGCGTTATAAAAATTAATTAATTATAATTAATTAAAATCAATTATGAGTGGCAATTCAATCCGTGCGCATTTTAAATTTGGCAAATTATATATATATATATATATATATATATATATATATATATATATATATATCCACACACACACACAGTGGTACCTCACCTTACGAAAGACCCAACAAACGAAAATTTCAAGTTACGAAACGCCTTCACGTTAAATTTTGGTCTCTAGATACGAAGTATGAAACGCGAAATCTCAAAAATTCAAATAATGCGCGCTCAGCCACACACATTATACGCTTTTCTCAGACTGGATTTAAACTTTTCTCACATTTCTCTCTCGTTTAAACACTCAAACTTTCATAGATTTTCAACAAAATGTATCAATAGTGAAGCGTGGGGGGAAGGGGGAGGGCGAAGAAGTGCGGACACGTGTGTGATGGCGCAGCATGACCCGGCGCGGGCCTGCGAGCACCAGACCCGTGCTCAATCCGTGCCAGGTCTAAACCAGGTCTAGACCACCGTGGCTCTTGCATGCGTTCGTTCATGCGCTCAGACTGCGTGCGGTCCCGAGGGGAGTCCTCGCTGCTCGCCTCAGCCGTGACTCGAAACAAAACCAGGAAATAGACCCGCATGCGGTGGTTTAGACCTGGTACAGTTTGAGCACAGGTCTCTGCTCGCAGCCCCGCGCCGGGTCATGCTGCGCTATCACACATGTGTCCGCGCACACACACCGCCCTCCCCCTTTTCCTCACGCACGCAGTCGCTGCTCGCCTCAGCCTCGTGAGGTACACCGCTGCTGCTTGGTCTAGACCTGGTATAGTCAACGTTTAGTCCTGGGTCTCTACGCAGAACACAATGTTACACTATAAAAAAAAATGTTACACTATAAAAAAAAAAAAAACTTGGATCGGGGCCTTGGAACGAATCAGGCTTTTTCCATTGAAATAGCTACTCAACTTACGAAAAATTCACGTTACGAAACCACTTCTGGAACGAATTAATTTCGTAAGGTGAGGTACCACTGTGTAATTATATATAAATGAATATATATATATATATAAATAAATAAATTTTATATATATATATATATATATATATTAGTGCTGTCAGGCGATTAAAAAAATTAATCTAATTAATTACAGGATTTGTAATTAATTAATCTAATTAATCGCATTTTTTTAAATAATTTTTTTAGGTGGTTTATTGTGCTTTCCCACAGTGCAAAAAAGGTGTCAAACGTGTGATTTATAGTGGTACAGTGAAAAGAATGCAGATTTCCCCTTTAAGTCTTTCAATCACTCTTTCAGTGCACGTTACCTCCAGTGTAACCAAGACAAGACTGCTGTACACCCCCATTCACCTCCCACATTCATTGAAAGCTCATTTACACCATTCCATTCCAATATTTCTGGTGCACGTGAGCACGTACAGTAGCTTTCACGCAACGTCAATAAATAATATACACAGCTTCAAATATACAGAGAATACAAATAATTGTCCGTGTAAATTACTCATGGCTCACCTGACCCCCGGCGCGGATATGTCCGGACCATCGCACGGAGGAGGAGGGAGGAGGCGGCGGCACCGCGGGGTGAGTATTTAGTATTTAGCGTGATTTGGATGGGCAAAACTAACGCTTCTTAAGTGTGCACCCTTAGTCACGGCAGAACACGCTGGAGAGGTTATGGTAATTGAAACAGGACTTCAGCTCAAGACCTCAGATGAAAGTCAATACTTTTATGGCAGAGATGGTCTCTCAGTTCAGTAATAAACCTGAAGATGAAGAAACTGTGAGCTCCAAACCCCCGTCCTCTGCTCCAGGAGAGGTGGGCTGTGACCTGTGCCCAGAGCCGAGGCTCAGAGCCGTGAAGTCTTGCCTGGTGTGGCTGACCTCGTACTGTCAGAGCGACCTGCAGCCCCATCTCACAAACCCCCGTCTGAAGAGGCACCAGGCGCTGAAGGGTTCAGCGAGCGGAGCGCAGCAGATACGGAAACGGGCGCGCGTCTTCACGTGCTCTCCGCTGCGTCTTCACGTGCTCTCCGCGGGGACAGGGGGCTTAGAAACGGATCTGCTCCGTCACATTTTTATAAATAAACTCGCCGTTCAAAGGCCCCGCACGCCAAATTTAAAATGCGCGCGCATTGAATTGCGCTCATAATTAATTGCGTTAATTTTTATAACGCGTTAATTAGCAGTGTAATTAATTAATCTAATTAACGCGTTAAACTGACAGCCCTAATATATATATATATATATATATATATATATATATATATATATATATAACTGAAAAAAAAAGTAATTACAGGATTTGTAATTAATTCATCGGGGCATTTTAAAGGTCCCATGACATGGTACTTCTTGATGCTTTTATATGGCTCCTTAATGGTTCCCTAATACTGTAAATGAATCCTTCTTCAAAATCAACAGATAAGATAGAAAAGATAAGATAAGATAGAAACAGATAAGCTGAGAAAGAGTAATTTTTCTCACTCTGAACACTATAATGGGCGTTGTTGCTTGAATGCAAATGAGGAGAAAAGAGCTGGCCAATAGTAGAGGGTGGGGGCGTGGCCAAACGCTTCGCTCTCGCTCTGAGCTGTCAGCTGATCCATTTCCTTGTTTTTGCACGGGGGGAGAGATTTGAAGCGTTCCATTGAAAAATAAACACATTTCCACATAAAATAAAATTAAACCACTGCTGTTCAAAGGTCCAGAGGCTCAGATAAAGGACTTCCGAGCCTAGAAACACTCGGACGTGCCTCCAGGCAAATAAAAAAACACATTTCGCATTGCCTAGCGCATTCGCAGTCCAGACTCTCTGGGCGTGATTTACAGAGACGCTGAGTACAGACAGACGGGGGTGGAACTGCATTTGCATTTATTTTTTCGATCTGACGTCAATAAGGTGCCTTGTTCAAACTCGCCCGTTTGAGCTCCGATTTTTTGTAATGCAGAAAAGGATCGCAAATGCTCAGTTTAGACATTTCACAACTTTTAACCATGGGGGGGAAGGGCCCTAAACAGGGTAGGGGAGCTCACATTAACGTTCAAAAACCTCAGAAAGTGAAAATTTCATGCCATGGGACCTGCCATGGGAGTGTGAGAGAGATAGAGCTTGAGAGAGAGATTGAGAAAGAGGGAGAGATAGAGATTGTGAGAGAGTGAGCGAGCGATTAACCGAACCCAATTTGCGATTGAGTTTGTCATTTTTTAAGTGGTCGCATTCCTCATTCATGTTTATCGTTCAAATGATCCGTCAAGCTGGAACAGCTTCGGTGATCGGAAAATTATTTTTGACAAAAGCTACAAATAACGGCATTCTTGTTGATATTCCCGTCTTTGTTTTTTATAACGCGTTATTTACTTACTTGCATGCACTTTTTTTTGTTCTAAGTTTCTTTGCACTAAAGTGCCTGGAGCTAATGTGCCAAGTGAATTTTCTCCTGTGTGAGATCAATAAAGTCTTATCTTGGCAGTGTAATGAATTAACATATATTATATATATATATATATATATATATTATATATATATATATATATATATATATTAGGGGTGGCATGGCTCATGAAAAACCGACGAACGCTTGTCAAGACGAACCGTTCGGTGCGCACCTGATGCTTCCGGGCATGCGCAGTGTATACTTGCCTCTACCTTTCGTGAGAAAGATGAATGAGTGCGTTTTTTTTACTTCTGGCACTGGTGAGAGCCGCAGCTGTTTGCAACGCGCTCCTCTATTTTCCAACTTTTTTTGCTCTCACTTGCTTTGTTCGTCTGTACTTTTTGTAAATAGTGTGTATAAAGCTAAGTACTTCAGAAACGCCGTTTCTGCTCCGTTTCAACCTTTCTTTTGTGGATTATTACTATTTAACCGGCGCGATGTGCGTGGGGTCGTGCCCCCCCATTGTGTATACGTAGGATCAGCTGTTAGCGCTGCGCAGCGCAGATGTGCTCCCCCGAGACCGCCATGACATCCCGGTGGAGCTGCTACAGAAGATGCGCAGAGGCCGACGTGCTGGACGCAAACTCCGGGAAAAGATGCTGCAGACCTGTGCTCCCCTCTGTCATCGCGGGAAACATGCGGTCTATTTCGAACAAGACGGAAAGTTTGTTTGGTCGAAAACGTTTCGCCGCTTTGAATTTCTCCCTTTTATTACTTACTTATCCCATTCTTGCCTGCATGCACTTTCTTTCTTGTTCAAACTGTCCTGGAGCTACTGTGGCAAGTCAATTTCTCCTGTGTGAGATCAATAAAGTCTTATCTTATCATGAAGTGTTTTCACACCTCTGGATTTCACCTAGCTAACCCTATCGTTTTCTTTGTTTTGATTTAGGTTTGAGGATAGAGTTATAGATGGGAGACAAATGATGTCTGAGACCTCCATTTCTGTTCAAGGAAGGGTTCTCTTTCTTGACAAAAATAGCCTCTTTAACTCCCCTCTCAAACCAGTTCTTTTCTCTGGCTAAGATCTGTACCTCACTGTACTCATGGAGATGTTAGTGTTCAGTCTGTTTAACTATGGCTCAGATCAGCGAGAGGCCTTCCTGCTGCTGGACAGCACCGGGCCCTGACATGATCCACGCATACTGGCCAAAGAAGCTCACTGCACTCCACAAGTGCCTGGCAGCACAAATGAACCAGCTGCTAAAGGATGGGACTCACCCTGAATGGCTAAACAAGGCCGTACGATCCTGATCCTGAAGGATCCCTCAAAGGGTAGGGTTAGGCTCCTGACCATGCACGGAAGGTTCAATCCCAAATCCAGCATCCTGAGACTGTATGCGAAGGAAGGAGGCCGAGGACTAGTGGGTGTGGAACCACTGTCCAGGATGAAACACCCAAAATCCATAAGTACATCAAGGACAAGGCCCCGACAGATGATGTGCTCAAGGAATGCCTCAGACAGTGGAGCTGGAGGGACCATCATAGCAAGCCCCTACATGGGGCGTACCAGCTACACACAACTGAAGTGGCTGATATCAAGAAATCCTACCAATGGCTGGAGAGGGCTGGTCTGAAGGACAGCACAGAGGCCCTCATCCTGGCTGCACAGGACCAGGCCTTGAGCACTCGAGCAATAGAGCCCCAGATCTACCACACCAGACAAGACCCAAGGTGTAGGTAGGCTGTGCAAAGAGGCTCCTGAGACAGTCCAGCACATAACTGCAGGGTGTAAGATGCTGGCAGGGAAAGCATACATGGAGCGACACAACCAAGTGGTGGGCATAGTGTACAGAAACATCTGTGCAGAGTACGCGCTGTAGACCCCAAGGTCACGAGGTGAGATCTTGCATGGAGCCCCAGTCCAAGGGAGATTGACAGTCATGTTTAGCTTCTTCCATTTTCTAATAATTGCTCCAACAGTGGGTCTTTTTTCACCAAGCTGATTGGCAATTGTCTCGTAACCCTTTCCAGCCTTGTGGAGGTCTACAATTTTGTCTCTGGTGTCTTTGGACAGCTCTTTGGTCTTGGCCATGTTAGTAGTTGGAGTCTTATTGATTGTATGGGGTGGACAGGTGTTTTTATGCAGCTAACCACCTCAAACAGGTGCTAACCACCTCAAACAGGTGCTTCTAATTTAGTAACATCATAAGTGGAGTGGAGGTGGACTTTTTAAAGGCGACTAACAGGTCTTTGAGGGTCACAATTCTAGCTAATAGACAGGTGTTCAAATACTTATTTGCAGCAATATCATACAAATAAATTGTTAAAAAACAAACCATACACTGATTGTTGGATCTTTTTTTAGATTATGTCTCTCACAGTGGACGTGCACCTACGATGGAAATTTCAGACCCCTCCATGATTTCTAAGTGGGAGAACTTGCAAAAGTGTATATATATATATATATATATATATACATACACACACACCACTGTGTGTATGGTAGAATGTTCAGCAGTTACCATGGTGATACAGTGCAAACATCAGCAAACAATGTCAAAAAAAATTTAAGATCTCTGAAAACAAAGATGCCTGTAGAAAACCCCTGTAATGTCATCAATAGCTTTGCTGGTTACCTTGGCAATCATAGTGAGTATAGCGCCCTCTGCAGTGGAACCCTGGAACACTCCCTGTGTCTCCAGCATGCGCAGGTTCCGGAGGATCTTCCTCTTCTTGTGCTCCAGACTCAGATTACTGTTGGCCATCAAAGACTCGTTCCTCTTGAGTTTGTCAGGGGTGCGAGCATCTTGCCGTGCACGGCTCTGCACCAGCCAGCTGTGGCGCTCCATCTGCAGGGCCAGAGTGGTGAGGTCACTTGTTACTAGACAATAGTGTGATTTTCAACATTAAGTACAGTGGTACCTCACCTTACGAATGACCCAACAAACGAAAATTTCAAGTTACGAAACGCCTTCACGCTAAATTTTTGTCTCTAGATACAAAAATTCAAATAATGCGTGCTCAGCCACACACATTATACGCTTTTCTCAGACTGGATTTAAACTTTTCTCACATTTGTCTCTCGTTTAAACACTCAAACTTTCATAGATTTTCAACAAAATTATTAATAGTGAAGTGTGGGGGGAAGGAGGAGGGGGGAGAAAACTGCACTCTGACACGTGTGTGATAGCACAGCATGACCCGGCACGGGACTGCCAGCAGGTCTAGACCTGGACTAAACCAGGACTAAACCAGGACTAAACCTGGACTAAACCTGGACTAGACCAGGACTAGACCAGATGGATTAAAGGTCTATTTCCTGGTTTCGTTTCGAGTCACAGCTGAGGTGAGCCGCTGCTCGCTTTGGCTGGAGGACCGCACGCAGTCTGAGCGCATGAACGAGACCCACGAACGCATGCAAGAGCCGCGGTGGTCTAGACCTGCTCTAGACCTGGTCTAGACCTGACGCAGAACACAATGTTACACTATAAAAAAAGTTACACTATTAAAAAAAAAACTTGGATCGGGGCTTTGGAACGAATCAGGCTTTTTCCATTGAAATAGCTACTCAACTTACGAATTTTTCACGTTACGAAACCACTTCTGGAACGAATTAATTTCGTAAGGTGAGGTACCACTGTAGTACTTTTTCTATTCCCATGTGGCCTTATATCTGTGCAATTGCTCAGTGGTCCAGGTAGGTAGTAGTAGTCTACTAGTCTGTGTGGTCTTATACTTGTTCTGATACAGCTAAAGCTATTGAGGAAAAAGTCATTTCTGCCCTGCGAATGTAGCTTTTTTTTTGTATTAATACTTGCTCAAATGAGTATCTAATTTGTATCTGATTTTTGATACTTGACATCCTTATCTATTCAAATTAATACACATTTAAGAGCGTCTGGTCAGTGTAGGGCTTAATTTAACATTGTTTTCATACAAACAAATGAAAATGGCTTTCATTTCCTGAAATTAAACAATACAGCCTTGGCTATAGACCTCTTCATTAAAAATGATCTTGATTAAAACTGTTTAATTGCATGGTCCTGAGTGGGATGAGGAGTTCAAGTTTTACAGATAACATTAACATTTTATGGTCTATAACCCAGTATTTGTCTAATAGGTCTATACTATTAAAAAGTAAGAACGTGTCTCCAAAAAGGTCACCAAGGCATGAAAACGGGTCAGGGGTGAAAAAGGTGAGAAGGGTAGGCTAACCTTGCAGCACTGGCAGGAGAACATGTGGGGATTTTGCTCAGTCAATTAATATTTTCCTGACCTCCCGACCACGATTCACGTAGGTCATCTATTTTGACTTCAAAAATGGCGAATTTCGCCGAAAGGTGAGGGATTTTCATGCCTGTTATTATGTGCAGTAGACTCAGTGTTTCCTATGCCAGTGAATGCATTATATTTGTAATGTCTTTTAAAGATTGTGTTGTGTAGAGTGTTGACCTGCTCCTGGGAAGCAGAGGAGCGGAGGATCTGGGTTAGAGAGTCTCCAGGCTGAGTGCGGATCACATCGATGACCATCTGCTTTGTGCTGTGTATAAAACATACATATTATTCTGTACACTTAAACAGCAGGGTGAGGAGGTGTGGGGGTGTAAAAGTGTGGAGGGTGAGGTGGGAGGAGGTGTGGAGGTATTGGGGTATGGAGGCGAGGAGATATGAAGGAAGGCTGACCTGAGCAGCAGTCCTTTGGCGTCCGGCTGCTCATACTCCTCACTGAAGATGTCAAAACTGTTGGTCAGAGTGAGAGACACCTCCGTCTTTCCCACATGAGTCTGGTCTCCGTCAGATGAACACTCCTCTGCAGACAGAATCATAAGAATCACTCTTTAAGCCAATATGATAAAGTAGTGATTAAAACCATTCTATTATTATTATAAGTGAAGTTCATGTTCAAATTTGAATCTCAAGGGCCATGCCATGTGAAAGTGTATCCCACCTGCAGTTCCACTCAGCTCTTGTAGGGTGGGCACAGAGCCCAGGTTTCGCAGCAGAGCTTGGAGAGGGTTGGCTGGGTCAGGACACAGGACAGACTGGTGCTCCACCAGCAGCTACACACACACATGCGCAGTGAGCAGGTGAGACAATGGCAGCCATTACACGTATTGTCCTCCTACCCAGCTGTGCTGTACCTGGTGAGTGTTGATGAGCTCGCTCAGGGAGATGTAGATCACTGGTTTATTCATATTCAACAGTTCAGAATATTCATTCACACTGAACCTGTCCTCTGGCTCCGGCACATCACACACAGCTGCAAGGAACCTCCTGTCAGACACAACCCAGGGACAAGAGTTACACACAAGAACCTCCTGCCAAACTTAACTCAGGGACAAGAGTGATGTATGAGCTGCAGGGCAATAATTGTTGAGGGCCATCTCCAGCCCCACTAAACCAAAGAGATGGGAGAAGTGTTCTGCCTAATGTTTTGGGTATTGATCAGTGCTCTGTTTATGACACCTCTGTCTCTGAAAGGGGAAGCCTAACCTGCAGACAGCCTATCCACAGTCTAACGTTGAGAGCCCTTCACCTTTTTGTGTCATTGCTTCCGGGGAGATGAGCTTCACTGGGCATTTGCAACTAGACCAACACAGGAATAGTAGCAGGGCTGCTCCATGAGGAAAATATGGACAAATACCAAATGAGTTCTACTGCATGACAGTAGAAAAGCATCGAACAGATTACTGGATCAGAAGGATTATGCAGAGGCTGCTAAGTAGGTGTTAAATAATTTAATTACTGAAGGTGTAGGCTTTTGTCAATGACAGATGAGAGCTGCTTCTTGCTGCGTACACAACTTATAACCACGGACTGTGCCAGCGGCTAGCTAGCTATGGATATTTGAGATGCTACAGGCTTTTTATACTATATGTGGCAGCAAATGTGATAGAAGATATTCCAGAGGAAACACGGAATGAACCATTTCGCCACCAACCGAAACACCAGATTCCTCCCTAGACACTGCTGTAATGCTGCAGGACCCAGAGGCTCTTCCACAGAATCTGCTGACCCTAACTGACCAGTCCCCCTGTTAAACTGCACTGAGACCTTTGACTGAGATGCGCAGTAGGCGCTGGGACACGTGATGCCTTGCCCTATACTGCTGATTTTTATTTAAAGGGATAGTAAGTTTTTTTTATGTGTATGGGATTTCCTTCAGCAGTGTCGTGCATTAACACTGAAGTGTCGTGCATTTCACTAAAGAGAAATTAGCTCCGAGAACTAAAGTCTGGTACAAAGCATCTCTTCATTTTTTGTGATTAATGCTCCTGTACATTGTCCCTGTCAAAAAAATGAAATAAACACTGACTTATCGCTGACAGTGTCCTCTGAGCCGTGTTCTTCCCCGGTTCTGGCGCTGACAAAAGTAGGTCCAGCAAGTTAGCGGGGACAGTTAATATAGCTTGTTTTTCTTCTCAAAACAGTATTTGTCCAAAAAGTGATATATTTGTGTCACAAAACAGTTGCACACGAAAACTCAGAGGTCTAAATCGCTTGGTGCTATTTTCTCTCGAGTCGCATCACTGTGCACCTGTTATTATTATTAGCCTGTTCACTTGTAAACATCGCCACTTACAAGTGAACAGGCTAATAATAAAAATAGGCACGCAGTGATACGACTCGAGAGAAAATAGCACCAAGCGATTTAGACTTCTGACTTTTTCGTGTGCAACTGTTTTGTGACACAAAAATTCTATTCTAGCTGGGGTGGAGAGCGGACGCGTTTTCTTCTTCCTCCCTTATCTTTGCTCTGTCTGATGTTTTATTTCTCTTGTCTCGTCATTTTTCTCCTGTTGGAACAGATTTTCAAAATCCTAAATCATGAATTGGATAAAGCTGGTCCCACAACGCTATTGGCACACTTCTTCACGGAGGAGCACCGGTCCGGAGAGCCGGACAGTCCCAAGGGAAACTCGCTACCGGATACACAAGGGGCTCGCCGTACGCCTGGCACCGCTGTTACTGGAGGACACGGAACAATTTACTATTGGAATTTTGATGTTAGAACATCTGGATTGGCCTGGGGGATGTTTTCTGACCCATCACTAATTGGAGCCGAGCGGAGAAAAGAGCCCCAACTCGTGGGCGGTCATTTTACACCATAGTGGGGCTGCTGCAGACTAGGGAGGAGGACTACATCAGAACGAGAAACACAGATTGAACTGTCCCATCACAACCTGTGGAAATCCGTCTGCCACAAGATTACATCGTGGATAATGGATGTGGAACTGTGTGGAACAGCGACGCAGCCCACATTCATTCATACGTGCCAGGGGTTGGACTGTGAGTCGCACAGCGCTGCTTGTTGGCATGAAGTTGGGGGGCCTGGCAGAAACCAGGGTTCTGGCAAATTGTGTGTTCGCCTGGGTTCTAAAAATGTATCGATTAAGTTAAATTTCCCCTTTCTGGTGTAATCGGTTCTCCTGAAAATGTGATTCAACTGGACTTTGTTTTGACTCTGCTTCTGCACAAACGCGTTTAAGGTCGACAGCTGCGGCTTATCACAGCACTCTACAAAACAAGGCATTCAACATTCGGCTCACACTGATATGTTTTATGTAAAACACTCTGCCCTGTCTATTTAGTAGGGGTGTAAAGATTAACCGATTTGGATTGGTTATCGGTCTGTGACCTCTGCGATCCGAGTGTACCGATCAACGGAGCCCGGATCATTCTGTTCACCTTCAGCGGATGGCTACGCCGAAGTTTACAAGTGAACAGGCTGATAGAGTTAACATGGGCGTAGTGATACGAGTGGAGAGACAATACGCAAATGTGAAATACGCTGCTGGATGTTTCGTGGACAATTGTTTCGGACACAAATATACCACCTTTCTAACAAATGTATTGTTTTGAGAAGAAAAACATGCTTCATTTCATGTTCCAGGGAAGTTACCGGACCTACTTACGTGGGCTCCAGAAAGCGAGCCGAACCGGGATCAGCTGAGACTGTCAGAGGTAAGCCAGTGTCAACACACGTAACTTTTAGAAGGAAACCCATACAGATTAACATTTTTTTCAAAAAGCACTATCCCTTTAATAGGCAACTTGCTTGTTTTATAACGTCTTTTTTTTATTTTTGATATCTACCCTTATTGTTTTTTGTTGCTTGAGGGAAGGAATGTATTGTATTTTAAGTATGAGCAGAGTTTTGCAAACCGGATTGCAGTTTTTCAGTAGGCCTGGTGTCTGTTGGACACATACTATTTTGAAATTTCTGTTTCTCTCTTTTTCTTCTCAATAACTTTAAAGCGCTTGGGAGTAAAGTTGTCAATTTGTATTGAATCTAAATTAACCGAACCGGATCGTTTACCAATTTTATGAATCGTCCCTGAATCGAATCGTAGCCTGTGAATCGAGATTCGAATCGAACCGTTTTAGTAATGTTTGCCTCTGCTTCAGTTTTCAATCAATTTCATCCATTTTTCTGGACTAGACCAGGTCTAAACCTGGGATGGTCACACAGGGTGGTAGGGACAGAGTCTATGATGTCCTTCACGAGAGCGCCTGGGTGACAGGAGGTGTGGCCTTTGTTTACTTGCACGTGCCGGACCATGGAAGAGGCAAGAATCAACATGGACGGGCCTGGCCCGGCCAAGGGAGCCGCGTAGCAGGGGGAGCCACAGTGGGGGGGGGCACTTGTGCGCGGAGAGGGGACAGTGGGTCTTCCCCGTCACCCCTAGCGGACGAACCCGGCACGTGCAAGGCCAGATCTCCGGGCGGCACTGGGGGTTTTTCGACAATAAAGCAAATTATGAATATATCACTTTTTGGACAAATATTGTTTTGAGAAGAAAAACAAGCTTTATAGGCCAAAAGGAGCACAAAACAGCACAAACGAAGCACAAACAATTGACATAGTTTTTGTGTAGGTGTGTGTTTGATGGGGGGCCAACTTCACGTAGGTCAAAAGGTGAACCCCGTTTTCGTTTCATGTCGCTCCGACCTACACAAACTGTAGTTTAAAAAAAAAGAACGAATCACGCTACACTTACAACAAAAAGTTCTCGCCTCAAAATCCTGTCAATTTTTTACGCCGAGACATTTCATGGCGAATTAGATTCTTCAGAGCGGAATAAGAATTTGATGTCGTTTTTATGTTGTCATTTCGATAAATAAAAGGATATAATCGTAATTCAATGACCAGGACCATTCATATTCATTCGTTCATTTATTGACTCCTAACTATACACACAGACGAGACATACTGTAAAAACAAAAATAGCATGAAACACATATGTACATATATACAATACAAAACAGCACCATAAGATGAATGGTAATGTTATTGGAACAGAATATTGACTCCTATATACACACAACATAGATCGTCAATTTGCATGAAAAACATATATACAGTACATGGCCCTACATACAATGTAAAGGGCATAATAAAATGAATGGTAATGTTAGAATTATGAGGCAGTTCCACACGCCATGCTTCCTTCTCCCCGGTTTCTTATATCCTGTCTGTAACAAAACAAAACAGAAACAATTAGGTGTCACAGGAGTACCACCAAAAGCACAGGGTAAAGGTGGCTTCATTACAATTGTGGCTGGTATAGTCACTCTCACAAATCAACACAGAAAGTGGTAGAGGAAATACAAAACATTACAGGGTTCTGTATGCTAAACAACAGATGTAATAAGTCAAAATCAGTTTTATTTGTCAATTCCGCACATGCACTGGACATACAAAGGAATTGAAAGTATGTTTCTCACTATCCCACACAGACAGGTCAGGACAGAGGACCGATACGGGACAACATATAGGCAGGACAGGACAGACATTAAAGGAGAATTAACGTTTTTTACAATCTGATAAACAAGTTGTTTTACTCACCCATAGCACTTTGGTGTCATTTGAAGCACTTCCGGAGATGTTTTAGATTTGCAATATCCGTAACGCGAGTTCTCGGGGCATATGTTTGCGGTCTCCAAATAACACAAACTTTAGCACTTTTCAAATCACAGAAGATCGCTGTGTCAGCGTAGACTTTAAGTGGAATCCAAAGCGGCCTGAAACCCGATATCCAGCTAGTTTCATTTGATGACGTCATCATAGAGGACAGCACATGCATGAAGTCACAGCTGTTTCGCAGATAAACACCGCTCTGAAGTTTTCTATTGCGAGCAAGACATGGCAGAAGATTTGGACTTTGAGGCTGAAGAGGACTTATGGAGGACTGAGGACTGAAGAGGAGTATACGGATGAGGAGACAGAATGGATACGGAAAAATGAAGCGGAGACAGTTTTAGGAGCACCACAGAACAGCCATCGGTTTCACATTACTTCTCAGAATCGCCCGCTGAAGATGCTGGCCTTCTTTCTTTTCCTTTCCTGGTAAAAAATCATCCTGACTGAAGTGGGTACTGCAAACACGATGGTCCAAAGGTCTTACAGCTTTGCGTTTCATGTTTGGGTCCCGAGAGCTGAG
Organism: Paratrypauchen microcephalus; assembly: GCA_036785185.1. Taxonomy (NCBI): domain Eukaryota; kingdom Metazoa; phylum Chordata; class Actinopteri; order Gobiiformes; family Gobiidae; genus Paratrypauchen; species Paratrypauchen microcephalus. The sequence continues at coordinate 423,709 of JAVJIX010000046.1, forward strand.
AGCGAAATAAGCTGTGACTGAGCACATGCGCACTGTCCTCCTCATCTACTCGAAATTATGGATAAATCTCGGATTATAGGCCACTTTTGACTCAAACGAAAGTGTAGACTAAGACATCGAGTTTCTATGATTTGAAAATTGCTAAAGTTTGTGTTATTTGGAGACCGCAAACATATGCCCCGAGAACTCACGTTACGGATATCGCAAATCTAAAACATCTCCGGAAGTGCTCCAAATGACACCAAAGTGCTATGGGTGAGTAAAACAACTTGTTTTATTACCGAAATAAGGCTCAGATTGTAAAAAACGTTAATTCTCCTTTAAGATGCAAGACAGGACAACATATAGTAATGAGAGGTACAGGGGGTCCTCGGGTTACGACGGTCTCGACTTACGACGTTTCGTGGTTTCGAACGCGCCCCCATTAAAAAAAAATAATAATAAATTACGTGTCATTTCCCTGGCTTTCTGGCTTTCCCTCACTGTCCTCAAAAGGACAGTGAGGTTCAGATCTTAGCCAGGGAAAAGAATTGGTTTGAGAGGGGAGTTAAAGAGGCTATTTTTGTCAAAAAAGAGAATCCTTCTCTGAACAGAAATGGTGGAGTCATAATTTGCATCCCATCTACAATTCCATTCTTAAGCCTAGATCAAGCAAACAGGGAAACAATAGGGCTAGCCGGGCAGGGCCAGAGGTGGGAAAAACAGTCGTGTAGGGATGAATAGGGATCGTTATCTAGACGCTAGAGAAACAAAAGACGGAAACCAATGAGATAGTTCCGGAAAGTAGTTAGCTAGGTAGCTCCTCCCTACAGCAAGATATAAGCAAGTGTCTTACCAGTATTCTTATTAGAGCTGACGAAGCCTCTCGGATGAGCGGCGAAACGTTTTCAACCAAACAAACTTTGTCCAGTTGACAAATTGAACTTCTCCTTTTATCATGTAAAATATAAAGTTGTCCTACTTCGCGGATTTCACTTATTGCGGGCTATTTCTGGAACCTAACCCCCGCGATAAACGAGGGATTACTGTAATTATTGAGATGTAAAGGTTATTGGTGCTTTGGTTGGAAGATCAAAGTCAAAATCCGACGAAATTCGGGTTACGACGCGTCTTAAGAACGGATCAACGTCGTAACCCGAGGACCCCCTGTATTGTGTTGTAACCTATCCGAAGTGTAACAAAAGTGTAGCAAGATAAGATAAGATATTATTGATCTCACATAGGAGAAATTCACTTGCCACAGTAGCTCCAGGCAGAGACAGTTTGAACAAGAAAGAAAGTGCATGCAGGCAAGAATAAAATAAAAGTAAGTAATAATAATTTTTAAAAAAGTAACTAGGAGAGTATGGAAAAAATATTGCAGGTTTGGCCTATATAGTAGAATTATACAGTCTGATGGCGGTGGGGATGAAGGATCTGTGGTAGCGCTCCTTCTTGCACTGGGGGTGCCTCTGTCAGCTGCTGAAGGAGCTGCTCAGCTCCTCTATAGTCCGGTGCAGAGGTTGAGAGGTGTCATCTAGGGCTGTGCAATTAATCGAATTTTGATCACGATTTCAATTTTGGTGTCAATCGATCTCAAAATTCATATAATCGAGTCCAAACGATTATTTTTTCATTTGTCTGTCGAGAGGGACGCGCACGCGCAATACATTCCCTTCCACGTGGGCCAACATGCAGCGCAGAGACTAGCTGGCGCCTACACTGGCACGAGGGGAAAAGGAAGAGAGAAAGAAAGAGAAGAGAGAGAGGATTCAGCCCTTCCCTCTGCGGCCGGCTGCGAGTCGAGCTCACACTACCACGATTTGACCAATGTCTGTCCGAGTTGCTACCAAGAATTACCAAGAATTGACCGATCACGGCACTAGTTGCTACCAGGAATTGACCAATCACACGACAGGAGTTGCTACCACGATTTGCTGCCAAGAATTGACCAATGACAGCACTAGCTCCTACCAAGAACGCACACGCTCGCATATGAAGCCAAGAACACGGAAACTACAGAAGACAATAGTAAACGAAGTTAGTATAACGCAACATTTAATCACTTTTAAATCGATCGTTCACCCTCCGTGGAATTTACTATGAATACAGCATACAAAGACACACTTTATATGGGACTTTGTAGATACGAGATCGGCATTTTCAATAGATCAGTGGCTACGTGAATTACTTATCCAACACAACACTTCATCTCGGAGCTGCTTCTTTTTTGGATTTGCTGGACAGTATCTCATCTTTGCTTTTGGTAAGTCATGTCATGAAATGTGTTCGTCATATCACTATTCTATTTTAGCGCCATTATATTATATTGTATTAATTATATTATGTTATATTTAGTATATTATATTATACTGAGGAGAAATCTCTGTGAGGAAAGTGAGGAATAGCTGTGTGTGATCACTTTTTGTGTGTGTGTGTGTGTGTGTGTGTGTGTGTGTGTCATAGCACCAGACTATTTTATGTTTATATTTGTTAGGTTGTAGGTTATTAAGTTTAGGGCAATCTGTCGAATAAGACAGAAGAAGAATAAATGTTTAAGGGGAGAGTAGCCCACTTTGTGTGTGTGTGCGTCTGTATGTAGGTAGGGGATTTTGAAAAAATCGTTTGAATAATCGTGATTTCAATATTGATTGAGATAATCGTGATTATGATTTTTTCCATAATCGAGCAGCCCTAGTGTCATCCATGATGGACGTGAATTTGGCCAGCACCTTCCTCTACAGAGGACAGCCCAGGACAGAGCTGGCCCTCCTGACCAGCTTATTAAGACTTTTCCTGTGTGACCAGTGTAATAAATAACTTTTATACCTCTACAGTAACTATAAGATAGTGTGCAACACAGTACAGTGGTACCTCACCTTACGAAAGACCCAACAAACGAAAATTTCAAGTTACGAAACGCCTTCACGTTAAATTTAGATATGAAAGAAAATTCAAGTTACGAAACGCGAAATCTTAAATATTCAAATAATGCGCGCTCAGCCACACACATTATACGCTTTTCTCAGACTGGATTTAAACTTTTCTCACATTTCTCTCTCGTTTAAACACTCAAACTTTCACAGATTTTCAACAAAATGTAATAGTGAAGTGTGGGGGGAAGGGGGAGGGCGGTGTGTGTGCGCGCGGACACGTGTGACCCGGCGCATGACCCGGCGCGGGGCTGCGAGCACGAGACCCGTGTTCAAACCGTGCCAGGTCTAAACCAGGTCTGAACCAGGTCTGAACCAGGTCTGAACCAGGTCTGAACCAGGTCTGAACCAGGTCTGAACCAGGATTAGACCACCTTGCATGCGTTCGTTCATGCGCTCAGACTGCGTGCGGTCCCGAGGGGAGTCCTCGCTGCTCGCCTCAGCCGTGACTCGAAACGAAACCAGGAAATAGACCCGCACGCGGCGCTTTAATCCACCTGATTTAGTCCAGGTTTAGTCCTGGTCCAGTCCTGGTTTAGTCCAGGTCTAGACCTGGTCCAGTCCAGGTTTAGACCTTGGTCTAGACCTGGTATAGTCCACGTTTAGTCCTGGGTCTCCAGTCTCTACGCAGGACACAGTGTTACATTATAAAAAAAAATGTTACACTATAAAAAAAAAAAACTTGGAACGAATCAGGCTTTTTCCAGGCTTTTTTTTAAATAGCTACTCAACTTACGAAAAATTCACGTTACGAAACCACTTCTGGAACGAATTAATTCCGTAAGGTGAGGTACCACTGTACAGTCAAGTAAGATCAGGCATCAACAGCAGGCCAAGACAGTTCCTTATGGGGTGTTTAGTGCAAGGTTATATCAGATATGCCCAAAACCACCCGTCACAAACCACACTATCACCCGTTTTCCTTGTTGTCAAATAGTACATGTCTTTGCAAACAGCAAGCTGAGTGTGCCATGTGAAACTGTCCTTGCATGTGAGAAATAATAAATTGCCTTGCAAATACCTGCAGTTTGAAGCATCAAGATCTTCACTTGTCTTCACCAGTTCTACGAAGGCCTTCCTCAGCACCTCCTGGAGCCTTTGACAGATGACCCTCTCACAGAAGACTAGCTGACATCAAATGTTGGCTCATTCCTAAAAATAGATTCATAAGAACATAAACAAGTGTTGTGATAGTGTTCACATATATAACATATGACTTACTGTTCTTTCTCTGGTCTAACAGGTTCACTCAAAAACCTGGTGTACTGTAGGTACTGCACCTTGAGAGCCACGCAGTCTCTTTGATATGTATGAGAATGCTATGCTTTAGTTTGGTTATGGCATGTTACATGTTCATTAGCAGTGAGATGAATGGTCATTAGTGATAGGTGCGTGTGTGTGTGTGTTGAGGGGGATGGGATGTATTTTTGCTTACCTGCAGTTAAAAGTTTCTGCCTTTGATAGAGCTTCTCTTTGTCGTTTGCCTGCCTTAACGATGAATTTTGATGTTCTCTTGCATATTATGCACAGGGCAGGAAGGATGGGGCCAGAGCTCGAGATGGGCAGGCCTGCCCTGGATCTAAAGGATGGCCTCGCTTGTTGAGGGGTTTTCTGTATCTGGTCTTCTCTCTCTCTCTCTCTCTCTCTCTCTCTCACTCACTCACTCACACACACACTCACACACTCACACATTCACACACTCACACACACACACACACACACACGAGACGCCTTTCCACTCTTTCTATTGCAACCTTGTCAATAAACTTTTGGTAGCATGTGGGATGGAAACCAGCATCCTCTGGAATGTTTTGAAATTCCACATCTACGCAGTGTTTCTAATTTTCAGCTATGGATCTACACTCACTGGTCAAATCCAGCCACCGCCGTAGACTGTTTCGATTGGTATTCCATCGTGTAAGTGTAAAATCCAGAGTTTTTCCATGCTTCGCAGACGTAATGTGCATATAGCAGTGCTTACGTCCAAAAAATTTTGTCTATTTTGCACTTTTTTTTGTGAGTTTTCCTCTTCATTGGTAATACTTGATGTCTCTCGTTGCTTCCGTGATGCGTCTGTGTTTATCAAATGCAGCAACCGTATTGGTATAGCTGGGTCACTTGTAGACCATGGCACCTCTCGCGAACCAAAGTATTACTACGACCTGAAGAAAATAGTTCTTTATAAAATCTATCGGCATGAGAAATTGACAGGATTTTGTGAGGAGAACTTTTTGCTGTAACCTTAACATAACTCTTTTGTTTTTTATGATCTGGAGATTGTGTAGTTCGGAGACAGTGGAGCGGAATTCAATTTCTGAAAGACTTTTCGTGGTTCACCTTACCTATTATTAACTGTCCCCGCTAACTTGCCGGACCTAATTAAGTCAGCGCCAGAACCGGGGAAGAACTCGGCTCAGAGGACACTGTCAGGGGTAAGCCAGTGTTGATACACGACACTGCTGAAGGGGATGCCATACAGATTCACATCAAAATAACCAAACTATCCCTTTAAATACAGATTTGACAGTTAGACGCTGCCATAGCCAACAGCTGTTTTACTTCATCTTGTTCACTAATGTAAGTTTTTACCACCCTGAATCCTCGTGTACACATTATTAATGCACGGTCAGAAAACACAAACTTCACTCGGACAGGACCAGAGAGAACAGGTAGACACAGTGGCCTTCATCCTGTCAGCCAAAGCCCAGGAAGAGGACTTTAGGTCTCACAGGTGACTTTAGTACCTGAACTTCTGGTGCGTGTTGGTGATGTACTGGTTGAGCATGCGGACATGGTACCCATCTCCATGGAAACACTTGTTTGCAGCAGCATGCTGGAGCATGCGAGCAATAGCGCCCAACAGGTGGCGCTGTTCAGGGGAGATAGTGGAGCCAACAGAGCGATCTAGAACATCAAAGCCATCCGGGGCCACCACAGCTGGGTTCATGTAGCGATAGTACACCAGATTCCCCACGAGCTAAAACATGGGAATACAGGTGAATACAGGTGAATGCATCATGAATACATTTGCTGCAGAAGCAGAGCTTACCTTGTAGAGGTCATCCTCAGAGGCCATAGGAAACTTGTCCCTCAGAGCATCTCGCAGGACTTTAGCTGTGTAGCGCAGGCCGTAACTGCACACATCAAGTACACAGATTGTCTCAAATCTTTTACAAGTACATTTGGATTTAATTACAGATGCACTTGTGTATTTATGCCATTGGGACCAGATTCTATGCTATTTTTTGTAGATACTACAGAAATGTAGAATGTGTTTGTTTGTGAATGAGTTGTATGGCAGTATGTGAGTGTGTGAGTCATATGGCAGGATGTGTGTGCTTTTTGTGTGCGTTTGTGAATCATACGGCAGGATGTGCAGGTTGGAGGTGATGGCTTTGAGCACTCGGTCAGTCAGGTTCTTGAGATTGACCATGGCCACATCAATTCTCCTCTGCACCTCAGGGTGAGACAGCGCCTCCTCTGGACTCACTTCATATGGAAGAGCACTAGGACACACAGGGTTAAGCACAGGTAGGGTTAGGACTGAAACGGTTTCCTCTGGATATTCTAGTGTTCTCTGAACACACATTAAAAGGTGCAGTTAGCACCAGAGGAGTGTGGAAGTTCTGGGACAGTACAAGCACAGGTACCTCTTGGTTCCAGTCTGAGCCTCGGTCTGGTTAACCCAGGCCTTGTAGACCTCCAGAGGGTCGGTTCTGATGCTGAGGTTCTGCTCCAGTAGCAGCTCTTTCAGGGCTGGGCCTAGAGTCTCTTTCAGAGCATTGTGTCCTCGGGCGTGACGGTAGAAGTTCACCAACATCTTTATGACCGTGGGGTTTCCTGTCGCTACATCCTGTGGTTGGTCCACCTTCAGCCTAAAAAACACAACACCATGTTCTTCAGAAGAACTCTGAGCCCCTGTACGTTTGCCTCCTGTCTGGCCCTCAGCTCAAACTGTGTTTGATACTTAAATTTTGTGGTAACAGCCCTCTCCACTGCGCTGACAGTATAGAAGTTAGATCTCTGTAGTACAGAACTAACCTGATCTCATATCGGAGCGCCTGTGTGAAGAGCTGCAGCAGCAGGAAGGCCTCTCGCTGATCTGAGCCATAGTTAAACAGACTGAACACTAACATCTCCATGAAGGCTGTGGACCTGCTCTGAGGCATGAGGAACACCAGCTGGGCCAGGTACTGGGGCTGTGTCTGCAACAAGGAGAACATCCAGGCTCTGTACTCACACAGTGTCACACACACAGTGTGGGGAGTACCTGCAGTAGATAGAAGACATGCTGGTATGCCTCTAGCCTCTCGCGGCGCTCACGGCTCAGAGCCTTCAGACCTTTGCTCTTCTCCTGGTTCATCATGTCCGACAGCAGCTCCTTGTTCTTCTTGGTCAGCTTCTTATAGTGAGAGGCCACCTCCTGAGAAGGAGCCCAGAGAACATGTATGAACCAATACCCATAGATCAAACTTTTCACTAGAATCCAACTTTTGGATACATATTTTATGACGTCTCACTCTGGTCAAAGACACATCAACCCCAAAATATTGTTTAAACAATCAGATGATAGCATTTTATGTAAAGGAATGATCCAGCCATATAAACATCTGTGACATGTTTGTGTGAAATAAAAATGGTGTTCTCGAGTTATAAAGCACGAAATGTTGTACATTCACTTCATACTAATTCTGTAGCCACAGCAGTCATGGTAGACTGAGGGGCCCCAACAAAAGGAGGGCCTTGCCCATTGGACATACTGAATGAACACACTGGTCAGAGCTTGGATCAAACCGCTAAGCGTTTACCTTCTAAACTACTTCTATTCTGTATACTTGTTGGTAAACATTGGGTCCTTCGGCAAGGCATTTCCCCCAACAAAGGTAAGGTGTGATTGTGCACTTGACAAGGTATCATGATATCAGATATCATGACAATGATGTTACAATAACAATAACAACAAAGAATCCTGTTGTTGTACCTGGACAGTGGCCTGGTTGCGGACCAGGAGGCCAATCTTCAGGTCCATGAGATCGAGGTCAGCCTCCAGTTGTTTATTGAAGCGGATTGTCCTCACAACTTCCTGTCTGACTTGAAGAAGCTCCGCCTCCTCAGTGATGTCAGAACTGGACAGCTCCAGCAGGTGAGCAAACTTCTTGATGACACGCAGAGGGGGCGTGGCCGAGTGCACTGAGGGTAGACAATTTGAGGCGTTTAGGGACCTGATTTGACATATTCCTTTTTTTGACTATCCAAATTTGCGTATTTCACATTAACTTTGCATAGGTAGTGGTTAAATAAAGAGCCTTTAGAGCTGTTAAACTGCATATGTTACAAAGTTGAGCTTGTATAAGATGTGGATGAATAATGACCAGTGCCACAGTGTGATGTGTTCTTCTAGTCCAGGGGTCGGCAACTCGCGGCTCCGGAGCCACATGTGGCTCTTTGATCCCTCTGATGCGGCTCAGTACCTCGTTTATCATGGGGGTTACGTTCTAAAAATAACCCACGATAAGCGAAATCCACGAAGTCGTCAGCTTTTTATTTTACAATTATTCTCCATGTTTTAAGGCTGTAAACGCCTCACCACACACATTCTACACTTTTCTCAGACTGGAATTAACGTTTTCTCACATTTCTCTCTTGTTTAAACACACAACCTTTCATAGATTTTCAACAAAAAAGCACAGTATTATAGAACGCAACCAAAGTGTATTTCGTGTGTATTTCACAGTTCTTCTGACCGAGCCTCTTCGTCCTGGCACCTCTTCGCTGTTGCGAGTTTTGTCATGGAGAAAACTTGCAAACATACAGCACTTCAGAGTCACACTGCGATCAAACATTTATATAAATCTGGGAAACTGAACGCATTCTGTACAGGAGGCACGGAGGAGAATAACGGACAAATCGGCAAAGGTCTACAGCCAATCAGGACGCAGAAATGCACGTTGTTACACTATAAAAGAAATTGGAATAAAAAATCTGCGAAACCACGAAAAGTGAACAACAATATAGCAAGGTAACGCTGTATTTAATTAAAATGTATTTTATTTGAGTTCATTCATTTTCAAAATGTAATTCTATGTCACAAAGGCAAAAAAGCCATTATATGCAGTGTTATTTAATTTTAAATTTCAAAAGGGTTTTGTGGCTCTCAGTGTTTTCTTTACTGTGTGAAACGGGTCCAAATGGCTCTTTGAGTGGTAAAGGTTGCCGACCCCTGTTCTAGTCAGTCATATGTACCAAACAAAATATCCTTTGTTTTGTTAATTCATCTTCTATAAGTGTAAGATAAATGCACCACTAATGCTTTAAGGAAGGGGCCAAAAACCTTGTTTTTTTACTGAAACATACTGAATCGATTTGAAATATATTATATTGAATCAAATGTGCACAGTAATCGAGATATGCATTGCATCTGCAACTTCTTAATGATACTCCACCCTGTTTTTCATGTGCTTATGTTATGCATAGGCTCAAAATTGCATAGGCCTTCTATGACAGAGTATTCAGTCACAATTGTAAGGTGCAGTATGCAACTTTTCTGGTTGCTGCTACGTCTCTCTGGAGATGTTGTAGCTTTGCAACATGGTACTGAACCTTCCATAGAGACAAGCAAGTGGCACCACCAAACCAAGTTAGAGGTCATATCTATGGAGAGGCTCAGCACATACTGTACCTATGGAGCGGCAGCGCTCGCAGTAAGAATACTGAATACTGTTTAATAAATGCCGTACTGTGGAACATTCCAGGCAAAACAATACATCTCCATGGAGACAAGTAGTTGGCAGAAAAGTTAGACAGTGCTCTTTTAAACCATCATCAGACAGACATCCGGGTGACTGGAGAAATGTTCTCTTACCCAGCAGTCTGTAGTCCTTTCGGGCCTTGTTGGCTCTGAAGAAGGCCTGGATCTTCAACACTGCTTTCATCTGAACACACAACCACTTTGCAGTCACAGCATTCTTAACAGGCCTTGGAACTCCAAATAAATACACTCATTTATCATAAGTTCTTTGAGCAGACCCACATTCTGTTTGAAGAAGCGCAGTCTCTCCCTGTACCTCCTCCTCACCAGACACATCCGGACCATGGATTGGATCTGACGGTGTATGTAGCAGTCAATATAGAAAGGAAGAGGTATGGTAAATCTTTGTTTTTTTTAGTTAACACTGTACTCTTGGCAACAGTGTGAATAATAATAATCAGAAACAAAACAGACTTGGACAACATGGAGTAAAGACGCACACAATTTCAGTTCCAATGAAATATAGGGATGACACAATTTCATATTATAGTGTTAGTTATTGTGAGAAGGAACATCACATGACTCAATAACAGTGAAATCACTTCATGTACTTTGATGTGGAGGATTATAGCCAAAGAAACAACATTTCCAAGGAAACAAGGTGGAGGCTGTCCTCCAGACCAAATAAGGGTCAGGTTTGTGGATAGGTAAGTTTGCCATTTTTCAGTCCAATAAGCAGAACAAAAATTAGAAGAAAAAGATATATATATATATTTTTTGTTTATTTTTGGCTAAAAGTTAGATACTGTGGCTTTAATGTGACAGACATTTGTTTACTTTAATAGAACAATGCACCAGCCCCCATGAATCCTCCCGCGGGTGGCGAGTCCACAGTAGGACGGCCCACGCCACAACTGGCCTTGCACTTCTGTCATGGGGGCTACCAGTGTCCACAGACATTGAGGGCAAGGTGGGGTTAAATGTCTTGCCCAAGGACACAACGGCAGTACTCATTCAAACCGCCAACCCCTGGATCAGTAGACAAACACTCTACCAACTGAGCTACTGCCACCCATAGACTATACATTGGTTTGGAAACTGAAATTGTCATTTAGGGTGATTGTATGATTATATTATGCACTAAATAACAGCAATGCCCATGTTTCTAGTGTACACTTGAGTCTCTAGAAGAAAAGACAGCTCACCTTCACAACAGCTCTCCAGTTCATATAGAGGTACTGCAGCCGCTGGCGATATGCTCTCTGATACAAGAACCTCCTCCAGTTGGACTGTACACACAATTTAAGTCCATTTCCACATGATCTTCAAAAACAGTTAGCTACTCAGTGTGAGTCAAAGTAGGAGTGGAACTCGCAGCCTTCTTGATGTGAGGTAAAAGTGCTAAAACAAAGCACGCAGTATATTTAGGATTACTAAAGTCCTGTATTACACAGAATGGATTTTTGTGAGCTTATAAGCCATGTTATAATGCGGTTATCTCTCCAAAAAGTTGTGTTTTCACACGTTTCAGTAATCCTTGATTATTATTCTGTTTACATCTCTAAAGCTCAAAATGCTCTGTTCCACCTTGTGATGTCAGGTGATGTCATGTTAAGTTTTTTTTTTTCCTCAAGTTAATAGCCACCTTTTCCCTTACTGGCAATTACAGGACTGAATTATCCAACTGATACTAGTGAAGATATATGGAGTTTATAACAAGCCTGGGGGCCTAAAGATGGCCGTTCATTCAAGTCAATGGGCCGACCTCAATGGTGCATGTCTCTAGATTAGCCTTTAGTGTCTAGTATAGTCTAATAGTATAGTCTAATATGGGCCCTTTAAACATGCAGGAATGTGTCTTCTCCTGACATTAATGTAATGAATTTATACATTCTGATTTCAGGTTCACACTTGGCAGATCATACCAGGCAGGATTAGATCACAGTTGAATAGTATGTTACCCGATTCATGCTCAGTGTGTACCTGTATAGTGACCACAGCAGAGATGTTTTCCATAAAGTATGTCCGTCTGTTGTGTAGCTGTGTCCTCAGGAGGAAGCCTCTGGCCACGGCCTGCAGACGCACCACCAGCCCCTCGCTGCTCCTCCACTGCAGACTGCGGCTGTGCTGAGCTGAGGCACTGTTGACCACACACTGGACCCCCCCGTCCCCACACACACACACACACACACACACACACACACACACACACACACACACACACACACACACACACACACACACACACACACACACACACACACACACACACACACACACACACACACACACACACACACACACACACACACACACACAGTTACTATCTCATATGGATGTTATCTGAGATTTCCTTGATTAGGTCCATTATTTACCATCTGCAGCAAAGCCCACAAATTGAAGGTGAAATAAAACACTTAAGTACAAATTACTAAATTAGTTGTTTGTGAGTGTATTTTTGACATAAACACAATAGAGTCACCACTTTAGCTTTTCTATTTTCATTGTAACTCACTGGTCTGTTTAAAAAGACATGATGATGCACCGAGGACAAACTGGGAATGACCAAAACTTTTACTCAAGTAAGATTAAAGTTACTTCAAAATACTACTTCAAGTAGAAGTACAAAGTAGGGGTCCAAGAAAATATTCAACAGTAAAAACATATTTGGGAAAACTACTACCCAAGGAAGAGTAACTCTATGAATGAAGCATATGACTTATAACTTTTATAACTAAAAACAAAACATGAAATAATGTATTTTCAAAGGACAGACACAAAAATTAGACAAAATAAATCATAGCTGAAGGAGCAAGAAACAAAAATGTTCAAATGATTTCATATTGTAAAAATAAAGCTTGTGTCACTTATTATAGTGGGAAGAGGAAACAAAACTTTTATTCCTACTCAAGTATTATTTGAGTAAATGTATGGTGCTATAAGTACTCTGAAAAAAATAAATATAACCAAGTACTACCCACCTCTGAAAATAAAACTATCAGGGCTGAATACTGAGGCTTTTTTCCATTTTTGAACAGATAATGTATGAAAAAAATCCCACGTATGGCTTATTGCGCATGCAATGTCCATAGATTTGATTTCTCCCACAGAGCAGAGCCTGAGGTGCCGGGGACCTCTCTCACCTGGATGTCACTGTGACTCAGGAAATGGGAGTTGGGCCTGAAGTCGTGTGGTTTGTTCCAGCTGCCCTCCAGTTTGTTCAGATGGAAGTAAAAACCAGAGTCATCGTCCAGCACTGTCCTGATCCATGGACTGGAGTTAGCTGCTGTGGCACAAATATGGACCACATATCAGTCTCATACTTCAGAAACACAAAGTGAAAGACCTGTTATCGTGTATTAAAGGAAAATTAACGTTTTATTTCGGCAATAAAACAAGTAGTTTTACTCACCCATAGCAGTTTGGTGTCAATTGGAGCAGTATCGCAGAACTTATGTTGAGCCGTTCTGTTCTACTAATGATCCCGTATCCGTTAGCGTGAGTGCTCGGGGCATTACTTTGCTGTGTCCAAATAACACAAACTTTAGCACTTTTCAAATCACAGAAGATCGCCGTGTCAGGGTAGACTTTTAGTGGATTCCAAAACGGCCTGAAACCCGATATCCAGCTATAGTTTCATTTGATGACGTCATCAGAGAGGACAGTGCGCATGCGTGAACTCAGCTGTTTTGTAAACACCGCTAGTCTGAAAGAAGCTAACACCGCTCTGAACTTTACTTTTCTGTTGCGATATCGGGTTTCAGGCCGTTTTGGAATCTACTAAAAGTCTACCCTGACACAGCGATCTTCTGTGATTTGAAAAGTGCTAAAGTTTGTGTTATTTGGACACCGCAAATCAGTGCCCCGAGCACTCACGCTGACGGATACGGGATCATTAGTAGAACAGAACGGCTCAACATAAGTTCTGCGATACTGCTCCAATTGACACCAAACTGCTATGGGTGAGTAAAACTACTTGTTTTATTGCCGAAAGAAGGCTCAGATTGTAAAAAAACATTTCCTTTAACTGTGTGTAAAAATATATATAACCAGTGAACCATCTCCATGACCAGTTAAGTCAGTGCTTTCCAATGATGTGTACAGTAATAATCTGCACTGTACTCTCCATACTGAAGAAGTAATCACATGCGATGATTACAAATGCAAATCAAACAGGGAGTAACACACTGGTTCACAACATGTTTTTGTCTTGTGTAACCCTTAACTCTGTAGGCAAATACATATGTCTATGATGGTAGTATATTGTTTGCCTGGGATCCGGAACACACTGCTTCAATACTTCAAAGAAATTAGTCTGGTTATTGGTGAATCGCTCCGAGTTCATGGGGGCATGACTGACAGGTGGGTTAGCCAATCAGGGACACACATGGTCCGTTCATATCAAAACAAATAAGAAAAATATATTACAGAGGACTGAAAAACATCACGTTTTTCTGCAGAATCAATGAGCGAAGCACTTAAGTCTGTTCATCTGAGGTGAGGGAAATGTCCAGCCATCCATTTTCTTCTCTCTTCTATCCAGGGCCAGTTCGCGGGGGCAACAGTCTAAGCAGGGACTTCCTTCACCCCGGACCCTTCCTCCAGCTCCTCCAGGGGGACCCCAAGGTGTTTCCAGGCCAGCCAAGAGACAAAGTCCCTCCAGCGTGTCCTGGGTCTTCTCTGGGGCCTCCTCCTGGTGGGACATGCCCAAAACACCTCCCAAAGGAGGCGTCCAGGAGGCATCAAGAACAGATGCCCGAGCATCTGAGGGAAATGTCATTTTGTTCAAATGATGGATGACCAATGAGCTCAATATATTTCACATGCATCACTAAAAAGGACAAAGGAACAAAGGAACCAGACTGATCTCGGTCTGTATAAAAAATACAATACATTCTGGATTTGCCATTCAAAAATCACCATTATACATTATAGTAGATTTTACAACTTTAAGGATGCAACAAAGAACATTTTTATTCAACTACTACTTCAGTGTCACCTTCCTTTTTAATCTGAAATGATTTTAAGTTGCCAACAGACCTGGCACATAAGAGCAGAGCAGTGTTGTGTACCTGTGCGAGCCCTCTCTTTCAGCAGTGTGGACAGTTGCTCCTGGTACTGCGCTGTACAGTGAGGCACAAGACTGTTGAGGGCAAGCTCAGGCAGAGACAGCATTCTGAAGGTCTGAGAGGAGCGCTGCTCACGCACCGCCTGGTTTACTGCTGCCAGGGCCAAGCACACTACAGCACACACAGACAAAACAATATTCTTTACAGCCAACTCGCGTATCTTTATGCAAGCTATGGCCAGAGCTGCTCACATAATGAAATGTGCCTTGTGGCTTTCTTATGTTACTATTTACTTTTGGGTACAAATTCCCTTCTGGACTCTAAACCAATATAAAAAACCCCTATGGACAGGTGTTGACCACTTATTACATTGGATTAGACCAGATGTATTGACATCTTGTCTAATCCAATGAAATTGCTATGTCCATAACAAATAAGTACAAATTCCCCAGTTTGGCACAACACAGCGCATATCAGTTTTGCTCTAAACACATTTGTGCTCAAATCAAAGACTTTGATACTCACTCTTCAGTGCTTTCTGAGTGTCCTGATTGGCTCTTATCACAGTCTCTTGGATATCAGTCAGCCACAGTGCTGCCTCTGGATCACGAGTCACCTGTACTATGGACAGAGTCTGTTAGAACACTTCAGCGTAAATGAACCATCAGTGAACGTGATGTGGGCGTGCCTGTGGACATCATGTGGGCATGTGCTGGGACTCTGATGGTTGTGTGACAGGAGTGTATGGAGCATGTGATTTGAATATGCTGGGTCGGGTGAGTGGGACCTGTGCGCGCTGCTGCTGGGCTCTCCTCAAAAGGACCAGGTAGTGGCAAGCGTTGCTGGGGACCACGGCACTAACACTCAGAGAGGGCTGCTTCAGGGCGGACAGCAGTTTGTGGACGTCCCCCTCCATCACTGCATCGTTTATGAGGGACAGACACAGCAGCTCTGAGCCCGCACACACACACACACACACGGTCAGCTTCTCAATATCACTGGACATAGTAGGGCTGAGCAAGATAGATCTAAATCCCAATTAAACTGTTGTTGTGCACAGTAGATTGTCTTTAGTTAAATGCAAAACATGTGTTTTTTGCATTTATTTAGCGAGAGGCAAATTATTTCATAATTACTCCAAGATAACTTTTATGTCACATATGACAGATGAACCACTGGAGTTCACACACAAATGTAATTTCTATAAGTCACCTGAAACACCTCCAGTGTCAAGCAATAAATGATGGGGAAAGGGAAGGGCATATTTCACTAGTTTTTCCACTAGAATTGTCCTCCTCCTCTTATCTGGCCAGCCAGAACCACATGCTTTGACAAAGCTTTACAAAAGACATGTAGGTCTGGAGTAGAGATAAGCATAACTACACTAAATGTGGTAAACTTGTGTGATAAAAAAGGGCTTTGGGCGAGTTTGTAGTGGGGATGCAAATTATCGATTAATTCATTAATTGATAGTTGATTGACCTTATCGATCGATTAACGATTAATTGATAAGCGGCGTTTTTCACCTGAATTTTAGTGTTTCAATAGGGTCTTTAAGAATATAAGCTATAGTAACATAACACTGAGTCATAAATATATCATAGTATTATTATATTGTATATTCCTCAATTAATTATTCCTTAGTAAAAAGCAGACAAATGTATTGATGCTGAATAACAAAATACAGTAATCCCTCGCTCTATCGCGGTTTGCAGATTTATTTATTTTTTTTCCATTTTTTTTTTTTATAGTGTAACATTTTTTTTATAGTGTAACATTGTGTTCTGTCCTGATTGGCTAAGAGACTAGACCAGGACTAAACCGTGGACTAAACCAGGTCTAAACCTGGACTAAACCAGGATTAAACCACCACGTGCCGCTGCTGGTTTCATGCTGGTTTCGTGCAGCAGCAGACTACGCATTCCGGGCACCGCGGTTCGATCTCGCCTCGCGCGTACACCCGGGGCTGCTGAGCAGTGCCGTTGGCGCCTGCAGCCGGCTGTGAGTCGAGCTTGGCGCAGCGCGGTGCGCAGTTGCCTTGTTTCGTGACCACGCGTGTCCGCGATTAGCGATTAATTACAATTAATGCATTTTGTTTGACCAACGTCTTAATCGACAATTAATCGTTAATCGATTAATTGTTGACATCCCTAGTTTGTAGTAAATTTAAATCTAAAATAATGTGTTGATACAATCGGTATCAACATCGGCCATGTAAAAACTCGTATTGGTTGGAGCTGTATCCCATCTTAAATTCACTGGGCTTGATTGACAGATGAAGAGAGATGCACGATCCGTTCAGGTAAAAACAAACATGGCAAAAGAGAAAAAAATAACAGGATTGAGAAAGAGCACCGATTTCTACAGAATCAACAATCAAAGCACTAAATTTCTATATTTTGTTCTAAGTGTTACAAGAATTTTCTAGAGAAGACATCTTCTGCATTTGTGAGACACACAAGACAAATTAGCAGTTGTGGCTGGACTTTGCCAAGTTAGGATGGAGGTATGAGGCCCTTCATGGTCCAGTTCCTGAACTTTCTGGATACAAACAGAATGTAGAAGGAACTGGCCCATACAATACATGATCAACACAGACAGACACATACGCTGGTGCTGCTCCTGGACCTCACTGTTGACAGAGTTGATCTCATTTTGGAGCTGATTCCAGTTAAGCATGGTCCCGTTGGACTGCTTTTTTAGCAGCATCAGAGCTTCGAAATATCTGAAAAGTTATGTTTTTCATGTCTCAGTAAAAAAGGAGGATACCAGTGTTGCACTTTCAGGAAAAGGTTAAGCCACTACCTGTGAAGCAGCTCAGGCTCTACGTCACTGAGAGCCGCTGAAGAACTGACCAATAAGGAGCTGAATTTTTGCATAAGCCCCGCCTCCAATGCCTCATTAATGACTGCAACAGAGGTCAGCATCTCCACAGCAACAAACAGCTCCTCCTGCTGCAGCGCACCCTAGTGGACACCAACATAAACAGTAAACATTAGCCATGTCTCAATTCTCAGTGTGCACAGTTCGGAGCGTGGTTTTAAGGGCATGTACGTCACATCCGGCTCGACGACTGCTGTCCCATTTCTTTTTTGGCCCATGCACAGTTAACACGCAGTCTGAAGACTGCAGTCGTTTCATATATAGCCCAGCATGCACCGTGCGCTACTTCTTCTACAGGAGAAAATGGAGACGGCGGCTGCATCTGGTAGTTGCAAGACCTGTCGTATTTTGCCGACGCCCATGCGGTCCGCGGACTGCACTCAGGGCTGAGCAAGTATGCAGTCTTGAATGCAGTCTGAGCCCCCTTAAAACCACGCTCCGAACTGTGCACTCTGAGAATTGAGAGAGGGCTATGGTTCTAACTTTCTTTTGCACCAAGCTGCCTGGAGCTAATGTGGCAAGTGAATTTCTCCTGTGTGAGGTGAATAAGGTCTTATTTTATCTTATCAACAGGCATCATTAGGACAAGGGCGTAGGGAAATCAAAAAACATACTGGACAATCTCAAATAGTGAAGGAACGTGAAGGGACTAATAAAGATTGTAGAAGTAAAGAAGTAGTCTAAGGCTATAGCTGAAGTCCACAATTGCTGCAAGTTAATTACACACAAAGACAAACACTATTCACATTTTCTGCAATGTGGTATGAGGATTACATTGTATATTCGGACATTTAAGAATATTATTTTGTGGTAGAACTCAAGTCATATGGAGAACATATACTGGGGCTAATGTTGCATAGGGGTGTGGTGTCATGGTCATGTCTAAGCAAGTCCAGTATGAGGTAAGAAATCATGTACAAAGTAGGTGTAACTTCCAGCATTTGAGTTTAGGTGTTTTTCCCTAACTACCCTTTTTACTGTACTACAGGTAGCAGCAGCAATACTGAAATGGTGATGGACTGGATCAGTCGATATCCTATTTTGGTCTATAAATTGATGTAATAAGGCGATCCAAGTCTAGAAAATAAACCAATTATTTTCCAGGTTTTCTAAGATTTCCAGAATGTGTGGGAACCCCATGTCCTTGTGTGTAGAAAGATGTGATAGTCTCACTGACCTG
>JAVJIX010000046.1:447500-577500 GCA_036785185.1 Paratrypauchen microcephalus
AAGTTTTTCTTCTTACAAGCTTGAATTAGCGCTTTTGTCATCCATGGCTTGGACTTTTTCTTCTGCTTATTTGTCAGTATTGACACAGGGCAGTAGTAATTATACAGAGCCAGAAAAGTTTCTAGGAAGTTACCATATGCAGCATTTACATCTGATTAAGTATTTTTTCCCCAATGCTGCTGCTTAAAATGTTCATTTAAAACTGCTCTACATTATTTTGTTTTTTAGTTCTGTAAATCAAGATATGAACATTACTAACAGACCAATCAGATCCCTTCTTTCCGCACGGTCTGCTGCCACTAGATAGTAACAGGTTTGATTGACAGCATTGCTAAGCACCTGCTCCCTGCTCATCCAGAGGTGTGTGTGGTAAGGGGCAAGTACCTTCAACAAACTGGCTCCTGATTGGAGCATTCGAATTCGAAGCGTGTGTATACTAGTAATCAAATAATGAACTCCATATTAGTCACTATACCTGCCAGGCTTCATAGAGCTAAAGACACACTAGTCACACTCCTTCAGTCCACTTGTAAAGTCTACAAGTACATGACACAGAGCAGTGTGATCCTCTGTCCTGCTCTGTCCCTAAAGTGCACTTACCGCTGCTTTTTTTCTGAGCGTCTCTGTTGGCTGTGGAGATGGCCTCCTGCAGCTCCTCAGGATCCAGAGGGTCCACACAGCCCTGCTCCTGCACATGGCACACAACACTCACATCAGCTACTGCATCAACATGTCCGTCTCTATGGAGACAAGCACCATCACACCAAATTACAGGTCAGATCAGAAGAGAGGCGATCCCACTCACAATAAGAATGCATGTTTTCAATATACACCTCTACATCTTGCATTGACTTAATTACAGGTTTAAAGCCATACTTTTGAGCATTCCAGACAAATAAATAAAACTGACGTGGAGACAAGCAGGTGGCAGACCCGCCACATGAAAAGTTAGATAGCGAATCTTTGAAGGATGAAATTGCAAAAAGAATGTTGGCTTTAACCATATTAACTTGTGGAATCCATACCATACATACTGTAACCATTTTTAAGCCCATAAACCAGGGTTCTTCAACGTTTTTCAGGCCAGGGACCCCCAAACAGATGGCGAACTGGGCCAGGGACCCCCTACTATATATACGGCATAGAATTGTGTTTTATATTAAATTGAGCTTAGTGTCATGTATAAACATTGCTACTCTGTTATGGTACATCCAATACAAGGAAATAATACACAGGTTAATACTGTATTTTACACTATAAAATATAAAATTATATTATTTTAAAGTGAAATCAAATGATTTCGCGACCCCCCTGCAGTACCCCCCTGTTGAAGACCTCTGCCATAAACCATTAACAAACTCATTCTGCGATCAAACTGTTCACAACAAATGCATGGTTCTATTAACGGAGAAGGGCTACACTTGTTTATGGCAAAAGGATCAATTTAATCTGTCAACTGGACAAAAGTTTATTTCACAGCTCCTCCAAGTTGCTTCTTCAGTTCTGGTCAGAGTGCTGGTGGACACTGCCTTATCTGCCTGAAGGTAGGAGCCAACTACAATGAAATTGACACTGGCATACAATTTTTTACAGTTTCTGTTAGTTAGGTAGGCATATATGCGCATAGGCATATATAAAATGCAGTGGGATTGGGAATGGAGTGTAGAGTCTTGTTAGCATAACCATTCACTCAAAGGAGTGGCCTGTGGCTTTTAGGTGGAGATGTACGGCAGACTTGAGGTCCACTATGGCTCTCCCGTCTGTGTTGGTACAGCCCCGGTGATAATGAGGGGGGCGTGCTGTGTGTGTGCTCTCCTGAAGTCTACAACAATCTCCTTTGTCTTCTTCACATTCAGGGAGAGGTTGTTGTTACTGCACCACTTGACCAGGTGGCTCACCTCGCTCCTATAGTGTGTCTCATTGTTGTGGCTGATGTGACCCAACACAGTTGTATCATTCGCAAACTTGATGACGAGGTTGGAGCTGTGTGACGGTGTGCAGTCGTGGGTCAGCAGAGTGAAGAGGAGGGGACTCAGCACACATCTTTGGGGAGCTCCCGTGTTCAGTGTGATGGTGCTGGAGGTGTCACTGCTGACCCGTACTGCCTGTGGTCTTCCTGTCAGGAAATCCACCAGCCAGTTGCACATCAAGGTGTTGATCCTCAGCTTGTCTAGTTTGAGTATGAGTTGCTGAGGGATGATTGTGCTGAATGCTGAACCGAAGTCAGGGCTTTGTAGTCTCCCCTCCAGGTAGTGTAAACATTGTCTAATATGTGTTTTCCCCTTATAGGAAAGTTGATGTGTTTCTGTAATTTGGGAAACATGGACTTTGGGTCTGCTTGGTTGAAGTCGCCCGCCAGAAAGGGAAAAGCATCTGGATGGGCAGTTTGCTGCTCACTCACGTGCTAGTACAGTTTGTTAAGTGCCTCGCTCCTGTTGTTATTATTGGAGCTAGAAGGGACAAGTAGTATCCCTGTGAATTCCCTTGACAGGTAGAACGGTCTGCACTTGATGATCATAGTCTCTAGCAGTGGTCAACAGTGTTTACAGACCATGGCAGCGTCCCGACACCAGGCATAGTTAATATAAACAGAGTCCTCCGCCACGCATTTTACCTCCTTCCAGGAGCGATCTGTCCGCCCGGTAGCATGCTAGCTGGTCAAGTTGTATGGCGCCGTCGGGGATGCTTTCGTTGAGCCATGTTTCCACTAGGGATGTCAATAATTAATCGTAAGTCGATTAATTGTCGATCAAGACGTTGGTCGAACAAAATGTATTAATTGCAATTAATTGTTAATCGGGGACACGCGCACCCGCATGGTCACGAAACAAGGCAACCGCGCACCGCGCCGCGCCAATCTCGACTCGCAGCCGACCGCAGGCGCCAACGGCACTGCTCAGCAGCCCCGGTGTACACTGCTGAACACGAGATCGAACCGTGGCGCCCGGAATGCGTAGTCTCAGCCCTAGCCACAAACCAGCCGCACGAAACCAGCAGCACGTGGTGGTTTAATCCTGGTTTAGTCCTGGTCCAGTACTGGTTTAGTCCAGGCCCAGTCCAGGTTTAGACCTGGTTTAGTTCTGGTCTAGACCTGGTTTAGTCCACGTTTAGTCCTGGTCTAGTCTCTTAGCCAATCAGGATGCAGAACACAATGTTACACTATAAAAAAATAAATTGGAAAAAAAAAAAAAAATCCGCAAACCGTGATAGAGTGAGGGATTACTGTATTTTGTTATTCAGCATCAATACATTTGTCTGCTTTTTACTAAGGAATAATTAATTGAGGAATATACAATATAATAATACTATGATATATTTATGACTCAGTGTTATGTTACTATAGCTTATATTCTTAAAGACCCTATTGAAACACTAAAATTCAGGTGAAAAACGCCGCTTATCAATTAATCGTAAGTCGATCGATAAAGTCAATCAACTATAGATTAATGAATTAATCGATAATTTGCATCCCTAGTTTCCACAAATACAAGGACCCATCTCAATGACTTTAGTGTAGCCCAAAGTAAACGCAAGTGGTCCAGTTTATTATCCAGCGAGCACACATTAGCCAGTGCGAAGGTGGCGCTCACCGGCTTGTGAGGGTTAGCGGCTAGCCTATTCCGGATGGCTCCGCGTTTACCCCACTTGTGTTTCCACTCACGCCACCCGTTGTGCCTCCACTGCGGGCGAGATCTAGGAGTCAGAGTCGGTGGTGGTGAGAGCTCCCGGAGAAGGCCATTGTCTCCGATTGTGTCCCGTAGCCCTTCGATGTACGAGTTGTTTTTAGCGCTGTTTCTGCTGATGTTGAGCAGAAACTCCCGGCTGTATGTGCGCCTTTGAGGAGGCGCACATGACAAAGACATCAACGAACAAAAACAACATTGTTTACATGACAAAACACATGAAAACACTGTAACGCTGGGACTGAGAGCAGCCACAGTGTCCGCGCCGCCATCTTGGGGTGTATAACTCTACCCTCAAACCTAAATCAAAACAAACAAAGAAAACAATAGGGCTAGCCAGGTCAGGTCCAGAGGTTTGAAAACACCCATTATGGCCCTGAATGGTTATGCTACCTAGAACCCACACTCCACTCCCACTGCATATTTAATAGTTTACAGAAACTGTAAACAAATAGGTGTGGCAGTATCGATTTCATTGTAGTTAGCTCCTCCCTTCAGGCAGATACAAGCAGTGTCCACCAGCACTCTGACCAGAACTGAAGAAGCAGGTTGGATGAGCTGTATTCAACCAAATAAATTTTTGTCCAGCTGACAAACTGAATTTCTTCTTTTGTCATGGATTCTACCAGGATGACTGAGAGATTCTACATACATACATACACTTGTTTAGTTCCCCTTTGTTCATTTCCATTGCTGACAGCAGATTTTAAGTTACAAATGTGTAAAACTGATCCAAAGGAGAACAAAAGCATGTTTAAAAGGGAATTAAAGCCACAAAAATGTCTTTGTGTTCTTGAAAGAAAAAACAAAACAAAACCCAAAGAGGAAATAGCTGCTAACTGCTGTGTAACTAATGTGTAGTACTGTAGCTTAATAGGAATTAAGAGATCATTTTAACAGGCAGATTTTCTTTTGTTAGTTAGAGAAGAGAGGGAGTACCAGAGCTTTGTGCTGTCGGTCTGTGATGAGCTGCTCCATGTAGCACAGGGCCAGCTCTGGGCGGAGTCCTCTCAGGGACAAACAGGGCATAGTGAGCGCTGAGAGGAGAGCCAGCTCGTCACAGGAGTCTAAAGCCTGGTCCACCTGCTCCACAGCCCAGTGCACTGAAGACAGCAGGAACATGACAGCACTGTCAGATGCTTTACTCACTCTCACATAATTAGACAAGGGCTGCCAAAGGTCAAAATCAGATACTAATAATACAGAAACTAGATGTGAACCTTTCCTGAATAGCTTTAGAATGATCTTGAGCTGTATCAGAACAAGTACTAGATAAGAGCAGATAGACTAGTATACGCCCATAGACTATTATGGAACCAACCTGGACGACTCAAAGATAACACAGGCCACATGGTAATATGGAGGTCTCAATTTTAGTATTAGACTACTCTACATTAGTTTAATGTTATTAATGCCACTCACGGTTCACCATGTTGATGTTGTGCTGGATTTCTTTTTGAGTGAGATACTCCTCATAGATATCCTTCTCCTCAGCTCCACCCTGTAACATGAACAAGAGGAACTTGCAGCATTTATCACATCTGTCAAATCACAGTCAGCAACTAAATACCCTGTGTCAAATGCCCTCCCTGTGTCTCCAGGGGGTCTTGTTCTGTTTAAAAGCAGCAACCCTGTAGTTTAGACCTCTACAACCATGTTCTGAAATGCATGTGATTTTTAGATTGAAATATGTATTGCTGAACCATTCTTTTCTTAAGTTTTAATACTCCTGTCCTGGATGTGTTGGAAATGTGTATTGAGAACTAAATCAAAAGATAAATTGAAATGAGCAAACCAGTCAGTCCATACTACTTCAGTAAAGCAGCATCTTTAACATCTTTAAAGATCCCATGACATTGTACTTCTTGATGCTTTTATATGGCGCCTTAGTGGTTCCCTAATACTGTATATGAAATACTTCTCCAAAATCAAGCCTCAGTGGATGATATAGTCTCTTGGAGGCAGCCCTATTCAGAAATGTGGTTCTGTACACTTTATTCTTTGCCTGGTTTACACCTGACCATATCGGAACGAACGAAAGCAGCCTGGGATTTCCCAGGTTACTTTATTCTGGGCGTGTTGCTTGAATGCAAATGAGGAGGACAGAGACAGGCCAGTGCAGGCGGGTGGGGGTGTGGCCAAATACGCCACTGTTTCCTGGTTTAGTTGTGCAATGTGCGCTGTTCCTACTTCCGTGTTTTAAGCGCGGAGGAAGATACAAGGATGAAAGTGGCCAATCATGAAAAAAGCGTAAAGTCACGGCACCCCCCCCATCCCGGAAAAATTTTAATTTCTGAAATTTGGATTTCTATATGCTATATGTTAGCAATAAAGTAAAACTGTACATAAAAGTACAAAAAAAACACATTTTATTAACAGGTAGACCTACTAGTAGTATATATTGTATTTGTTTTTGCTTTGCACTTTGCCTAATCAGACCGCATTGAGGAGGAGCTTATGCGCGCTAAAAGGCGCAGGTGAAAAAGCGAGGAGTGATGCGCTAAGTGAGGCACGGGCAGGTAGGATGAGGTATAGGATGTTTTATAAAGTTTAACCTGTGTACACGAGAGCTGCGCTCGCTCGCTCGGTCCATGGCTCCAGACACGGGCTCGCGCGGCCCGCAGTTTAATACGAGATATGTACTTTGTTCTGATTCTGTTTTTCAAGGGACGGTTGGCGACCCTAAACACAACTATACATATATATACACCCAAAATCTTTCTCAACGAATTTGCACAGATGTAGTAAAAAACAAAAAAAACTAACAAAACCCGCGGCTGAAAAAAAAAGCGGAGATCCGCTAAAAAACGGAACTCTTTCATCCCTGAAGATAGGAGAAGCGTCCCATGAAAATAAAAACTCTTAAGACAAATTTCCAGAGAAAATCAAATTAAACCACTGCTGTTTCAGAGGCTCGGAGGCTCGGATAAAGGACATCCCTTTCACGTCTCCTCAGGCAAAAAAAATAAAAAATTAAAAAAAGGCAGCTCATAGCTCGTTTGCAGATTCTCTGGGCCTGATTTCCAGAGACAGGGGGTGGACAGCTTTCCCCGAGTGTGATGTCAGAAAATTCCCTTGTCCAAATTTTTTTTCAAATGCGGAAAAGGATTGCAAATGCTCAGTTTACACAATTTGCAACTTTTAGCCATGGGGGGATGCCCTAAACAGGGTAGAGGTTAACGATCAAAAACCTCAGAAAGTGAAAATTTCATGCCATGGGACCTTTAATGTGGATAATAGATAAACAGGGCTTGCTCAGACCAGAGGATATTGTGTTGGTCCATTTCATCAGCTCATTTCACAGCTTACTCCATATAATAGCTGGAGTAACATAAGCACAGATGTTGTGTCATACCCGGTTCATTGCATTGACAGCCTTCTGCCTCTTGCTCTGCTGCAGGAGCTCCTGGTACACACTGAACAGCACTTCATTCAGGTATTCAATCATAGCATTAGGATTCCTCAGAGCCTGAGCCGTCACCTCCACGTGGCCCCTATCCACTGCCTCATTTATGGCTATAACTGCGGCGTGCACTGAAATCACACAAGAATCACATGTGCATGAGATTAATGTTATGGCATAGGCTTGTTGGCTCAGCCTTCTACAGGCTCGTGCTGCTAGCTGTGAGGAAGATTCAAATGGGGTCCAGGAGAGAATGCAAAATCACTCAGACATTCATGAATGACATAAAGTCACTTCAGGCAAGGGGAGTGAACATCCATCCATCCATCCATTTTCTTCCGCTTATCCGGGGCCGGGTCGCGGGGGCAACAGTCTAAGCAGGGACTCCCAGACTTCCTTCACCCCGGACACTTCCTCCAGCTCCTCCGGGGGGACCCCAAGGCGTTCCCAGGCCAGCCGGGACACATAGTCCCTCCAGCGGGTCCTGGGTCTTCCCCGGGGCCTCCTCCCGGTGGGACATGCCCGGAACACCTCCCGAGGGAGGCGTCCAGGAGGCATCCGAAACAGAAGCCCGAGCCACCTCAGCCAGCTCCTCTCCACGTGGAGAAGCAGCGGCTCTACTCCGAGTGCCTCCCGTGTGACTGAGCTCCTCACCCTATCTCTAAGGGAGCGCCCAGCCACTCTGCGGAGGAAACTCATTTCGGCCGCTTGTATCCGCGATCTCGTCCTTTCGGTCATTACCCAAAGCTCATGACCATAGCTGAGGGTAGGAACGTAGATTGACCGGTAAATTGAGAGCTTCGCCTTTTGGCTCAGCTCCCTCTTCACCACAACGGTCCGGTACAACGACCGCATCACTGCCGACGCTGCACCGATCCGCCTGTCAATCTCACGCTCCATCCTCCCCTCACTCGTGAACAAGACCCCGAGATACTTGAACTCCTCCACTTGAGGCAAGGACTCTCCACCCACCCAGAGAGGGCAAACCACCTTTTTCCGGTCGAGAACCATGGCCTCGGATTTGGAGGAGCTGATCCTCATCCCAGCCGCTTCACACTCGGCTGCGAACCGCCCCAGTGCACATTGGAGGTCCCGGCTCGATGAAGCCATCAGGACAACATCATCTGAAAACAGCAGAGATGAGATCCTGTGGTTCCCAAACCGGATCCCCTCCGGCCCCTGACTGCGCCCCCTGACTGCGCCTAGAATTTCTAGGCGCAGTCAGGGGCCGGATCCCCTCCGGCCCCTGACTGCGCCTAGAAATTCTGTCCGTAAATATTATGAACAGAACCGGTGACAAAGGGCAGCCCTGGCGGAGTCCAACATGCACCGGAAACAGGTCCGACTTACTACCGGCAATGCGAACACAGCTCCTGCTCCGGTCATACAGGGACCGAACAGCCCTTAACAAAGGGCCCCGAACCCCGTACTCCCAGAGCACCCTCCACAGGGCCCCACGAGGGACACGGTCGAATGCCTTCTCCAGATCCACAAAGCACATGTGGACTGGTTGGGCAAACTCCCATGCACCCTCGAGCACCCGATGGAGTGTATAGAGCTGGTCCAGTGTTCCCCGGCCGGGACGAAAACCACACTGCTCCTCCTGAATCCGAGGTTCGACTATCGGTCGAATTCTCCTCTCCAGCACCCTGGAATAGACCTTACCTCCTCAGCCTTCCCGGGAGTGAACAATGTTATAAAATAGTAGAAAGCTCCAAAATAATAATACACTCTCTTTAACAGTACGTAGATGGAACACACAAACCTGCTGCTTGGTCCACAGACAGTTCATTGGCCAGAATTCCACCTATCTTATTGAACGCTGGCATCTGGATCCCATACTTGTCCAGCTCCAGCTTCACATTGTTGAGTTCCTCCTCTGGAATACAGCCAAAAGTTACTGTTAAACATCACTAGCAGAGCAGAGAAACTGTAGTGAAAAGTGAGGAACACTAGTGAAATGTACACGTCACCTGTGAAGTCAACTTTCCCGTACAGGTCGTGGATCTGAGGTGCTAGTCCCAACCGGTACAAGTAGAAACTGAAGAGGCACAGAATGGATCATGTAACACTTGCACCATGTGGAAATAATGTCATGGTCATTTGGCAGGTCTTGCTCAAAGGCACAATGAACATATTTTAACAGCACTATACAGCATGACATGTTGTTGCAACTTCACCTGAGAGCATGGAGGCAGTAGACCACGCGGGGCATGTTCTTCTTGTCATACACATCAGTAGTTTCTGGATAAAAGATCTGCAAAGAACAACAGGAGTCAGAAACCACAATCAAAGGTCTGAAATGTGATCATATGACATTACCGAAGGGAGGCCCAGTGAGATCATGGCTGCCCTCCAGTGGTTTATGTTGTCAGTGTGACGAAACTGCAGCCCCATTGCCTGAAAGCAGACACATCTGTAATGCACATATCTTCAGTGATTTGAAATGTAATATACTGCAAAGTGATTGTCCTCATAATATAATCAGATACACAATTTCAACTAAGCCAGAGCTTAGAGTCATTAAGATGCCCATGAAGGTCTGTCAACTGCTTGATTCCAATATGCAATGCATGGAAAGTTTCAAGGTATGGCATTAAACTTGTCTATTCTCCATGCCACCAGGCCAAGCTGCAGGTCATCATGTTGATACTATGCTAGCCACAGCTGTCTTGGGACAGAATGAAGTGAGGCTGCACCAACAGCCCCTCCCAACACTACCAATCACACACACAACACTTATAATAGATATAATATAGAGATATAATGTGTGAAGAATCCCTCAATCATCCAGGTAGAATCCATGGCAAAAGGAGAAATTCAATTTATCAACTGGACAAATTTTATTTGGTCAAATACATTTCGCAGCTCATCCAAGCTACTTCTTCAGTTCTGGCTAGAGTGCTGGTGGACACTGCTTATAACTAGCTGCAGGGAGGAGCTAACTACAATGAAATTACTATGAAACTACCACACCTATTTGTTTTCAGTTTCTGTTAGTTAGGCCTATTCAATATGCAGTGGGAGTGTGGGGTCTTGTTAGCAGAACCATTCAGGGCCATAATGGGTGTTCTCACACCTCTGGACCTGACCTGGCTAACCCTGTTGTTTTCTTTGTTTTGATTTAGGTTTGAGAATAGAGTTATAGATGGGAGACAAAATATGTCTGAGACCTCCATTTCTGTTCAAGGAAGGATTCTCTTTCTTGACAAAAAATAGCCTCTTTAACTCCCCTCTCAAACTAGTTCTTTTCTCTGGCTAAGATCTGTACCTCACTGTCCTCAAAAGAGTGGCCCATGGCTTCTAGGTGGAGATGTAATAAAGTGCTTTTTTGTATGAAAAGCTCTTTATAAATATTGTTTGTTTGATTGATTGATTGACGTGAGTGGCTGTTTTGTTTCTCCAGTGTAGTGCTCACTGCAGTCTTCACTACACTGAATGGAGTAGACCACATTGCTTTGTTTGTGGCTCTGTGTTTTGTCCTTTCGCTGGCCAGTTTCTGTCTTAAAGTGTTTGTGGGTTTGAAATAGACTGGGATTTCATATTGTCTGAAAATCCTCTGTAGTTTTTTCAGAAACGCCGGCCAGGTAAGGAATAGTTACACCATTTCTGATTCTCTGTCGTCTTGTTTAGAGAAGGACCACAGCATCAACATCCTGCCTGCGGACAAAGGGAGATGCACAGTCATCCTGAACTCATTTTTGCCATTTGAATTTCTCCTTTTGCCATATAGATATATTATAATACTCATACTAAAGAAGGCGACTGTAGTGTGCCTAAGGGCACAACGACAGAAATTGGTTTGAGGGGACTCAATCTTCCAACCTTCGGGTTGGGGGACCACATGATCATTTGAATGCCATATTGTGGAATATCACATCTCCATGGAGAAAAACGGGGCAGAAACCTCACTAGAAAAGTTAGAGTGCATCTTGTTGTGACTGCTTAAAATGTGTTGGTATCTCCCCTACAGTGATCAATCCCATTTGAACTTTTTCCATTTTTCCAGTTACCTTTTTCCAACAGTTTGAAGCCCTATCAATCACATGCTTTTTCAATAATCAATATTTGTCCAGTAGCAATTAAACATACGTTACTGAAGCTCCAACATGCCCTCAGTGAGACAGGGCTAGCGGAGCAGTGCGAGCTCCTACATGTCCTCAATGGTCTGGTGGAGTAGTATAAGAGGACCTTGTATGTAAGTGGAAGTGGAGTAGTATAAGAGGACCTTGTATCTGGCCTGGTTGGCGTCGTAAATCTTCTTTAAAGAGACTGTGTCAGGGGAGAAGCGGTGTCCCAGTTTGGCCAGCAGCACCCCATTCCTCAGGGACTCCTCCAGCTCTGTGGGAGGGGGTAGGTCCTCCCCCAGACACGTCTCCATCCACCTACACAGCCAATCACAGCAAAGGGAGCATTACACAATACACATTATATAAGTATACAGGAATCAGAACTGTTTATTTGATTTTCTAAATATTAAGTAAATGTGATCATAACCATGACTGCAAATAGTGACTGTTATCATAGAAGGGATGATATGTCTCAAATCATGGGAAAACTGTATTGTTGCATCCCCAATTCTACAGAGCAGTCCACTCCTTCATAATCTCACATTATAATCAAAATTGTCTACAATGTCATGTTCATTACAGCATAACCACACTACTTCTGCCCAAAGTACTCAAGAGGAGATAATGGTTTAGTTAGTTTAGTTTAAGTATTGAGTTTATATCAGGGTATACTTATGTGTGTACTTGTGTTATACTTGTACGTGTGTATGTGTATAACACTTCAAACTGGTGGAGGGTCTGTGGATAAGTTATTGCATTGCCTGGAATGTTTCACTGGGTGGCCCTTTATTTGACCATCTTACATAATCACTCTTTTGTGTGTGGGGTCACTTGGCCACAGGGGTAACAGTGGATCATTCCAGACAAAGCAATAACATCACCATGGAGACATGAAAGTGTCAGACCCTGATCTAGAAAAGTGATATAGTGCACCTTTGAAAGTGTTAAAATAAAATAATAAATGAAAATGATAATAAAATACTTAAAGGCAAATTAACGTTTTTTTACAATCTGAGCCTTCTTTCGGCAATAAAACAAGTAGTTTTACTCACCCATAGCATTTTTCTGTCAATTGGAGCAGTATCGCAGAACTTATGTTGAGCCGTTCTGTTCTACTAATGATCCCGTATCCTTAACATGGTGCTGTATCATTTGCTCGGGGCATTACTTTGCGGTGTCCAAATAACACAAACTTTAGCACTTTTCAAATCATAGAAGCCCGATGTCTTAATGAAATATTTCGTTTGAAGCAAAAGTGGCCTGTAATCCGAGATTTAGCCATAGTTTCGAGTAGATGAGGACACCAGTGCGCATGCGCGGACTGCTCCCGGGACCCAAACATGAAACGCAAAGCTGAAAACTATGGATAAATCTCGGATTACAGGCCACTTTTGCTTCAAACGAATTCTTACATTAAGACATCGGGCTTCTATGATTTGAAAAGTGCTAAAGTTTGTGTTATTTGGAGACCGCAAAGTAATGCCCCGAATACAAATGCTAACGGATGCTAACGGATACGCTACAACATAACTTTCTTCAAACAGCTCCAAATGACACGAACGTGATATGGGTGAGTCAAACGACTTGTTTTATTACCGAAAGAAGGCTCAGATTGTAAAATAACGTTACTTTTCCTTTAAAAAGACACCAAAACCTTAAACTGATAAACTGCTGCTCAAAACATTTGTTTTTTGAGGTCTAAACTACAGGGTTAGCACCTTTGACTTTACCTGGCCAGCCAAATGATATCTCTCTGTATTTCCTATACACCGCGATACCATTTGGACACTCTCCATCCACTCTCGCTCCTCCGGTTCCAAACCGACTCCGCGATTCTGATTCGTTCAAAGATGGTGACGTCAGTGCACCCGCCTTTGCCCGCAAAGTCACTCTTAGGCAGCGGAAGTTCCGCCTCAGTTTTGAATCAAGATGGCGCAATCTCTGATTGGTTCACTTAGCTGTCTGTCTACGCGCAACCGCAGCGCATTCTGTGGATCAAACGTTACCAGACTCACTCGCTGGTACAGCGATGAGTCATGGATTCTTCCAGGCAACCTTTGACTCAGAATAATAATATAATCCCAATCTTTACAACAGCTCTTCTTTATAAACAACAAATACATGTTCTTTTAAAGAGCATGTATTTCCGGAATGTTTTTGATGAGGGAACGTTATGACATTGTACAAAGCACAAAAAAGTCTATTTTATAATAATACCCTATTTAAAGCATTCCATAGAGATGAGTCCAACTGACCTCTTGGCCTCCTCCAAGTGACACAGGTACTGATAAGCCACGCCCTCTATCCTGCGCTGGTCCATCTCCTCTGCAGTCAGACGCTCAACTGAAACACACGTACAGGCCGCTTTGAGTACACCCAGAAACAGACTGTGATAAACAACAGACATCTCCATAAGGATGTTCCAATGTTCAAGACTACACCAACCCAATAGATATACATAGCTGCCCACACTCTGCTCCTCTCAAGCATTTAGCTGTTAAACAAAATCAGAACTGTCCATTCAACTGAACTTAAATGGCCTGTGATCCATGTTCCAATGTAGTTTCCTCATGACAAACTCACCTGGAGTTGGGTTTTGTTTCATTTGCACGTTTAACACGTTTAACCCTACATATTAAGGCAATACTCTGTTCCACCTTGCGATGTCATGTGGTGATACTGGATGTGCTCAATGGGTTTTTAACTCCGCATACCTTCACTAGAATCATTGAAACTGGAATTACCAATTTCTACTAAATTTAAGGTAAAAAAAAAAAAAAAAAGGCTATTAATTTGAAAACTACCACTTCATGACATCACAAGATGGAACTGATCCTTTTAAGCTTTGGAGATGTAGGCAGACTAAAAAATAAAGGATTACTCATGTGAATGAAACAAAACACAACCCCAGGTGTGTTTCTGATAAGGCAGCAACATTATAACAACAGCTTAAAACTCACAAGAATCCATTTTGTGTAATATAGGACCTTTAAAAGCGTAATGAAGTTTGCTTGATGTTTGACGTTCGCTTGATATTCGGGGTTTAACGTTCCCGTATTAAGATCCAAAGAAGCATTTTGCCTAAATAACACAACCAAGGTTAACGAGAGTTCTACTTGTTAATGTCTATCTAAGAAAAAACAATAGCAATAATGGTAAATATCGATTTATAGGCAAAAACTCTGCTCACGCAGCTCCAACTTTCGTTCTGCGACTACCGTCTATGTTAGGGACCAACAAAAAATGATCTTCACATTACAGGAGGGAGTCACTGCTACACTGGTAGAGCAAGGGGATGAAATTATTTCCCCATAAAATTCACGAAAAACCAACCAAAGCACTTTTTCGATATCTGTTGGGCACAGTAGTTGCAAAATACAAGTGTTTACTTACTACGGGTCAAATCTTGCGCCTAGGTCATATTATTGTGAAACAGGTGACAATAATTACTTTTTTTAAAATCACCAAAAATCAACAAAAGCATGTTTTCTAAATCCATTTGGCGTAGTAGTTGCCAAATACATGTCTCTACTTACTACAGGTCAGATTTTGCACCAAAGTCACTTAACATCTATCATTACTGTCTGCTAGAGCTGGGCAATATGGCCTAAAAATAAAATCTTTGATTAAAAAAAAAAAAAAAAAATCCGATTTCTGATTTTAATTGATTTTTCTCTGCCCTACTCAAAAACAAATAACAGATGACAGACAAATGGCTCAAAACAATGCAACGTTCTTTTCTAAAACAAATACATTACACCTTGCATCAATTAAGCTGTTATTGTTCAAAAAATATATATATATCAGTTATATAAATATCTTTCTTTTATAAAGAAGCATTTTATGGAGCTAAATGATTCCGATTGTGGGAAAGATGGACTGGAGTGGGTAGTGCTGTGTTTTAGTTTTTCCTCGAGTGATGCAGAAAAGAGGGAGCCACTGGCTGTGTTCATGTACGGTATGTTAGCTTGTGCAGTCTGTGTACAGCTGTGGCAACACAAGAAAAATATTTGCGGCTTGGTAGCACATACTTCGGTCTGCTGCAACAGATGTCAATAGTAACACTACATATATTCCCATATCTATCACCACTGTATGTGTTGTTCATATTGCATATAGTGTGGTCATTCATTCATTCATCTTCTTCCGCTTTTCCATTTTCTGGGTCGCGGGGGCAGCAGTTCAAGCAGATCTGCTGCCCAGAACACAATGCACCAGCCCCCAAGAATCCTCCCGCAGGTGGTGGGTCCACAGGAGGACGGCTCACGTCACAACAGGCCTTGATGCATCTTCTACCATGGGGGCTACCAGTGTCCACAGACACTGGGGGTAAGGTGGGGTTAAGTGTCTTGCTCAAGGACACAACGGCAGCGCTCATCTGTGGGAGCTGGGATCACATGCTTGATATTGTGTCCCCCAAATATCAAGCGAATGTCAAACATTGAGCCAACTTCATTACACTACCTTTAAATTAGATTGGCTTATAGAATGTTGTGATGTTATCTGAAACCCAGCAATTTTACTTGATGGATTTACAGTTTCTCACGTTTTTAGCACATTTCAGTTTTAACAAGTTTGGCTTTGCCAAGTCAAACTTAAAACATGATCTAAAAAGAATGCACAATTCTGTACCACTTGTATTATTAAAAAATAATACAACATTTTGAATATTATCCATCAACAACTTGCACTACCAGAATTTAAGAGTACATTATTTGAGCGTAACCTGACCTTACAGGTCAGTTTAGTTTGACCATAGACTGTATGAATCTGACTTACAGCCTCCTCCTCGGCTTTGACCATTACAATCTGCCATTTTGTCCCCGATGGCTGTTTCTCCTGTAGATGTCCCCAGCGTCTTCTGTGTCCAGATAAAAGCCGTTAAATTATGCAATAGAATATATTTCCAGTAAAAATCTAGTGGAGTGTAGCAAAGTGTAGTGGAGCGTTGCGGTCGGATTCCTCGCGCCGCCGTTACTTCCGCTCTGAGGTTTGAAACGCTCCCGCCGCTCAACGTCACACTCACGTGGTCGACGTCCTCGCACTGCATTCTGGTCTATGGAGTGTAGTTTTGACATAACTCCGTTATTTTAATAGATCCATAGGGGTATTCCACGAAAGCTACTAAGCGCAAAGCCCGGCTTTATTCGTCAGTTGGCGCTAGTTTAAGTGAGAGTTCGGTTCCACGACGCTCGCTAAACTTAGTTACTGGGGCAACATGGTCTTAGCAGATAGTCTGCATGACCCTTTTTCTGTTAGTAAACAAAGATGACGTAGGCGCGGTTGCGCGCGCAGCCGGGCAACAGAAGCATGGTAGAACTCCGCAACTCGTCAGTGTATGCAAAGAGACTTTTATGGAGATAATTTTGTCTCATAAAGATTTGTATAAATAAAAAGATATATATATAAATATACATATATTTATAAATATTCAAACACAAAATACAAATACAAAAACGCAAAATACAAATAAATGATGGAATGTATATAAATACACAGGCATTTGTAAATATATTTTCGAGATTTGAAAATAAATGTAGTTGACTTTCTATGCGGAGTCTGCATTTGTGGATCCCTTTTTTGCTTATGTCGATTACGTAATTGTGAGACAGTTCTACCGCAAACACGATTCGCAAATAAATGTCACCGGATTTGAATACAAATAGCCTTCACTGGACATCCAGCAGATGGCAGTGTTGAGCAGACTGAATATATTATTTGAATAATATATTCAAATCTCGAGAAATTACGAGCCTATAAATCACTGGACGCCTACGGATATGTTGTCTGTGGTCATGTACAGGACGTGAAATACCATGACATAGATTCAGAGTTTTGTGTGCTAAAAGTTCTTCCTAGTCAAAGGCAAGGACACAGGACATAGTTATGTAGGAAATGTCTGAGTTGAGCCGTTATGCTATGTTACTATGTTATGTTACTGTTATTTGAATGTGTGAGTGGTTCCTTGTTGTAAAGCGCTTTGGGTGCCTTGAAGGTGGAAAAGTGCTATATAAAGACATGACCATTAAAAAAAAGTCACACTAAACAAATATACAACCAAAAACACTTTGCAAATATAATAAAAACTTAAATGAATGTAAAACAGTTACAAAGTCATGAATGGAACTGCTTTAACATGAATAGCAAACAATGTGAATGTACAATTTTTGAAGCAATAACAACAACAATGAGTTGGTGATTACCCCCCAAATAAAATCAAATTAAAGCTCCCAAATGAATGAATGAGTTGGTCATTACCCCCAAATAAAATCAAATTAAAGCTTAAGTTAAACACACAAATATATAAATAACCTAGACTGCCGATGCATCGTGGTGAGCAGGGGACTCGTCCATTCTTAAAGATTGTGCCTCTGGCATGGTTGATCCCATCTCTCCTTCTCTGGGATCATCTCTGCTTGCGTTCAAACAGGGAATGCTGCACTTTTTATCTGACCTATAAAAAAACAGACCAGACCATAAACAGTTAAAGTACAAAAGAGACACTGAAAGTAATTCCCTATGAATACTTTCTATACCTATACATCCAAAATGCAGCAACAGCAGCAATGATGAAGATTAATAGACCAAATAAGGACCAGCAAGTAGTAGCACTTCCTGAGAGGAGAAAAAATTTGTCAACCAATGCTGTTTTACAAGTAATGTTACATATCACTCAAAAAGAAGTAGCTTTCTGTTCAAGCATGACTATCAAGATGTACACTAAACTGAACCTGTTTTAATGGTCAAAAGGCATAAAAGTAGTTGTCAGTTAATATATAAAGGGCTGACATTGCCATCAGTTGTACAATGACACATAGTAAAAGAACGCGGTCTGGCTTTTCACATGAAAAGTGATGCAGTTATGGCCATCATGTGTCTACATTGGAAAGGAACTAGAGTGCAATTTCCCATGCACTGAGGTGTGTCCTTCAATCAAAATTTCAACTGTCATTGAAGCTGTGTGTTTTAGAACAAGCCCTGACTTGTTCTAGAGTAGTGGTTCTTAACCTTGTTGGAGGTACTGAACCCCACCAGTTTCATATGCACATTCACCGAACCCTTCTTTATTGAAAAATAAAATATGCATTTTTTCTCAAATTCAAGACACAGGTATGTTTTACTGGTGCACAAAATGAACCGTGCATTAACGTCAGTGTGTTCAAAAAAACAAAACCAATACAATGCATGAACTTACAACAAAGTACATACCTTTTGACAATACCTTTTCACAAAGACTTTGTAATACTACCACACTGAAATGTTTTAATTTTTAACCTTATGTATTCCAATAATGAATTTATTGTATTTATGCTATTTATTATTTGTAACATTTTAACACACACACACACACCCATCACCTAATTTCCATCAGGCTACAATAATAATGAATATTTACTGCAAATCAGTGTGACTTCTGCTGTTGTCTTGAGGGACCAGTTCAGAAATGCGGCTTCACTTTGGCAAGTGCCACTCTCATGTTATTTTCACAGCAAAGTCTGTTCCTCTTCTTAGTTTTTATGTCCAGAATCCTCAAGGATTGCTCACAAAGATATGTTGTAACAAACGGCATAAAAATATGAACCGGGTGCGTGTCTTGACCTCCGCCGAACCCCTGAGACAGACTCACCGAACCCCTAGGGTTCGATCGAACCAGGTTAAGAACCACTGTTCTAGAGGAAAGGTTAATATACTGTCTCACGCCAAGTTCACAATATAATATAATTAGCACATGACTCATGAAGACTCAATTGTCGATCATGGTCCTGGTTTATCTTAATAGTTTTCTGTAGCAACATATTTAACTTTTCTGTGTAACTTTTCTGCTTGGGGCATCCTTGCTTTGCATGTAATGTACTACTGTATAACAAGGTGCACTGTGCAACTTTTCTGGTGGAGGATCCGTCACCTGCTTGTTTCTATGGATTTATAATATTCCACAGTATGACATTAAACAGCTCTACCTTTATTCAATTTATTCAATTACAGGTGGTTTACAGCTCAAAAATACCTAGAAAAACAGGCATTCTGACTGAGTGGGGTCGCCTCTCCAAAGATCTGAACTGTAACTTGGTCTGGTTTGGTCTTCATGAAGGCAGAAAGGTTTAATTAACCATACTGTGAAACATTTCAGACAGAGCAATAACTTCTCCATGGAGAAAAGCATTTGACGGAGCCTCCACTAGAA
This sequence comes from Paratrypauchen microcephalus, assembly GCA_036785185.1. Taxonomy (NCBI): domain Eukaryota; kingdom Metazoa; phylum Chordata; class Actinopteri; order Gobiiformes; family Gobiidae; genus Paratrypauchen; species Paratrypauchen microcephalus. Next base: position 466,842 of record JAVJIX010000046.1, read on the forward strand.
AAGTTACACAATGCACCTTTAAACTTAAGTTCTAATCTGTCTTGCATTTATCCAATTATTGCTACAGAATACCTGAAAAATCATGTATTCTTTTGTCACTGTGAGCAAAGACCCCTCTCCACAGATCTGACTAGTAACTTTGCTTGTTATAGTATACTATAACAAGCTGGTTAGCTCAAGTGGTAAATCACTGACTTTCCCCCGGGGGGGATGTGGGTTCAAATCAAATGTGGGTTCAATGAGCAAGCCAGTGTGGGTCCTTGGGCAAGACCCTTCACGGTACTGCCCCTCGGGCGCCAAAAAGATGGCTGCTCACTGCTCCTGAAAAAGGATGGGTCAAATGCAGAAGTCAAATTTCTCCCGTGTGTCACTGTGTGTCACTGTGTGTGAGACCAATAAAGGCTTAATCTTAACCTAAATCTAATCTTAATCTAGTTGTAATGCCATACTGTGGAACATTCCATGCAAAGCAATGACATTTCACAAGGGGGGGGCCTCCAACGGAAAGGTTACATTGCAAAAAAAAAAAAAAAAAAGGAAAAAAACAACAACATTTGAGTAAATTTCACGTCAAATAAATTTTTCTACCAATAGAACAAAACCATTCATACTTAAAAATATAGAAAAATGTATCTTGCTACACAAAACATAAGAAAAATAACTTTTTGCACTTAAAATGAGAAACTTATTTCTAAAACCTAGTTTGCTTTAATCAAGAAGAAAAAATAACTTGGTAGATACTTTTACTTGTCAAGTCAAATCTACTGAAATCAAGTTAAATGTTGTTAATTTTAGTCATTTGAACTTAGATATTACTTAATTACCTAGATATTAGCTAGTTAAAATGTGTTTTTGTGACAGTAATACTAATAACACAGATTTACCTTCAGGAGACAGATGCAGGTAGAGGTATCCTAGATTCGTCCCATAGGTGTTGGTTGCTTTGCACTCAAACAGACCGTTCAGTTGTGGCGAGGGATTAAGAATCTGCAGCACTGCACCACTGGCCTTCACTGCCAAGTCTGACAACGGCAATCCACTTCTAAAAAAACATGTCATAGTGGTCAATAACAGTCTCGGTCAGTCTTGCCTCTGCATTTTTTCAATATTGAAGCCGTTTGCAGGCTACCTGGCTCACCCAATGCAGTTTTTGAAACTGCTCAGTTTTTAACATCATGTCACATGCAGTGACACGTCATGTGCAGTTTAAAAGGACACAAGTAAGGGACTTTTGGATTTTGTGATTCACCTGGCTCCCCCTGGAGACTGCAGCAATGTTGCAGGACACAGAGGAGGGCACTTTTGGCTATTCCTCTCCTGAAACTGCCCTGATACAGATCTGCTGACCCTACCTGACCTCCTCTTAAACTGCACTGAGGGCTCTGACTGACTGGCAACTGAGACATGCAGAATAAACGTTGCGGCAACAGCAACTACAACAGTTTGCTGCAGCAAAACTTGAATTTCCCTCAGGATCAATAAAGTATCTCTCTCTCTAAATATAAAGGATAATCAATGATACTGAAACCAAACCCTAAAGTGAGATTATCCACTAAAAATATTCTAAATAAAAGCAGAAGAAAATGAATGAATGAATGAAAGTATTCTAAATGTACAATATAGTTAAAAATATCATCTGCAACAAATAGATATCAGACTGCAATACTAAGAAGTTAGTTTGTGATTTAGAATGAGTCATAGAAGTTCATAATTCATAATGAACCCCCCCCCCCCCCCCGGCAATGAGCTAACCAGTGTGGGACCCTTCACGGTCCTGCCCCCCGGGCGCCGAAAAAGATGGCTGCTCACTGCTCCTGAAAAAAGGATGGGTCAAATGCAGAAGTGAAATTTCTCCCATGTGTCATTGTGTGTGAGACCAATAAAGGCTTAATCTGATGAAGGAACAGTTATGATGATTCAAAGCTTTAGAAGAAGAAGAAGAAGAAGTGACTTTATTGATCTCACACTGGAGAAATTCTTCTCTGCATTTTAACCCATCCTATATATATATATATATATATATATATATATATTAGGAGCAGTGGGCAGCACACATTAGGGCACCCGGGGACCATCTCCATGATCTTCTTGCTTCGGTTTGGTCAGGACCTTAGCTGGAGGTACCTATGGTGCATGTTTTGGGTTGATGGGGGAAACCGGAGTGCCCGGAGGAAACCCACCCAGACACGGGGAGAACATGCAAACTCCACACAGAAAGGCCCGGGCGACCCGGGGATCGAACCCGGAACCTTCTTGCTGTGAAGCAAGAGCGCTAGCCACTCAGCTACCATGCCGCCAAAATATAAATATAAATTTAAATATATGGAGTTCATACTGACTTAAGATTCATGCCTCCAGTTCAGCTCAACCACACCTCCAATTATCCAGTTATCCCTAGTTACACAGGCCTATCCCAAAAACACCATCTGTCTCTTCTCTCTCAGCCCCTCCCTTCAACCATGTGTCTCTTATTCATCTTTCAGTATGAAGACCTCATCATCTACAGATCTTCATGTCATCAATAAATATTTTTTATTGTATACCATTGTTGTGGCGTGGTCCTTGCTTGTGAAGTCCCTTTTAAATTGCGGTTTAAAATATGTCCCTTTTAAAATGTGGTTATAGAACACAAATAAGACGATATTTATACCTTGTCCATGTGAAGTTGGCCTCTGGGTTGGCTTCAGACACACATTCAAGTACATTTTTGGATATTTCTCGTATCCTGACTTCACTTGGCGGGACTAAAGGGAAAAGGAAACATTGTTAAATCACAGTGCAGAAGAGGAATTCCAAGTCCACTGTTCAGTGACTAACAGGGCACGCATAAATGAATGGAGCAGGTTCAAAGGTATTGTATGTCATAAGGGTGTGGTGTGCATAAATTTCTTTCTTCTTTTCTTTATTAGTTTATTTGACAGGGACAATGTGCAAAAACATTAAAGATGCTTTACACCAGACTATAGCTGAAGCTAGTTTCCATCTGTAGTCCCTGAGCAGGTGAGAAATACAATATAAAACATATATATATGTAGAACAAAGTATCTACCATCTTATTTGCACTCCATACATGTCATTAAGGATAAAAAATGAACACATAGGATATCAAAAAAGCATGCACAAGAGGATAGAAATATATCAGTCAGGTCAAAATAGAGCTTACAAATAAATGTATTTAAAAATCATGCACATTTGGATAATTCATAAATATATATAAATAGTATATAAATATATTTATATACATAAATATGTTAGTGAACTTTGTGGTTTTTGAGTTTAACACATCTGCATCATTAGATGATATTTACACTATAATATATATATAAGAGTTTTCCTCTATTTTCAGCTACTTATTACAGAATGAAAAGTTTAATTTAATATAAAGCTCACAGTGGATCTGAATATTGAAAGGAAGGGTGGTCCCAGTTGTTAATGCTGGACTCATGATAACACATTGTACGGAATGATTGTGGAGGTTTCTTGTGGGAATGGCAAACAATGTGCTGACTGTAGTGATTGTGCCCTCTGCGTTTTGCGTGGAGCTGTTGGTTACTCTGAACATGTGAGACAGTCGTCCTAAATCCCAGGCCAGATCCGCTTGAGGCCAGGACGCTTTGCAAGTTGCAAGAACTACCTCCTCATTTCCCACAGTGAGGAAATTCATTGTGGTTTCTGGAGGCACTGCAAAATCAAAATTGACAAATGAGAACCAAATATGTAGCCATACAAAACATGGAGTAGTTTTAATACCTAGTACTTCCAGCTGTATCTCTGTCATGACGATACCGCTAGGAAACAGAATGTATATGCATGTGTAGGTCCCTTCATCAGACAGTGTCACGTTGGACAACTGCAATGATCCATTTCTTTCCAAAAAATTTCCTACAAAACGGAATTGCTCATCCTTCTCATTGATGTAAAACGGCTCCCCGTTTTCGTCAGAAATGGTGATCAAATCGGTGTTGTCTTTAATCAGTCTGGTTCTCCTTTGCCAGGTGATCTGAATCAGGCTCTCTGTAGTTTTGAGGAAGCAGGGCAAAACTGCTGTGTGTCCTTGGATAACAGACACGTCCCCACCAATCACCTGCGCAGCTGTAAGGAAACAACAATGAATGAATGAATTATGAATGAATTATGAATGAATTATGAATGAATTATGAATGAATTATGACAACACTCCTGCTCTGCTCTTCGAGGGCATAAATAAAATAGGTCTAAAACCAGTCCTATCTAAGTTTTACTATGAAAACATCAGATAGGCTATATGTAAAGTATAAATGCTACACTAGCACGTAGATTAGCATCTAGCCTTGGAAATAGTACGGGCATCATTAGCAGACTAGGCTCATTTTACGATCAGAAACATTGATCAATAACAACATCAAGTTATAAACACACGACTTGAATCAAGCTCTAGTAAAGTAGTCTGAATATGCTACGGGAAAAGTAAAGATTAGTAAAGAGTATTAACGTGGCCTAATTAATGAAAACCCTAACACTTACCTTGTAAAACGGTGTTTCGTAGAAAAAAGATTATCACCAGTAAACTATACATTTCCTTCTAGTGGTCGATACTGGGTGGGAAACTGTTAACTGCACCTGTATCCCTCACATCAGAGCTGGAAAAGAGCAGAATCAAGCAGAAATTTGTGGTTTCACTTTCCCGTATTAAGACCTAAACAAGCATTTTGCCTAAATAACTTGACCTAGGACCGACGGAAACGAAACGGCAGGAATAAGAGTAACTATCGATGTATAGACAATGAGGATACGCTCTGGAAAATACCTCCCCCTCCAGGATAGGAAGGAGCGGCTGAAATATTCCAAAACTCGGCTATTTCCAAAACAAATATGCCGTGTGTGTGTTTGCTTTCAGCGTTATCTTATGTGTTTCTCTGTACCTTTGTAACTAACTTATACTACATGATACTGCAGCGTCATGTAAAGTTGTCTAATTCTTTCACTTGTGACTGATCCTAGTGAACAGTTACAGTAATATTACTGGCTGCTTTTTAATCACTTTAGTTTTGTGTTTCTTGTTATTTGCACACAAGTACTGACCTGCAACCAAGGCAAGGCACATTTATTTGTATATCACAGTTCATACAAAGTAATTCAAAGTACTTTACAGATAAAAAATAACAAAAAAAAACAAACAAACAAAAAAAACAACAACATTAAACTCACAATACAAGCAAATAATAAAAACAAACATGAATAATCATTAATTAAAGACCCCCAAGATGTCCCCTGTCCCCCACCCTCCAAAGAAGATTTTAGGTAATGTGCAATAGCCTGACTGTCTCCGTATACAGTACAAAACACCTGTGGAATTACTAGATTAATCAAAATGGCTTCTAGCTGTGTTGTAGGCTGATACACAAAACAAATATTACAACAAGAGCTCTCATTTTATTATTTGCACACCTCACAGAAAATTATCAAAACTTCTATATCAGGCCAAGAAATGCACTAAACTGCTGGTACGAGTCAAGTCAAGTAGTATAGTCAAGTACATATTATTCTTTTACGATTTTCACAGTCCATAGATGAAGTTTAGCCTCTTTGCTTATTGATCAACAATGCTGTCCAGTGGTTTGTCCTAGAGGAGCAGAAAGACAGCCAAGACAATTAATAATAATAATAATAATGTGGTGCACCTAAATATCACCACATAGTCTTTTGTTGTTTTACTATTTGGTAATAATTTTATTGTCATTGAAAATAAGTTTTATTCCTGGTGAACTAATGCCAAGTACAAATTTACACACAGTAACGTGTTATTAACGAGTACTTTTCCTGTTTAGTGGGGGATTAGAAATTTAAGGGTAGTGGGAACCTTTGTGCTGGGGGCGTTGCATCAGGTTGGATTTGGCGGCGGACTTCCTGTTTAGCCAAATGCGATCTGGATGTAAAAAGGAGCGCTCCGTGTTTTCTGTTCTCTCACTACTATTGTGTTCACAGGTCGGTATACGGTGGAAAAGTCACCTAAGTATTGCGCTGTAGAGTCATTGCTTGTTGCTTGCTTTTGTCAGTATATGGTACTATTGATGTGATTGCTGGTAATTGTCTGCCGATGTTTGCGAGTTAGCAGCCAAGTTTGAGATTAGCCGTGGAGTTACCCGCGTGTTCTGATGCGCACAGTCTGGGGCGTCGTGATACCGCATGGAATGTGTCGCGGTGTTATTTCATTTTATTATACATCTTAGACTTGGACTTAAACAAACTTTATTAATGCACAAAGGGAAATGTGTTTTGTTAAAATTATGTGTTATTAAAAATGCGATCTGGATGTAAAAAGGAGCGCTCCGTGTTTTCTGTTCTCTCACTACTATTGTGTTCACAGATCGCAACACTACTGTTATGTTCGCCCCGGTGCTTGGGGCCCGTAACAATAATAATAATAATAATAATACATTTCTTCTTAAAGTTCCCATATTATGTAAAATCACCTTTTTTTGTTCTATCCTGTTTGTTGTGTTACTGAGGGCCAGATGTATCTGTTCTGTATGTGTATGTGTTGTATGTATGTATTGTTAATGTTTTACCAAGTGTACATGGGTGTTACTATGAGTGAAATGTAAATAGTGTAAATAATTTTGTATGTACATTGTTTTAACCTGTTTTTTTTTCTTAGGATGACAATGTAACATCTGTCCAGGGACTGCAGATGAAAACTAGCCTCTTGGCTAAATCTGGTGCATTTACAGGAATGTTCATTAATGTACACTGTCCCTGTCAAATAAATAAATAAATAGACCCTTTATTATTAGTCTGTCTACATCTCCAAAGCTCAAAATGCTCTGTTCCACCTTTTGATGTCATGAAGCTGTAGTTTTCAGGTTAACCTACATTTTAGCTTTAGTTCTGTAGAGATTGGTCATTCCAGGGCTGAAATTATCCAAATGATTCTAGTGAAGGTGTATGAAGTTTAAAAACACAGTGGAGCACTTCCTGTAGCACCACATGAGATCACAAGGTGGAACGGAGTGGGTCTGTTTAAGAGAACTCAGCCTAAATATGCAGGGTTTGTGTATTAAACATCTGTGAATGAAAGAAAACACAACTCCAGATATGTTTGTGATGAGGAAACAACATTAGAACATAGATCAGAAAATAGCGTAAGTAATATTTAGTAATATTTAGTTCCTCTGACCTCTTCTCCCGCCTCTACGACCAGTGTTGCCAACTCCCCAGCATCGGAAGTAGCTATTGGCCCGCCCAGAAGTAGCTAAAAGTAGCTAGACGAGCGAGCGGTCCAATCCAAACGTGAGAGCGGGAGGGGGGGCACATCCTAACCTTCCTTACCCCGTGACACTAACCTTTTATTGGTGTTGTTATTACATATACTTGTTTGTTTTTTATTTTTTTTATTTGGTTTTTATTTTTTAGATATTTTTTGGAGCTGTAGTCCAAGATCTATAGCTTGCTTTTTTATTTTGTTTTTTTTCTGCTGTAGTTTAACTAAAGCTTTTTATTTCTTTTTTATTTTTTGTGCTATAGTGGGCAAACTATAGATTTTTATTTTATTTATTTTTTTTTTTGGTGCTAAAGAAGTAGCTTTTTTTTAAACTTTTCTGTGCTGTACAACTAGCTTTTTCCCACTCCCGTCTGTACTTTTGTGTATACACTTTTGGTTGTGGCATTGCGATTGAATACAAGGGGAGAAAAAAGAAATGCTCTAAAGAATGAGAGGGATATGCACGTGACAAGAGAAACTGAATGACAGAAACAGAGAGGAATGACCAGACTCCGAGGTGATCTGACGAGATGGGAGGGAGCAGAGGAGAGACTGGTGAGTGTGTCTCTCTTCCACTGCCCCTCTCTGTCTCTTTCTCTGAACGGGGAAAGAGAGAAAACGGCGCAATTATTTTTTCCCCCTCCCGCGATCTTGGAGCCTCTGATCACCAAAAAAAGTCGCTAGATTTGTCGCTAGTCGCTTTTGTCTAATTTTCTCGCTAGGGGGGTCCAAAAAGTATCTAAAAATAGCGACAAAGTCGCTAAGTTGGCAACACTGTCTACGACCGTGTACAAAACGTGACTCTGTCCCTCGTGTGGGTTTGATCTTTGCAGAAATCTGCAAAAATAAATACATTATGAAAAAACTATTCCACATGCATTTTGTTTTCTTTCACACTGGCTATGTTCAGGCACATCAAAATCTGATTATTATCTAATTTTATCTGGACATTTAAAATGATTTAAATTACATGTAAAGTGATCATTCTGATATGAGTATTCAGAGGGATCATGACCAGAAAGACATTCAATGTTTTTGCTGTTTGCATGTAATTTTAATAATTTTTTGACTAAAAAAACACTAGTAATCAGTGAGCGTGCGTACTGTAAACACAGCCAGTGTTCACACTAGTGCCGGTTTTGACAAGGGAAATTGTTCAAATAAAATACTGAATTCACTGCACTTCCAAATTCAACAGTTCCTCTAAAAATCCAACACACTCTTGTTATTTTTATGTAAAATAATAAATACTCTTGTTCTCACCTGCAGAGCCAAACAACTGAAGAACAAATGAGAAGCTGTCCGCCCATAGTTAACAGCATGTATAAGAAGATTACAGGCAATGAAAACATGCGTCCTGCTGAACACAAGTGTAACATTCAAGATGAAAATTTGTATACCTCTTTGTTTAGTTAAAGAACAGTTATAGATTCCAGTATCATTTTCTTGAAAATCTGAAATACTTAAACTTGGTGCAAACGCTGGGTCTATTACAAATCTGTTACTGAAATTTGAAAATGTTTTGTTGTCATTAAATGCATAATAGTATTGTTCTCTGTTCCAGATGACTTGTCTTATTTTTGTATTTGACTTATTGCTATTGCATGGGAGAATGACCCGGTCTCCTCTTGATGCCGTGATGCTTCTGACTGAATCTAGGAATCAAAATAATAATAATGTAAATAACAAATACATGTAGTATTGTTTTAGTAAAGGACAATGTTACTGTAGTCCTACCTGCAAAAGAGCGGCTGCAGATCAGAATGAGCGGCAGAAGAGTTTCCACTACAGTGACCATTGTACTGAACAGACTGAACATGTGGTAGTAGCACAAAGGAAGTATCAGAGCTCTGTCTTTGCAGGAAAAGATCATCACTGAGGGGGTAGTGTTGCCTAAGTAGCGGTACTAAGTAAGTTCTAAAAATAAATGTTTATGGGGTCAATAGCAGAACATTTGTAGACAGTCTTGCCTCTGCATCTTTAATATTGAAGTTGTTATTCATGTAATCTTATCTACATGTTTTGTATTTTGTGCACTGTTCAAAACTACAGATGTGCTTTTGTAACATTGTAAGTAAGAATTAAGATAATTAATCTAAATTATTCATCATACTATGGCAGTCGTCCTTAAGAAAGTTTTAATACTGTTCCATCTGTATTACTCTTCATGTGTGAGTGAATTTCATGGTTTAAAGTTTAACACATCTGCACCATGAGACCATATTTACAATATAAAAAAGTTAGAATTTGATGTTTGTAGGTGTAACCCACGTCAATCAGCCCCACTTCCAGCTACACTTTATTGTGGTGGGATAACTTAACTTTTAAAGACCCCCAGGACCCCAAAACTAACTCCGTATATAGTAGGCTACTAAACACTTGTGCTATTACGTCTAGATTTATGGATTAGTCTAGTTAACAAAATGGCTTCCTGCAGTGGTGTAGGCTGATGCACAAAACAAATATTACAACAAAAGCTCTCATTTTATTATTTCGACACTTGGGAACCACAGAATCATTGTAAATGATCAAAACTTCCATATCAGGCCAAGCAATAGTGGCACTAGTCTTGTCTAGTTTACTCTAGTACACATATGCTTTTTTTATTTATTTATTTTTTTACTATTTTAAAATCTTTTCATCCCTGTCCATAAATGGAGTTAAGCCTCTCTACATATTGATCAACAGCGCCATCTAGTGGTCCGCCCTAGAGGAGGAGAAAAACAGTTCAGAATAAATATGAGTACTGTAATTTCTTCATTAGTAATACTATAATATTTAGTTCCTCTGACCCCTTCTCCCGCCGGCATGGCTGTGTGCAAAGCCCCATCTGTCTGACTCTGTCCCTCGTGTGGGTTTGATCTTTGCAGAAATCTGCAAAAATAAAGAAATTATTATGAAAAACTATTCCACATGCATTTTGTATTCTTACACACTGGCTATGTTCAGGCACATCAAAATCTGATTATTATCTAATTTTATCTGGACATTTAAAATGATTTAAATTACATGTAAAGTGATCATTCTGATATGAGTATTCAGAGGGATCATGACCAGAAAGAAATTCAATGTTTTTGCTATTTGCATGTAATTGTAATAATTTTATGACTAATAAAACGATAGTAATCAGTGAGCGTGCGTACTGTAAACACAGCCAGTGTTCACACTAGTGCCGGTTTTGACAAGGGAAATTGGGCCAATAAAAGACTAAATTCAGTATGATAAAAGGAGAAGTTCAATTTGTCAACTGGACAAAGTTTGTTTGGTTGAAAACGTTTCGCCGCTCATCCGAGAGGCTTCGTCAGCTCTGGTTCTTGTGCTGGTTAGACACTGCTTATATCTAGCTGCCGGGAGGCGCTCCCTACACTGAAATAGCTCTGAAAATGATCCCCACTAATCTGTCTCTTTGTTTTTCAAATTACTCTGGCGACTAGTTTCGCCTCCCTATTCAACGTCTAACGACAAACAAACTTTGTCCAGTTGACAAATTGAACTTCTCCTTTTATCATGGATTCTACCTGGACGACTGAGGGATTTTTCACGTAAATTCAGTATGCTTCCAAATGCAACAAAAATCCAACACACTCTTATTATTTTTATGTAAAATACTCTTGTTCTCACCTGCAGAGCCAAACAACTGAAGAACAAATGAGAAGCAGTCCGCCCATAGTTAACAGCATGTATAAGAAGATTACAGGCAATGAAAACATGCGTCCTGCTGAACACAACATGAATATATATTTTAATTTTGTATTTTTATATAAAAAATATGAAATTTGACAACATTAGCATTAGCCATGTTTCGTCAGCTTAACCTACCTTTAGTTTCATCCTTTTCCTTCAGTGTAACATTCAAGATGAAATTTTGTATACCTCTTTGTTTAGTTAAAGAACAGTTATAGATTCCAGTATCATTTTCTTGAAAATCTGAAATACTTAAACTTGGTGCAAACACTGGGTCTATTACAAATCTGTTACTGAAATTTGAAAATGTTTTGTTGTCATTAAATGCATAACGGTATTGTTCTCTGTTCCAGATGACTTGTCTTATTTTTGTATTTGACTTATTGCTATTGCATGGGAGAATGACCCGGTCTCCTCTTGATGCCGTGATGCTTCTGACTGAATCTAGGAATCAAAATAATAATAATGTAAATGACAAATAGTATTGTTTTAGTAAAGGACAATGTTACTGTAGTCCTACCTGCAAAAGAGCGGCTGCAGATCAGAATGAGCGGCATAAAAAAAAACCTTGGAACGGATCAGGCCTTTTCCATTGAAATAGCTACTCAACTTACGAAAAATTCACGTTACGAAACCACTTCTGGAACGAATTAATTTCGTAAGGTGAGGTACCACTGTATGGCATTAAACTTGTCTATTCTCCATGCCACCAGGCCAAGCTGCAGGTCATCATGTTGATACTATGCTAGCCACAGCTGTCTTGGGACAGAATGAAGTGAGGCTGCACCAACAGCCCCTCCCAACACTACCAATCACACACACAACACTTATAATAGATATAATATAGAGATATAATGTGTGAAGAATCCCTCAATCATCCAGGTAGAATCCATGGCAAAAGGAGAAATTCAATTTATCAACTGGACAAATTTTATTTGGTCAAATACATTTCGCAGCTCATCCAAGCTACTTCTTCAGTTCTGGCTAGAGTGCTGGTGGACACTGCTTATAACTAGCTGCAGGGAGGAGCCAACTACAATGAAATTACTATGAAACTACCACACCTATTTGTTTTCAGTTTCTGTTAGTTAAGCCTATTCAATATGCAGTGGGAGTGTGAGGTCTTGTTAGCAGAACCATTCAGGGCCATAATGGGTGTTCTCACACCTGTGGACCTGACCTGGCTAACCCTGTTGTTTTCTTTGTTTTGATTTAGGTTTGAGAATAGAGTTATAGATGGGAGACAAATGATGTCTGAGACCTCCATTTCTGTTCAAGGAAGGATTCTCTTTCTTGACAAAAAATAGCCTCTTTAACTCCCCTCTCAAACTAGTTCTTTTCTCTGGCCAAGATCTGTACCTCACTGTCCTCAAAGGAGTGGCCCATGATCTGCTTGGACTGCTGCCCCCGCGACCCAGAAAATGGAAAAACGGAAGAAGATGAATGAATGAGTTGATCATTACCCCCAAATAAAATCAAATTAAAGCTCCCAAATGAATGAATGAGTTGGTCATTACCCCCAAATAAAATCAAATTAAAGCTCCCAAATGAATGAATGAGTTGGTCATTACTAGGGGTGGGTATTGGCAAAGTCACGATTCATACGCCGCGATGCGATACTATCACGATGCATCACGATACTTGAATTATTGCGATGCATTGCAATATATTCGACATACTTCAGTGAAAATGTACCAAAAAAAGAGGATAACTTAAATATCAGTGGCTGTGTATCTGGGTAGTGTCTTCAACTGATACAGAACTCTGAGCAACTCAATTCATAACTGAATTTATTGAATAATAAAAACAAATAAACCAAACCAATAACAAAAAAAGTGCAGAGGATTTTTTCTAAAACAAAAAATGATGTTCAAACATTTGCCATTTTGGAGGTAGCTCCCATCATAACAAACAATACCCTTTCACAAAGAAAAAAGTGCAGAGGATTTATAAAAAAACAAACTAATAATTAATTAATTTATTAATAATAATTGATTTTTGGCATCAAGAATCGATGCAGTATATTGTGAAAGTTAGTATCGCGATGCATTGTCATGACGATTATTTTGCACACCCCTAGTCATTACCCCCAAATAAAATCAAATTAAAGCTTAAAGGGATAAAGAGATGCCCAGGTCAAACTTGGGCATCTCCCCACAGTCCAGAGACTAAAATAAGTGGTGGAAAGCGTTTTCCTGGTCATCCAGCCATTGTCCGAGTCTGTCAGCACTGACCGCCGCGGTATCTGCAGCTACTCGCGTTAGACTGGAGTCTAACGGCGCCAGAGAAAGATTTCGGCCAAAAGGAATGAATTTGCTCGATGCTTTTCCCAATTACTTTCTGTGTAGTGCGCATTCATATCGACTGCAAATAAATGTGCAAATAAACTCAACAAGGAGAGCTTGACTAGGTCATTTTGGGTGGGAACTATTTTCCAGTGCGGAAAAAGAAAGCCGAAGCACACACCACGCTGCGCAACAGGGGAACTCCCTTCCTGGTGCGTAACAGGGCTTCCCCTGGCAGCGTGGTGTAACCTAGACTGCCGATGCATCGTGGTGAGCAGGGGACTCGTCCATTCTTAAAGATTGTGCCTCTGGCATGGTTGATCCCATCTCTCTTTCTCTGGGATCATCTCTGCTTGCGTTCAAACAGGGAATGCTGCACTTTTTATCTGACCTAAAAAAAACAGACCAGACCATAAACAGTTAAAGTACAAAAGAGACACTGAAAGTAATTCCCTATGAATACTTTCTATACCTATACATCCAAAATGCAGCAACAGCAGCAATGATGAAGATGAATAGTCCAAATAAGGACCAGCAAGTAGTAGCACTTCCTGAGAGGAGAAAACATTTATCAACCAATGCTGTTTTACAAGTAATGTTACATATTACTCAAAAAGAAGTAGCTTTCTGTTCAAGCATGACTATCAAGATGTACACTAAACTGAACCTGTTTTAATGGTCAAAAGGCATAAAAGTAGTTGTCAGTTAATATATAAAGGGCTGACATTGCCATCAGTTGTACAATGACACATAGTAAAAGAACGCGGTCTGGCTTTTCACATGAAAAGTGATGCAGTTATGGCCATCATGTGTCTACATTGGAAAGGAACTAGAGTGCAATTTCCCATGCACTGAGGTGTGTCCTTCAATCAAAATTTCAACTGTCATTGAAGCTGTGTGTTTTAGAACAAGCCCTGACTTGTTCTAGAGTAGTGGTTCTTAACCTTGTTGGAGGTACTGAACCCCACCAGTTTCATATGCACATTCACCGAACCCTTCTTTATTGAAAAATAAAATATGAATTTTTTCTCAAATTCAAGACACAGGTATGCGTGAAACGTCCCTCAGTCGTCCAGGTAGAATCCATGATCAAAGGAGAAGTTCAATTTGTCAACTGGACAAAGTTTGTTTGGTTGAAAACGTTTCGCCGCTCATCCGAGAGGCTTCGTCAGCTCTGGTTATTGAACTGGTTAGACCCTGCTTATATCTAGCTGCCGGGAGGCGCGTCCTACAATGACAAAAGCTCTGAAAATGATCCCCCTAATCTGTCTCTTTGTTTTTCAAATTACTCTGACGGCTGTTTCGACCCCCTATTCAACGTCTAACGACCCTCTCCACCCCTCTGCCCTGGCTCTGTTTGACTGGTCTAAGAATCGCATTATAAATTAACCGGCTTCTGCGGTACATCTTCACCTAGAAGCCACGGGCCATTCTTTTGAGGACAGTGAGGTTCAGATCTTAGCCAGGGAAAAGAACTGGTTTGAGAGGGGAGTTAAAGAGGCTATTTTTGTCAAAAAAGAGAATCCGTCATTAAACAGAAATGGGGGAGTGAGACATAACTTGTCTCCCATTTATAATGCGATTCTTAGACCAGTCAAACAGAGCCAGGGCAGAGGGGTGGAGAGGGTCGTTAGACGTTGAATAGGGGGTCGAAACAGCCGTCAGAGTAATTTGAAAAACAAAGAGACAGATTAGGGGGATCATTTTCAGAGCTTTTGTCATTGTAGGATGCGCCTCCCGGCAGCTAGATATAAGCAGGGTCTAACCAGTACAATAACCAGAACTGACGAAGCCTCTCGGATGAGCGGCGAAACGTTTTCAACCAAACAAACTTTGTCCAGTTGACAAATTGAACTTCTCCTTTGATCAAAGACACAGGTATGTTTTACTGGTGCACAAAATGAACCGTGCATTAACGTCAGTGTGTTCAAAAAAACAAAACCAATACAATGCATGAACTTACAACAAAGTACATACCTTTTGACAATACCTTTTCACAAAGACTTTGTAATACTACCACACTGAAATGTTTTAATTTTTAACCTTATGTATTCCAATAATGAATTTATTGTATTTATGCCATTTATTATTTGTAACATTTTAACACACACACACACACACACACACCCATCACCTAATTTCCATCAGGCTACAATAATAATGAATATTTACTGCAAATCAGTGTGACTTCTGCTGTTGTCTTGAGGGACCAGTTCAGAAATGCGGCTTCACTTTGGCAAGTGCCACTCTCATGTTATTTTCACAGCAAAGTCTGTTCCTCTTCTTAGTTTTTATGTCCAGAATCCTCAAGAAGGATTGCTCACAAAGATATGTTGTAACAAACGGCATAAAAATATGAACCGGGTGCGTGTCTTGACCTCCGCCGAACCCCTGAGACAGACTCACCGAACGCCTAGGGTTCGATCGAACCCAGGTTAAGAACCACTGTTCTAGAGGAAAGGTTAATATACTGTCTCACGCCAAGTTCACAATATAATAAATAATTAGCGCATGACTCATGAAGACTCAATTGTCGATCATGGTCCTGGTTTATCTTAATAGTTTTCTGTAGCAACATATTTAACTTTTCTGTGTAACTTTTCTGCTTGGGACATCCTTGCTTTGCATGTAATGTACTACTGTATAACAAGGTGCACTGTGCAACTTTTCTGGTGGAGGATCCATCACCTGCTTGTTTCTATGGATTGATAATATTCCACAGTATGACATTAAACAGCTCTACCTTTATTCAATTTATTCAATTACAGGTGGTTTACAGCTCAAAAATACCTAGAAAAACAGGCATTCTGACTGAGTGGGGTCGCCTCTCCAAAGATCTGAACTGTAACTTGGTCTGGTTTGGTCTTCATGAAGGCAGAAAGGTTTAATTAACCATACTGTGAAACATTCAGACAGAGCAATAACTTCTCCATGGAGAAAAGCATTTGACGGAGCCTCCACTAGAAAAGTTACACAATGCACCTTTAAACTTAAGTTCTAATCTGTCTTGCATTTATCCAATTATTGCTACAGAATACCTGAAAAATCATGTATTCTTTGTCACTGTGAGCAAAGACCCCTCTCCACAGATCTGACTTGTAAGTTTGCTTGTTATAGTATAGTTTTACCGGCTGGTTAGCTCAAGTGGTAAATCACTGACTTTCCCCGGGGGGGATGTGGGTTCAAATCAAATGTGGGTTCAATGAGCAAGCCAGTGTGGGTCCTTGGGCAAGACCCTTCACGGTACTGCCCCTCGGGCGCCAAAAAGATGGCTGCTCACTGCTCCTGAAAAAGGATGGGTCAAATGCAGAAGTCAAATTTCTCCCGTGTGTCACTGTGTGTCACTGTGTGTGAGACCAATAAAGGCTTAATCTAAATCTAATCTTAATCTAGTTGTAATGCCATACTGTGGAACATTCCATGCAAAGCAATGACATTTCACAAGGGGGGGGCCTCCAACGGAAAGGTTACATTGCAAAAAAAAAAAAAAAAAAAAGGAAAAAAACAACAACATTTGAGTAAATTTCACGTCAAATAAATTTTTCTACCAATAGAACAAAACCATTCATACTTAAAAATATAGAAAAATGTATCTTGCTACACAAAACATAAGAAAAATAACTTTTTGCACTTAAAATGAGAAACTTATTTCTAAAACTTAGTTTGCTTTAATCAAGAAGAAAAAATAACTTGGTAGATACTTTTACTTGTCAAGTCAAATCTACTGAAATCAAGTTAAATGTTGTTAATTTTAGTCATTTGAACTTAAATATTACTTAATTACCTAGATATTAGCTAGTTAAAATGTGTTTTTGTGACAGTAACACAGATTTACCTTCAGGAGACAGATGCAGGTAGAGGTATCCTAGATTCGTCCCATAGGTGTTGGTTGCTTTGCACTCAAACAGACCGTTCAGTTGTGGCAAGGGATTAAGAATCTGCAGCACTGCACCACTGGCCTTCACTGCCGAGTCTGACAACGGCAATCCACTTCTAAAAAACATGTCATAGTGGTCAATAACAGTCTCGGTCAGTCTTGCCTCTGCATTTTTTCAATATTGAAGCCGTTTGCAGGCTACCTGGCTCACCCAATGCAGTTTTTGAAACTGCTCAGTTTTTAACATCATGTCACATGCAGTGACACGTCATGTGCAGTTTAAAAGTACACAAGTAAGGGACTTTTGGATTTTGTGATTCACCTGGCTCCCCCTGGAGACTGCGGCAATGTTGCAGGACACAGAGGAGGGCACTTTAGGCTATTCCTCTCCTGAAACTGCCCTGATACAGATCTGCTGACCCTACCTGACCTCCTCTTAAACTGCACTGAGGGCTCTGACTGACTGGCAACTGAGACATGCAGAATAAACGTTGCGGCAACAGCAACTACAACAGTTTGCTGCAGCAAAACTTGAATTTCCCTCAGGATCAATAAAGTATCTCTCTCTCTCTCTAAATATAAAGGATAATCAATGATACTGAAACCAAACCCTAAAGTGAGATTATCCACTAAAAATATTCTAAATAAAAGCAGAAGAAAATGAATGAATGAATGTATTCTAAATGTACAATATTGTTAAAAATATCATCTGCAACAAATAGATATTAGACTGCAATACTAAGAAGTTAGTTTGTGATTTAGAATGAGTCATAGAAGTTCATAATTCAACCCTCTATGACTTAAAAGAAAAATAACCAAAATACACTCACATTAAATATTGACTCCCAAAAAGTATTGTTCCATCAGTCATACTACTGTATATTGAACGCTAAATCAATATAGTATTTATCATAACAGCCATAATTGTTGCCATTTTATTTATTTATTTATTTTATCTAGTAGCCTGTGTTTTGTATTTTGTACACTATGCAAAACTTGGGAAGAAGTTGGGAAAAAGCCAAGCCTCTAAAGCGAGGGATAGTGACCCAGACACCTAAAAATAGTATACTGTTTTGTATTTAATTTAAAAGGACATATTATGCTTTTTTGTTTCTTGTAAATCCCATTATTAAAGTAAAACAGCTCTAAATGAAGCCACTGACTTTCTGTTCAAAACTTATGCGGCCCAACCCCTGATAGTGGCATTTCACCATCAGGGGAGGGCTATGGGGATAAGGGGCAGATGAAAACAGCACACCCAAATCTCAAATACAAAACAAACATGAACTCACTGAAATATAATGACAAAAGCTAACCAGCTGGTTAGCTCAACTGGTAAGTCACTGACTTTCCCCCCGGGGGTTGTGGGTTCAAATCCCCCCCCCCCCCCGGCAATGAGCTAACAAGTGTGGGTCCTTCTCTCTCAGCCCCTCCCTTCAACCATGTGTCTCTTATTCATATTTCAGTATGAAGACCTCATCATCTACAGATCTTCATGTCATCAATAAATATTTTTTATTGTATACCATTGTTGTGGCGTGGTCCTTGCTTGTGAAGTCCCTTTTAAATTGCGGTTTAAAATATGTCCCTTTTAAAATGTGGTTATAGAACACAAATAAGACGATATTTATACCTTGTCCATGTGAAGTTGGCCTTTGGGTTGGCTTCAGACACACATTCAAATACATATATACATTTGGATATTTCTCGTATCCTGACTTCACTTGGCGGGACTAAAGGGAAAAGGAAACATTGTTAAATCACAGTGCAGAAGGGAAACAGGGCACACATGAATGAATGGAGCAGGTTCAAAGGTATTGTATGTCATAAGGGTGTAGTGTGCATAAATTTGAACAAAGTATCTACTATCTTATTTGCACTCCATACATGTCATTAAGGATAAAAAATGAACACATAGGATATCAAAAAAGCATGCACAAGAGGATAGAAATATATCAGTCAAGTCAAAATAGAGCTTACAAATAAATGTATTTAAAAATCATGCACATTTGGATAATTCATAAATATATATAAATAGTATATAAATATATTTATATACATAAATATGTTAGTGAACTTTGTGGTTTTGAGTTTAACACATCTGCATCATTAGATGATATTTACACTATAATATATATAAGAGTTTTCCTCTATTTTCAGCTACTTATTACAGAATGAAAAGTTTAATTTAATATAAAACTCACAGTGGATCTGAATATTGAAAGGAAGGGTGGTCCCAGTTGTTAATGCTGGACTCATGATAACACATTGTACGGAATGATTGTGGAGGTTTCTTGTGGGAATGGCAAACAATGTGCTGACTGTAGTGATTGTGCCCTCCGCGTTTTGCGTGGAGCTGTTGGTTACTCTGAACATGTGAGACAGTCGTCCTAAATCCCAGGCCAGATCCGCTTGAGGCCAGGACGCTTTGCAAGCTGCAAGAACTACCTCCTCATTTCCCACAGTGAGGAAATTCATTGTGGTTTCTGGAGGCACTGCAAAATCAAAATTGACAAATGAGAACCAAATATGTAGCCATACAAAACATGGAGTAGTTTTAATACCTAGTACTTCCAGCTGTATCTCTGTCATGACGATACCGCTAGGAAACAGAATGTATATGCATGTGTAGGTCCCTTCATCAGACAGTGTCACGTTGGACAACTGCAATGATCCATTTCTTTCCAAAAAATTTCCTACAAAACGGAATCGCTCATCCTTCCCATTGATGTAAAACGGCTCCCAGTTTTCATCAGAAATGGTGATCAAATCGGTGTTGTCTTTAATCAGTCTGGTTCTCCTTTGCCAGGTGATCTGAATCAGGCTCTCTGTAGTTTTGAGGAAGCAGGGCAAAACTGCTGTGTGTCCTTGGATAACAGACACGTCCCCACCAATCACCTGCGCAGCTGTAAGGAAACAACAATGAATGAATGAATTATGAATGAATTATGACAACACTCCTGCTCTGCTCTTCGAGGGCATAAATAAAAGGGCATAAATAAAAACATCAGATAGGCTATATGTAAAGTATAAATGCTACTAGCACGTAGATTAGCACCTAGCCTAGCACGTATCACACTTGGAAATAGTACGGGCATCATTAGCAGACTAGGCTCATTTTACGATCAGAAACATTGATCAATAACATCACGTTATAAACACACGACTTGAATCAAGCGAGCTGGCTCTAGTAAAGTAGTCTGAATATGCTACGGGAAAAGTAAAGATTAGTAAAGAGTATTAACGTGGCCTAATGAATGAAAACCCTAACACCTACCTTGTAAAACGGTGTTTCGTAGAAAAAAGATTATCACCAGTAAACTATACATTTCCTTCTAGTGGTCGATACTGGGTGGGAAACTGTCAACTGCACCTGTATCCCTCATATCAGAGCTGGAAAAGAGCAGACTCATAATTTCATCATCATCATTTTGAATTATCATTCGCCCCGCCCGCAAATCAGGTTATAAACATAACCGCACGTGTGTTGGGTAAACCGGAAGTGAATCTTTACTCCGAGTAAAGATTCACTTCCGGTTTACCCAACTTGCGCAAAAATCAAAATTGGACAAAACGGGAAACAGCTGTTATCCGTTTTTTCCATTTTTCATTTAAACACAAAATCGAAAACTGAAAAAACGAATCGTTATCCGTTTTTTCATTTTGGTTTTGGAGACAAATAATGAAAAACAGTGTTGTTTTTTCGTTTTCTTATTTTTGGTTTTATATTGAAAAACGAAAGAACGAATGATACACGGATTCTGGTAACGCTTGGTCCAAAATGCGCTGCAGTTGCGCGTAGACAGACAACTAAGTGAACCAATCAGAGATTGCGCCATCTTGATTCAAAACTGAGGAGGAACTTCCGTTTCCCAATTCACCGACGGCACACTTGTGAGTGTGCACTCGGGCTGTCGTCGAGACGGCGCACACTCGCTCTGTCCTTAGTGCACTACGTTTCTCACATGGGCGTCTGCGAAATGGAACAAGTCCCGCCTCAGCTCAATGAGCCGGGTCTGCTCCTTGTTACCTAAAGACAAAAATATTATTCTATTGCGACTAGTAATACTTGGAATTGGGACATGGCCAATGTTCCCCCTAATTTTTAATGTGTCTGAGCAAACACACTAACTCCACATCCGAAATGAACCCCCCGCGCGGCTCGCACTTTGCAGATATAAAAAAAATGACCCCGCGGCTGAATAAAAAGCGGAGATCCGCTAAAAAGCTCTTTCGACCCTGGTTTACAGGGCACTGCATAAGTTTTCTTGTGCGCTGAGAATGTGCGAACAGTGCGCAGCTTAGAGTAAACGTTGGACATGGCGATACTGTACAATATCCAGCATTACAACAGCAAAGGAAATATAGAAGTGTAAGGGGAAAAGCATGTGAACGGTAAAACAGGTGCCGTGATCTATGCCGTTACGGCTACCGTCACACATGTTTAGCGTAGTTTATGAAGAGTTTCATGTAGCATAGTTGTAGGTGAGGTGAACCAGTACGTATATTTTATAGTGACGTCGCAACTCTCACTTGTGGATGTCGCTGGCGAGTCGGTCTTTGTAGTCCCGCGCTGTGCATGCTGGGGCTTTTAAGTGTGCGAAGCGTGCATGTTTGCACGCTTGGTCCACGCCCCGATTTCCATGGAAACGACGGCGCTGTACAGGGCTCGTCTCGACGGTGCAGGGGGAAAAAAACGAATGGAACGGCGCTTGTCGCGCCGGATATGACGCATATCCCGTTCCAAGGACGCTCACAAGTGTGCCGTCGGTGAATTGGGAAACGGCCAGTAACTTTGCGGGCAAAGGCGGGTGCACTGACGTTACCATCTTTGAACGAATCAGAATCGCGGAGTCCGTTTTTAACCGGAGGAGCAAGGGTGGAGCGAGGGTGTCCAAATGGTATCGGGCTGTATAGCAAATACAGAGAGATATCATTTGGCTGGCTAGGTAAGAAAAAGAGCGGAATCAAGCAGAAATTTGTGGTTTCACTTTCCCGTATTAAGACCTAAACAAGCATTTTGCCTAAATAACTTGACCTAGGACCGACGGAAACGAAACGGCAGGAATAAGAGTAACTATCGATGTATAGACAATGAGGATACGCTCTGGAAAATACCTCCCCCTCCAGGATAGGAAGGAGCGGCTGAAATATTCCAAAACTCGGCTATTTCCAAAACAAATATGCCGTGTGTGTGTTTGCTTTCAGCGTTATCTTATGTGTTTCTCTGTACCTTTGTAACTAACTTATACTACATGATACTGCAGCGTCATGTAAAGTTGTCTAATTCTTTCACTTGTGACTGATCCTAGTGAACAGTTACAGTAATATTACTGGCTGCTTTTTAATCACTTTAGTTTTGTGTTTCTTGTTACTTGCACACAAGTACTGACCTGCAACCAAGGCAAGGCACATTTATTCCATCCCTGCCAAATGCCTGGAGAGACTGGTCACCAAACGCATCAAATCCGCCTTACCGCCGACACTGGACCCACACCAATTTGCATACAGGGAGAACCGTTCAACTGAGGACGCCATTGCCATGGTGCTGCATACACTTCTGGAGCACCTGGAGCATAAAAACACCTATGCACGGCTCCTCTTTGTGGACTATAGCTCGGCCTTCAACACCATTCGGCCGTACAAACTCCGGTCCAAACTCCACCAACTGGGTCTCGATGCCACCCTGTGTAATTGGATGGTGGACTTTTTGACAAATCGACTACAGTGTGTTAGAGTGGGCAAGAACACCTCCCCCACCCTTGTCATTAACACCGGGGCCCCTCAAGGGTGTGTTCTAAGCCCTCTGCTCTACACCCTGTACACACACGACTGCTCTGCCTCTTCTGTGTCCAACCTCATCGTCAAGTTTGCCGACGACACCACAGTGCTCGGTCTCATCACCAACGACGAAGAGGCAGACTACAGGAGAGAGGTGAAACATCTGGAGTCATGGTGTCAGAGTAATAACCTTGCTCTGAACACCAAAAAGACCAAGGAGCTGGTCGTGGATTTCCGCAAGAGGGAAAAAAACACCCATCTACCTCTCTCCATAGGCAACGAGGTGGTGGAGAGGGTGAGGAGTTTTAAATTCTTGGGGGTGACAGTGTCTGAGGACCTGTCCTGGGGAGACCACATCACCTCGGTGGTGGGCAAGGCACAACAACGCCTCTATTTCCTGAGGAAGCTGAGGAGCACTCACATCTCCAGACACCTGATGGTAAACTTTTACAACTGTGCCATCAGCAGTGTTCTGACGTATGGGCTCCTAGTGTGGTTCTCCAGTTTCACCAAGTCGGACCAGCAGGTTTTCCAGCGTGTGGTGAAAGTTGCAGGGAGAATCATTGGAATGACTCTCCCGGAGATTAGCACCATCTTCTCCACTCGCTGCCTGGGAAGAGTGCGCAACATCCTGCGAGACCAGCACCATCCCGCACACCAGCTTTTCCACCTGCTGCCCTCAGGGAGAAGGTACAGGTCCATACGGGCCAGAACATCAAGACTGGCTAACAGTCTGTATCCACAGGCTGTGAGGTTATTGAACTCTGCCCCTCCCCTCTTTCTGCCGCCCTCTTATGGACACTAACCCATATTCTCCCCCTGCCCTCTCTAACGGACATTAACGACATCCATACCCCACCAAGCAATATCTCTGTACCGGGTTGCATTGTTGCAGAATGTACTATCCACTACTCCCCTGTCACCCTTCCTCACCCTCCGTCCCCCAACAGTATCTGAATTTCCCGCTCTGCACTTTACCATTGACATATCTTATACCTTATCCTGCTATAGTTTGTGTGTTGCACTGTGTACTGTATATACTGGGTCAATGTTTACACGGGGCTATTTAAGGGTATTTTAGGGTGTTTGTAAGGATGCTCCTAACGCAATTTCGTTGTACTTGTGACAATGACAATAAATATTCTGAATCTATTTGTATATCACAGTTCATACACAAAGTAATTTAAAGTACTTTACAGATAAAAAAAAAACAACAACAACAAAAAACAAACAAACAAAAAAAACAACAACTTTAAACTCACAATACAAGCAAATAATAAAAACAAACATGAATAATCATTAATTAAAGACCCCCAAGATGTCCCCTGTCCCCCACCCTCCAAAGAAGATTTTAGGTAATGTGCAATAGCCTGACTGTCTCCGTATACAGTACAAAACACCTGTGGAATTACTAGATTAATCAAAATGGCTTCTAGCTGTGTTGTAGGCTGATACACAAAACAAATATTACAACAAGAGCTCTCATTTTATTATTTGCACACTTGGGAACCACAGAATCCTCACAGAAAATTATCAAAACTTCTATATCAGGCCAAGAAATGCACTAAACTGCTGGTACGAGTCAAGTCAAGTAGTATAGTCAAGTACATATTATTCTTTTACGATTTTCACAGTCCATAGATGAAGTTTAGCCTCTTTGCTTATTGATCAACAATGCTGTCCAGTGGTTTGTCCTAGAGGAGCAGAAAGACAGCCAAGACAATTAATAATAATAATAATAATAATAATAATAATAATATTAATAATAATAATAATAATAATAATAATAATAATAATAATACATGTCTTCTTAAAGATCAAAGGAGAAGTTCAATTTGTCAACTGGACAAAGTTTGTTTGGTTGAAAACGTTTCGCCGCTCATCCGAGAGGCTTCATCAGCTCTGGTTATTGAACTGGTTAGACCCTGCTTATATCTAGCTGCCGGGAGGCGCGTCCTACAATGACAAAGCTCTGAAAACGATCCCCCCTAATCTGTCTCTTTGTTTTTCAAATTACTCTGACGGCTGGTTTCGACCCCCTATTCAACGTCTAACGACCCTCTCCACCCCTCTGCCCTGGCTCTGTTTGACTGGTCTAAGAATCACATTATAAATGGGAGACAAGTTATGTCTAACTCCCCCATTTCTGTTTAATGACGGATTCTCTTTTTTGACAAAAATAGCCTCTTTAACCCCCCTCTCAAACCAGTTCTTTTCCCTGGCTAAGATCTGAACCTCACTGTCCTCAAAAGAATGGCCCGTGGCTTCTAGGTGAAGATGTACGGCAGATGACGGTCCACTCTGGCCCGCCCGCCTGTGTTGGTACATCCTCTTGTGAAGTGGCTGTTTTGTTTCCCCAATGTAGCGCTCACTGCAGTCCTCACTACACTGAATGGAGTAGACGCGCCTCCCGGCAGCTAGATATAAGCAGGGTCTAACCAGTACAATAACCAGAGCTGACGAAGCCTCTCGGATGAGCGGCGAAACGTTTTCAACCAAACAAACTTTGTCCAGTTGACAAATTGAACTTCTCCTTTGATCATGGATTCTACCTGGACGACTGAGGGACTTTTCACGCATTTCTTCTTAAAGTTCCCATATTATGTAAAATCACCTTTTTTTGTTCTATCCTGTTTGTTGTGTTACTGAGGGCCAGATGTATCTGTTCTGTATGTGTATGTGTTGTATGTATGTATTGTTAATGTTTTACCAAGTGTACATGGGTGTTACTATGAGTGAAATGTAAATAGTGTAAATAATTTTGTATGTACATTGTTTTAACCTGTTTTTTTTTCTTAGGATGACAATGTAACATCTGTCCAGGGACTGCAGATGAAAACTAGCCTCTTGGCTAAATCTGGTGCATTTACAGGAATGTTCATTAATGTACACTGTCCCTGTCAAATAAATAAATAAATAGACCCTTATTATTAGTCTGTCTACATCTCCAAAGCTCAAAATGCTCTGTTCCACCTTTTGATGTCATGAAGCTGTAGTTTTCAGGTTAACCTACATTTTAGCTTTAGTTCTGTAGAGATTGGTCATTCCAGGGCTGAAATTATCCAAATGATTCTAGTGAAGGTGTATGAAGTTTAAAAACACAGTGGAGCACTTCCTGTAGCACCACATGAGATCACAAGGTGGAACGGAGTGGGTCTGTTTAAGAGAACTCAGCCTAAATATGCAGGGTTTGTGTATTAAACATCTGTGAATGAAAGAAAACACAACTCCAGATATGTTTGTGATGAGGAAACAACATTAGAACATAGATCAGAAAATAGCGTAAGTAATATTTAGTAATATTTAGTTCCTCTGACCTCTTCTCCCGCCTCTACGACCGTGTACAAAACGTGACTCTGTCCCTCGTGTGGGTTTGATCTTTGCAGAAATCTGCAAAAATAAATACATTATGAAAAACTATTCCACATGCATTTTGTTTTCTTTCACACTGGCTATGTTCAGGCACATCAAAATCTGATTATTATCTAATTTTATCTGGACATTTAAAATGATTTAAATTACATGTAAACTGATCATTCTGATATGAGTATTCAGAGGGATCATGACCAGAAAGACATTCAATGTTTTTGCTGTTTGCATGTAATTTTAATAATTTTTTGACTAAAAAAAACACTAGTAATCAGTGAGCGTGCGTACTGTAAACACAGCCAGTGTTCACACTAGTGCCGGTTTTGTCAAGGGAAATTGTTCAAATAAAATACTGAATTCACTGCACTTCCAAATTCAACAGTTCCTCTAAAAATCCAACACACTCTTGTTATTTTTATGTAAAATAATAAATACTCTTGTTCTCACCTGCAGAGCCAAACAACTGAAGAACAAATGAGAAGCAGTCCGCCCATAGTTAACAGCATGTATAAGAAGATTACAGGCAATGAAAACATGCGTCCTGCTGAACACAAGTGTAACATTCAAGATGAAAATTTGTATACCTCTTTGTTTAGTTAAAGAACAGTTATAGATTCCAGTATCATTTTCTTGAAAATCTGAAATACTTAAACTTGGTGCAAACGCTGGGTCTATTACAAATCTGTTACTGAAATTTGAAAATGTTTTGTTGTCATTAAATGCATAATAGTATTGTTCTCTGTTCCAGATGACTTGTCTTATTTTTGTATTTGACTTATTGCTATTGCATGGGAGAATGACCCGGTCTCCTCTTGATGCCGTGATGCTTCTGACTGAATCTAGGAATCAAAATAATAATAATGTAAATAACAAATACATGTAGTATTGTTTTAGTAAAGGACAATGTTACTGTAGTCCTACCTGCAAAAGAGCGGCTGCAGATCAGAATGAGCGGCAGAAGAGTTTCCACTACAGTGACCATTGTACTGAACAGACTGAACATGTGGTAGTAGCACAAAGGAAGTATCAGAGCTCTGTCTTTGCAGGAAAAGATCATCACTGAGGGGGTAGTGTTGCCTAAGTAGCGGTACTAAGTAAGTTCTAAAAATAAATGTTTATGGGGTCAATAGCAGAACATTTGTAGACAGTCTTGCCTCTGCATCTTTAATATTGAAGTTGTTATTCATGTAATCTTATCTACATGTTTTGTATTTTGTGCACTGTTCAAAACTACAGATGTGCTTTTGTAACATTGTAAGTAAGAATTAAGATAATTAATCTAAATTATTCATCATACTATGGCAGTCGTCCTTAAGAAAGTTTTAATACTGTTCCATCTGTATTACTCTACATGTGTGAGTGAATTTCATGGTTTAAAGTTTAACACATCTGCACCATGAGACCATATTTACAATATAAAAAAGTTAGAATTTGATGTTTGTAGGTGTAACCCACGTCAATCAGCCCCACTTCCAGCTACACTTTATTGTGGTGGGATAACTTAACTTTTAAAGACCCCCAGGACCCCAAAACTAACTCCGTATATAGTAGGCTACTAAACACTTGTGCTATTACGTCTAGATTTATGGATTAGTCTAGTTAACAAAATGGCTTCCTGCAGTGGTGTAGGCTGATGCACAAAACAAATATTACAACAAAAGCTCTCATTTTATTATTTCGACACTTGGGAACCACAGAATCATTGTAAATGATCAAAACTTCCATATCAGGCCAAGCAATAGTGGCACTAGTCTTGTCTAGTTTACTCTAGTACACATATGCTTTTTTTATTTATTTATTTTTTTACTATTTTAAAATCTTTTCATCCCTGTCCATAAATGGAGTTAAGCCTCTCTACATATTGATCAACAGCGCCATCTAGTGGTCCGCCCTAGAGGAGGAGAAAAACAGTTCAGAATAAATATGAGTACTGTAATTTCTTCATTAGTAATACCAGACATGGGACCAAGTCACACATGTGCAAGTCTCAAGTAAGTCTCAAGTCTTCACCTTCAAGTCCCAAGTAAGTCCCAAGTTTTTTTTTCTTGGGCAAGTCAAGTCAAGTCAAGTCACAGGCTATGTCAAGTCAAGTCAAGTCAAGTCCTGTAATAGGTCAAGTCAAGTCCAAGTCAAGTCACCTTTGGCGTATTGTTGTAATTTTAGCTGCAGAATCTGATCTTAATAAAGTGAAAGGCAATATATAAGACAGTGTAAGTAATCATCACTGGCTAATGTGCCCAACCTGTTATAAAATATTTGTATTGTAAATACTCATGTTCAGTAAAATATACTCAACAAAAATATAAACGCAACACTTTTGTTTTTGCTCCCATTTTTCCTGAGATGGACCTAAAGATCCAAAATTCACTCCAGATACACAACACTACCATTTCTCTCAAACATTGTTCACAAATCTGTCCAAATGTGTGACAGCGAGCACTTCTGCCCCGCCGAGACAATCCACCCCACCTCACAGGTGCGCCACATCAAGATGCCGATCAGACATCATGACCAGTGCACAGGTGCGCCCCAGACTGCCCACAATAAAAGGCCACCCCGAAATGTGCATTTTTTTTGCTTTATTGGGGGTCTGGGGACTCAGAACCAGTCAGTATCTGGTGTGACCACCATTTGCCTCATGCAGTGCAACACATCTTCTTCACATAGAGTTTATCAGATTGTCAATTGTGGCCTGTGGAATGTTGGTCCACTCCTCTTCAATGGCTGTGCGAAGTTGCTGGATATTAGTGGGAGCTGGTACACGCTGTCGTATACGCCGGTCAAGCACATCCCAAACATGCTCAATGGGTGACATGTCCGGTGAGTATGCTGGCCATGCAAGAACTGGGACATCTTCAGCTTCCAAGAATTGTGTACAGATCCTTGCAACATGGGGCCGTGCATTATCTTGCTGAAACATGAGGTGATGTTCATGGATGTATGGCACAACAATGGGCCTCAGGATCTCATCACGGTATCTCTGTGCATTCAAAATGCCATCAATAAAATGCACCTGTGTTCTTCATCCATAACAGCCATTGAAGAGGAGTGGACCAACATTCCACAGGCCACAACTGACAATCTGATAAACTCTATGTGAAGAAGATGTGTTGCACTGCATGAGGCAAATGGTGGTCACACCAGATACTGACTGGTTCTGAGTCCCCAGACCCCCAATAAAGCAAAAAGAATGCACATTTCGGGGTGGCCTTTTATTGTGGGCAGTCTGGGGCGCACCTGTGCACTGGTCATGATGTCGGATCGGCATCTTGATGTGGCGCACCTGTGAGGTGGGGTAGATTGTCTCGGTGGGGCAGAGGTGCTCGCTGTCACACATTTGGACAGATTTGTGAACAATGTTTGAGAGAAATGGTAGTGTTGTGTATCTGGAGTGAATTTTGGATCTTTGGGTCCATCTCAGGAAAAATGGGAGCAAAAACAAAAGTGTTGCGTTTATATTTGTGTTGAGTGTACATCATAGACTCAAACAAAACAGTGATAATGTAATTATTGATTATTTATTGGCAAAAGTGATCTGTACATCGAAAACCAAACTGTTTCACATGTTTTCAACATTGAGCTGAAACCAGTAACAGCTAAAACAAACTTGTATTAAACTTTGTTACACTCCCTAACTCACTCTGTCCCACACACACACACACACACACGCACACACACACGCGCGCGCGCACACACACACACACACACGTACACACACACGCGCGCGCGCACACACACACACACACCACTCTTCACGTACGTAATGGGTCAGGCGCGCTCCTCGAGAGCTTGTGTATTTAGACTACACCTTTGTAAGAGACTGACTAAGAGTAAAAAGTGATGAGAGTTTTGTTTATTATTATTATTTGAACGTAGACCCTCAGTCAAGTGATCTCCTGCATTCCACAAAACCAAGCCAACAACTGATCTGAGCAACGCCAAGAGACAGAACATTAACGCCACATAGCCCTCCACCACAAGCGCAAACACAGCGCAACTCTCACATCTGAGGGGACGAAACCAGGACTGGACCAGGTCTAGACCTGGACTAAACCGGGATTAAACCACCATGGGCCACTCTTTGCTGATTTCGTGCGGCTGGTTTGTGGCTGGGGCTGAGAGTACGCGGTCGGGGCGCCGCGGATCGTTTTCGTGCTCGCAGCCCCGGTGTACGCGCGGCCTCGTGCCGGTGGTGGTGCACGTGGTGCACGCGTTGAGTCCCAGGACATGGCAGTGCCGTTGAATGAGCACGAAAACATTATGTGACCACGCAAGTCATTCAAGTCATCGTGTCTCAAGTCAAGTCAAGTCCCGAGTCCTAGACTTCCAAGTCCGAGTCAAGTCTCAAGTATTTCATTTTTTGTCGAGTCAAGTCACAAGTCATAAAAATAGCGACTCGAGTCGACTCGAGTCCAAGTCACTAAGTCTCAAGTCCCCATGTCTGAGTAATACTATAATATTTAGTTCCTCTGACCCCTTCTCCCGCCGGCATGGCTGTGTGCAAAGCCCCATCTGTCTGACTCTGTCCCTCGTGTGGGTTTGATCTTAAAAAAAAATAAAGAAATTATTAAGAAAAACTATTCCACATGCATTTTGTATTCTTACACACTGGTTATGTTCAGGCACATCAAAATCTGATTATTATCTAATTTTATCTGGACATTTAAAATGATTTAAATTACATCTAAAGTGATCATTCTGATATGAGTATTCAGAGGGATCATGACCAGAAAAAATTCAATGTTTTTGCTATTTGCATGTAATTTTAATAATTTTATGACTAATAAAACAATAGTAATCAGTGAGCGTGCGTACTGTAAACACAGCCAGTGTTCACACTAGTGCCGGTTTTGACAAGGGAAATTGGGCCAATAAAAGACTAAATTCAGTATACTTCCAAATGCAACAAAAATCCAACACACTCTTATTATTTTTATGTAAAATACTCTTGTTCTCACCTGCAGAGCCAAACAACTGAAGAACAAATGAGAAGCAGTCCGCCCATAGTTAACAGCATGTATAAGAAGATTACAGGCAATGAAAACACGCGTCCTGCTGAACACAACATGAATATATATTTTAATTTTGTATTTTTATATAAAAAATATGAAATTTGACAACATTAGCATTAGCCATGTTTCGTCAGCTTAACCTACCTTTAGTTTCATCCTTTTCCTTCAGTGTAACATTCAAGATGAAATTTTGTATACCTCTTTGTTTAGTTAAAGAACAGTTATAGATTCCAGTATCATTTTCTTGAAAATCTGAAATACTTAAACTTGGTGCAAACGCTGGGTCTATTACAAATCTGTTACTGAAATTTGAAAATGTTTTGTTGTCCTTAAATGCATAACGGTATTGTTCTCTGTTCCAGATGACTTGTCTTATTTTTGCATTTGACTTATTGCTATTGCATGGGAGAATGACCCGGTCTCCTCTTGATGCCGTGATGCTTCTGACTGAATCTAGGAATCAAAATAATAATAATGTAAATGACAAATAGTATTGTTTTAGTAAAGGACAATGTTACTGTAGTCCTACCTGCAAAAGAGCGGCTGCAGATCAGAATGAGCGGCAGAAGAGTTTCCACTACAGTGACCATTGTACTGAACAGACTGAACATGTGGTAGTAGGAAGTAGTAGGTAGTAGGAAGTATCAGAGCTCTGTCTATGCACTTTATTCACACCAGCATTGGGGGCTGATGTTGTACTGGTACTAACTAAGTTACTTTAAAATAATATCAGGTAGAAGTCACAAGTAGTGAAATAAAGTTGAAGCCAAACGATCTTTCGAACAGTTTGGATGTAAAATGATTCTAATTTGCGTTTATTCTGATTTCCAAATAGGCACACAAATTCCAAAATAGACTGTATGGATATAACCAGAAACCCACATTTTATATAAATAGTTTAAATGATTGCACAAATCTGAAAGCCTTGGGGGAAAAACATGTACAGAATTTGAAATGCAAATTGTAAACTTGTTTATAACCTTAATGTAAGATATTGAAAGTCACTACATATAACTGTTGTACACAGTAGTCGAGTTGTAAAATGAAACCAGGGGGGATGGTGAAATTTTTTTTTTTATGTGACACACACACACATATATAATATAATATATATAATATTATATATATATATATATATATATATATAATATATATATAATATATATATAATATATTATATATATATTATATATATATATATAAAATATAATATATATATATATATATATATATATATATATATATATATATATATATATATATATATATATATATATATATATATATATATATATATATATATATATATATATATATATATATATATATATATATATATATATATATATATATATATATATATATACACACACACACAACTTTACTGTGCACGTGACTGACACTAGAAGCTACCCGGGAAGTAGAACTCACAACAGTGCGGCGGCGGAACAATACATTACACTTAAACCTTATTTATTTTCTACATTTGTGCTATGCATAACGTAGATATTGCACATACTACATGCCAGGTCATGGTTCGTGGTTCTCAAACAGTTTACCTGGATAAATAAAGGTTAAATTAATAAAATAAAATAAATGAAATATACTGAACCCTGTAAATGTCAGTGTGTCAATGTAAACCTGCTTTGCCTCTAGCAAAGTTGAATTTTAAAAAAAAGAAAAGTTTTATTAATAACCTCTTTATTACACTCATGGAAAGACACGTAGTGACTGAAATACAATTTAAGTGTTTAATTTAACATTTGTTTATTATTTTCTTCTTGTAGGGCATAGACTGTTGTAATCCAATCCAATCCAACTTTATTTCTATAGCACATTTTATAAACAGAGACAGTTTCCAAAGTACTTAATAATAACATTACTAAAATAGCAATAAATAAAGTGATAATAATAAAATAACTAAAGACAAAAGCAGTTATAAAAACATTACTAAAAAGCAATAAATAAAGTGATAGTAATAAAATAACTAAAAACAAAAGCAACTTATAAAAACACAGAGGAGCACACAACTCACGCGGTATTAAAAGTCAGAGAATAAAAGTGGGTCTTGTAGGGTCGTTCTGCTCTCATTGGTTATTTGTTGTCATGGGAACGACCAAACTACAGTGGAAGAAGGCTACTCGTCGCTACTTTCTTGGTCATAGCTGTACAGTCCATGATCATATCGCAGATGAGATTAGAAAAGAAGAGATTGAACATTAAAACGGACCAAAGCCAAGAGCTGCGCGCGTAGAATGGGGGAAGAGAGGTAAAGTTTGTCTTCCACGGGCACGTCACACACACAGAGAACCGTAACCTGACACACGTCGTTTAAAAGCGGACATGTCTGCAGCGAAGCCCACTGAGACTTCCATTGTTCACCCTTTACGTAGCTGTATATGTGTAACTTTAACTTTTGATGTCATTTCACTTGAAGCAAATGTCCATCAGCTAGCCATCCAGTAGGCTAATGGACTTATTTGGAAGTAATAAACAATTGTGGTATTTTCTAACCCATGTTATAATGTTGTTTCTTCATCAAAAACATACCTGGAGTTGTGCTTTTTGAGTTTTGTGTTTTTGAACTCCATACACCTTCACTTATGTAAAAAGTAGCTGTTAACCTAAAAACTACCACTGCATGACATCACAAGACTGAGCATTTTGAGCTTTGGAGATGTAGACAGTCTAATCATGCAGGATTACTCAAACATGTGTGAATGAAACAAAACACGAGACCAGGTATGTTTTTGATGAGGTAACAGCATTCCCACAAGGCTTAAAGGAAAAGTAACGTTATTTTACAATCTGAGCCTTCTTTCGGTAATAAAACAAGTCATTTGACTCACCCATATCACGTTCGTGTCATTTGGAGCTGTTTGAAGAAAGTTATGTTGTGGCGTTTCTGTTAGCATTTGTTAGCATTTGTATTCGAGGCATTACTTTGCGGTCTCCAAATAACACAAACTTTAGCACTTTTCAAATCATAGAAGCCCGATGTCTTAATGAAAAATTTCGTTTGAAGCAAAAGTGGCCTGTAATCCGAGGTTTATCCATAGTTTTCAGCTTTGCGTTTCATGTTTGGGTCCCCGGAGCAGTCTGCGCATGCGCACTGGCGTCCTCATCTACTCGAAACTATGGCTAAATCTCGGATTACAGGCCACTTTTGCTTCAAACGAAATTTTTCATTAAGACATCGGGCTTCTATGATTTGAAAAGTGCTAAAGTTTGTGTTATTTGGAGACCGCAAAGTAATGCCCCGAGCAAATGATACAGCACCATGTTAAGGATACGGGATCATTAGAACAGAACGGCTCAACATAAGTTCTGCGATACTGCTCCAATTGACAGAAAAATGCTATGGGTGAGTAAAACTACTTGTTTTATTGCCGAAAGAAGGCTCAGATTGTAAAAAAAAACGTTAATTTGCCTTTAAGCCTCACAAGAGTCAGTTTTGTGTGGTATAGGACCTTTAATATGTTTTTGAATGCATTCAATTTAAAATCCATTAAGTCATAGCAAAAGAATATCAATTCAACAATAGGATAGATTGAGACAAGAGCCTACTGTCAACCACAGATTACTTCATTTATTATATATAATAAAATACTGAATAATGATAAGTCATGTTTTTTACGGATTGTTGCATTGGAGAGTTTGTGATAAAGACTGGGACCAATACAAACAGTGCCCTTCTATTTACCTTCTATTCACACTTTGACAAAACACTTTGAGTGTAGAAGGGACTGGCTGGTCAGGCAACCGTTATGGGAATGACCTGTGTCCCCTGGTGACTGTCAGGTGAAGATGGCCTCAGAGCTGGAGGACAAAGAGAAGGACCTCGATGAAGATGAGAAGGTACATTTTTGCTGTTCCACTCTTTAACTATGTCTGGGCCTGTTTTCTGGACGGTAGATTTCTGTGTAGATTCTGCATGTTCTTTCTGTGCCCATCAATCATTGTTTACAAATGAACCATTTTCTGAAAGCCATACTACATAACAAGCATATCTTTTTCATTACAGATGTGTCTTATTATTATGACAAGTAATGTTCACAAGTATGGCTTTTACTTCTCCATGGAAACGTGCAGGTGACATGCACCTCTAGAAAGAGACTATTGTTTTAGTTTTTAAAAAAAGTGAAGGGTAAAAAGGTCAAAAAGTGAAGTTAAATGTACTTTAGGGCAGAGGTGGGACAAAGTCATTGCTGGGCAAGTCCCAAGTAAGTCTAAGTCTTTTGCACTCAAGTCTGAGTGAAGTCCCGAGTCAAGAGTATCCCAGTGCCGAGTCAAGTCCGAAGTCCTAGCATCTTAGTTTCGAGTCATTTCGAGTCCCCTTTACAAAGAAATACAATTTCTATAAATCATATAATGTCTGCAAGATCTGTATTCATTTTACCTTTTTTACACCATATCAAATAACATATCAAATAACATTAGAAAAGCTTCAGGTGCCAAACAAAATTGGACGTTGTGGAAGCGCCGTCTGTAATCTTTGACCCGCACGTTCTGCATATTGCCGTTCGTTTTTTGTTGACAACTTCGTAGTTTTTATAACCAAACGAAATCACCTTCGGCATCATTTTGCAAACTGGCGCGTGGATGCTTTTTTCCGCATCATTTGTTGTGCAATTTGCCTTGGATGCGGTCGAATGAAAGCAACGTAGATCTACTGTGATTGGATTGTTGTGCAAGCCGCGCGCACATGCTCTTTGCATACATTTTCGCAGATTCACAAGTACGAGTGCGGTCCTTATCAACATACTTTTAGAGTTTTTTTTTTCATTGGACGTAGCGAGTCATCACAAGTCAAAAGGCCTAAGTCCAAGTGAAGTCACGAGTTATTGATATTGAAGTCCAAGTCGAGTTGCAAGTGTTTGTACATTTTGTCGAGTTTTATTGTTGAATTTATTGTTGAATTGAATTTTATTGTTTAGAATGCAACAAGAACAGACAAAACATATCCATGCACTAAGCAGGTGACGAACTCTCAGTGATAGAAGTTACACATTTATCTGAGTACATAAGCACAGTTAGTGTAGTCCCCTGTACAGTTAAGAAAACAGTCCCTATATTGATCATACTAAACAAACTTTATTTTTCTGTAATTGAAGATAATATTGTGCTTTCACCACAGGAGAGAGAGGAGGAGGAGAGGAGGGAGAGGAGGAGGAAGAAGAGAGCATCTGAGGTGGAGGAGCTGACCAGTGCTGGACACCAGACTCTGAAACAGGGACAGTCCCAGGAGGCTTTGCAGCTCTTCAGACGAGCACTGAAGGCCGCCACCCAGGTCACTCTGAGCCCTGCTCCTCTGAGCTCTGAGCCCTGCTCCTTTGGGCTCTGAGCCCTGCTCCTCTGAGCTCTGAGCCCTGCTCCTCTGAGCTCTGAGCCCTGCTCCTTTGGACTCTGAGCCCTACTCTTCTGAGCTCTGAGCCCTGCTCCTCTGAACCATGCTAGTCTGAGCTCTGCTCCTCTGAGCTCTGAGCCCTGCTCCTTTGGACTCTGAGCCCTACTCTTCTGAGCTCTGAGCCCTGCTCCTTTGGGCTCTGAGCCCTGCTCCTCTGAGCTCTGAGCCCTGCTCCTCTGAGCTCTGAGCCCTGCTCCTTTGGACTCTGAGCCCTACTCTTCTGAGCTCTGAGCCCTGCTCCTCTGAACCATGCTCGTCTGAGCTCTGCTCCTCTGAGCTCTGAGCCCTGCTCCTTTGGGCTCTGAGCCCTACTCTTCTGGGCTCTGAGCTCTGCTCCTCTGAGCCCTGAGCCCTACTCTTCTGAGCTCTGAGCCCTGCTCCTCTGAACCATGCTCGTCTGAGCTCTGCTCCTCTGAGCTCTGAGCCCTGCTCCTTTGGGCCCTGAGCCCTACTCTTCTGAGCTCTGAGCCCTGCTCCTTTGGGCTCTGAGCCCTACTCTTCTGGGCTCTGAGCTCTGCTCCTCTGAACCATGCTCCTTTGGACTCTGAGCCCTACTCTTCTGAGCTCTGAGCCCTACTCTTCTGAGCTCTGAGCTCTGCTCCTCTGAACCATGCTCCTCTGAGCTCTGCTCCTCTGGGCTCTAAGCCCTGCTCTGAGCTCTACTCAGAAAATATGTACCAGTACATTTACTTCATCAACTTTTGTATACAAGACAGATCTAAAATGCTTCTAAAAAACTTGTGTGTAAAGTAACTTGTGCATTACCAGTTAGACTACTTAAAACATAGTTCTTGTCATTGGATTTGACTAAAAATCTTGCTTAGTTTTTTATAGTTTTCATTGATTTTTGTTTATAACATTACTTCCTGGTAATCTGGACACAGGCTGCAGATATCATGTGCCATACATAGAGTTATAGGCTTTTACCTAGCGACCATAATGTAAACAAGGGCCAAAACCTGCTTAAATTTGTAGTAATAGTAGTAATAGTTATAATTAGAATATTATAAATAAATTACATAACAGATTTATGCGTTCTTTGCATGTAAATTGTTGCTGCACTTTTCCCCACAAACTGCCTCTAACTGATGTAAAACTATGATAAATATTACCCACAGGTGTTACCCCACCAAACTCAGTCAGAAACGATAACTAAGAACCATGCTGAGAGCAGTGGCTGTAAATGAGCACGTGTAACTCATTCTTCCTTCATGACTGCAGCTGGGGGAGTCTCGTGTGGTGTCTGCCTGCTGTTTGAACCTGGGTGCAGCACTGGTGGAGGCTGGAGACCCTGAGTCTGGACTGGACTACCTGAGCAAATCACAGCCTGGACCCAAGTCCCAGCGGCTCCCTGACCTCCAGTTCAACCTGGCTCTGGCCTATAATGCACTGGGGGAGAGGCAGAAGGCCGTAGAGCACTTCGTCCAGGCTGCACAGCTGTACAGCTCTCAGGGAAACAGCCCAGAGGAGGGGCACTGCTGTTGGGAGCTGAGCCGCTGCCATGCCCTGGAGCAGGTCTGGAGCACCACACATGCGCTCACACCAGTACCACACACATGAGGAAAGGACCTTTGGGAACTGTAGTAAACCTTTAGTCATGCATAGCATAGCATGGGTGGTTGTGTGGGTGGGAAACACCTCCAAAGGTTGCGGAGAATGACAGACTGAAAGAATGGAGAATGGTGATGGTGAACCAACCAGACATAGTGGTGCAACAGAACAGAGCCGTGGTGCTGGACATTGCAATATCAACAATACCAAGCGATGGTAATATCAGGAAAAAGGAACACAAGAAACTAGAGAAATACCAGGGGCTCAAGGAAAAGCTGGAGAAGGCCTGGAAGGTGAAGGCATCAGTGGTGCTTGTGGTGATCGGAGCACTCGGGGCTGTAACTCCCAAACTGGAGGAGTGGTTACAGCAGATCCCAGGAAAAACATCAGACATCTCAGTCCAGAAAAGTGCAGTACAGGAACAGCAAAAATATTGTGCAGAACTCTCAAGCTCCCAGGCAGAGGATCCAAGTTGGATGATAGTGAGAGACCAACCACCGTGGAAGGTGACGAGCACATTTTATGTATTTATTTATTTATTGTGATTTCAGGAGCACTCATTAGCTGTTAGCGGCTACCTCCGGGCCTCTGAAAGCTACCGAGTGGCTAACATGCTACACTCTGCTGCTGTGGCCTTAAAAGAGGCAGCCACTCATATGGTCAAGGCAGAGTCCAACCCCATTGAGGTCACTAAGGTCCTGGCCAACTGCCTCAGCCTGATCGACAGCATCACTGACCAAAACATTCTGGGTAATGTAGTCAAAGCTGCTCAGAAATGAACTAAAGTGATCATTTTAATGTTTGCTGGCTGTCTTTCAGGTGAGCTGTACCTGTCAGTGGGTGTGGTCTTCTGTCAGGTGCGCTCCTTCAAGGAGGCAGTGCAGTGTTTCCAGAAGGCTCTAAGCCAGCTGCAGGAGCGCCCCCTGCTGGCCAAAGTGCTGCTGAACTTGGGGGCAGCTCTGAACGCTGTGGGGGAGTTCAAGGCTGCTCTGGAATACCACCGTCTGGCTGCTAAACTCTACGGTGAGTCTCACATTGGGCTGTCTGATCAGAATCATCTATCAGCAGTGTTGGGAAGGTTACTTTTGAAATGTAATCCCTTACAAATTACAGATTACATGCTCCAAAATGTAATTTGTACCGTAATCTATTGGTTTACTTCAGGTGAGTAACGTAATCTGATGACTTTGGATTACTTGACATTACCATCTTTTTACAAACTACATGAATGTGTTGAAAACTGCACAACCCATCAGAGGCTCTCCACTTCTACTGAGGAGGCCGAAGAACAGATGCCTGCTCAGAGTGTGCAGCATTCTCAAAGACTCCTCTAATCTGGCAAACAGACTATTCTAGATCCTTCTAGAGACACGGCAGGAGCCTACCTACCAAAACCACCAGATACCGAAAGAGCTTTTCCCCCACAGCAGTCCAAAGATTGTCCAAAGATGATCTTCCCCTTCTTCCTTCCAGTCACTGTGTTCCTCTCCAGTTCTGCGTTACACTGCTGCATATCTGCTCATTCCTCCTGATTCTTTAGAATCTGCATTTACTGTATGCAACTTGTTTGCAATAGAAGGTATATTACGGGAGGGGATGGTGGAGGTGGGGGATAATTATTTTAATGTTTTAGAACTTCAATCAAAAATATATATGACAAACCATTTGAAAGCTTAGACCCTCAGGAATCTATTTATGCCTACCAATAGTGATAATTGTTTTATGCATTACATTACTTTACATTGCATTTGGCAGACGCTTTTTAAATCCAAAGCGACTTATTTAGCTATTTAGCGCAGGACCAGGAAGTGCCCCGGTTTGGCCCCCTGAGCCGGCGAACAGCACGGAGACAGTGGAAGGTAGGAAGAGCATGTGGCTCCCTAGGCGTCCGAGTGTGCACCCTCGTACGCATTAGGGAGGGGAACAGAGTCCAGATCACGGGGAAACAGTTTGTAAGCAGGGAACAGTTGGCAGCTGGCACCCGAGCTCAGTCTAAATTATTTACCTGGGTCTCTAAAAATGTATTTCATCATAACCCCCCTGGATTATTATGTCTTCCTGTGAAAATCTGTGGCTCCAATGGTTATCTGTGTTTTGACTTCGCCTCCCTGCATCAACACTTCCAAGGCCATCTGTTATCTGGACTCTACATAAACATGGCACACACTCTTACACTGTCACTGAAAATAGAAACAATAGTAGAAATTCCTGTCTTTAGGAAGGTCTGACCTCTGCTCTCGGTTCAATCAACTTCATTGATTTCCAATCTGATCCCCCCACATCCTTCCTTATGTAACCAACAAAAAAGATCACCTTATGTTATATCTCCAATTGTTTTTCTGTCATTACATGTTGTTAAATTGTCACTGATTGTACTTGTATTGCATCTTTTCTGTTCTGCATCTCCCAGTCGGCGGCGCGCGCAAGTGCAGCGGCCCCTCCCCTAGCCACTCTATCACTGTCCTGCCTGGTTAGTGGGGAAACGAAATTTCGAATTCATTCTATGTACATGTACATGATTGTTTTTCGACAATAAAGCAAACTATGACTATGACTATGACTATGAACAGTTGCATCGGAGTCTGGTTCCACAAACCAGGGGGAGCGCGCCGTGCGCTCTGCCGTCTAGGCGCGCTCTGGGGCCAGAGAGAGAGAGGCGCCAATGGGGGAATGACGGGCAGCTACAGGTGCTCCGTTACAGATAGCTTGTTTTTTTCCATTAGAAGTACCGCCGTGTAATCCATTTATTTCAACAAAGTAACTGTAATCCGATTACCACTACTTAAAACAGTAACTGTAACAGATTACAGTTACTCATTATTTGTACTCTGATTACGTAACGCCGGTACATGTAATCCGTTACTCCCCAACACTGTCTATCAGCCTGAAGACCTCTACTGTGCATGGAGGGGGGGGGGGGGGTCATGAAGTAGCTGGGCTGATCACTTGAGACAGAGATGCGTGAAAAGTCCCTCAGTCGTCCAGGTAGAATCCATGATCAAAGGAGAAGTTCAATTTGTCAACTGGACAAAGTTTGTTTGGTTGAAAACGTTTCGCCGCTCATCCGAGAGGCTTCGTCAGCTCTGGTTATTGTACTGGTTAGACCCTGCTTATATCTAGCTGCCGGGAGGCGTGTCTGACAATGACAAAAGCTCTGAAAGCGACCCCCCCTAATCTGTCTCTTTGTTTTTCAAATTACTCTGACGGCTGTTTCGACCCCCTATTCAACGTCTAACGACCCTCTCCACCCCTCTGCCCTGGCTCTGTTTGACTGGTCTAAGAATCCCATTATAAATGGGAGACAGGTTATATCTCACTCCCCCATTTCCGTCATTAAACAGAAATGGGGGAGTGAGATATAACCTGTCTCCCATTTATAATGGGATTCTTAGACCAGTCAAACAGAGCCAGGGCAGAGGGGTGGAGAGGGTCGTTAGACGTTGAATAGGGGGTCGAAACAGCCGTCAGAGTAATTTGAAAAACAAAGAGACAGATTAGGGGGGGTCGCTTTCAGAGCTTTTGTCATTGTCAGACACGCCTCCCGGCAGCTAGATATAAGCAGGGTCTAACCAGTACAATAACCAGAGCTGACGAAGCCTCTCGGATGAGCGGCGAAACGTTTTCAACCAAACAAACTTTGTCCAGTTGACAAATTGAACTTCTCCTTTGATCACTTGAGACAGAGCCCTATCCGGCCATCACATTTATCTATTGTCAATAAATACATTTATCGTATACCACTGATGTCGCATGGTCGTTGCTAGAGAATTGGAGAACGAAGTAAGTCGAGAGTGGTGGGCGTGTACCATTGCAGGTGAAAATAGGAGTTGATTGGCAAAAATCATATCTTAAAATGATTAAATATTGGACGTACATGGGTCACTCCAAATGCAACATCAAGAGTGAAGTGATTTGACAGAATAGGGCTGCTTAAATATATGCATTTCATATTCATATGTAAATAGTGGGTGGAGATAGGTGGAAGGCACTGAAGTCGAATGCAGGATAATACAGGATTCCTCAAATACATGAATCCAAATACAACTGTGTGTACACTATGATCAGGGAAAACCACCCTAACATGGCTTAAAGCTCATGGTCACTTCACTTTAATATACAATGTCTCCTTTAATGTGTGTGCTTTTTAGGATCCCTGGGACTCCGCGGTGAACAGGCACAGTGCTTTAGTAACCTGGCACTGGCCTGTCGTCATCTTGGAAATGACGAGGAGGCCATCGAAAGCTTCAACCACGCACTGCAAGGTTTCACTGACTCAGGTGCATTTTAGCCACTAGAATTATTCTATCAGCTCTCCTATGGATTTATCTCACTATTTATTGTATGTTCACTTTCTTTGCGCTACTGAAAAATTCTGTGTTTTTTTATTGATACTTTGCAGTTGATGCAATCAACATTGCCTGGGGGGTTGTGATGCTAACTGTAGGCATGAAAGAGCTAACTTTGTTGGAAATATAGCAGTTGTTTGTGCTGTTAAACAAGTCCCGCTCAAATAACATTACAGTCACAAGCTAGCATTAGCATTACCATTAGCCCACAGTCACTCTCACCTTTTTGTTGAAAATCAAACTCCTAAATAGGACCATGAACTATCGGACTGATCACAGGCTCCTAAAAATGTGCTCTTTAAATCAATTTAATATTTTTTCTTGAGTTTTCAGACAATCTAAAAACTTATTTGGCAGTGTTTGCTAATGTGTGCATTATGTCACTATGGTGACTGATGAACAGACACATGCAGAACACCTCTAGCATGATGTCACTGCAAAGTGTCAATAGTACAATAATACTTCTAGGTTAGTTAGTTTCAGTTGCATATTCAGGGCTCTCAAGTTTTGAGCGGGGTCGTGTGTGAGACTGCGTAATTTCCGAGGAGCAGAATTGCGTGTGTCACACTTTCAAACTTAAACTACAAAGCAACTAATGACAGTTATATAAATTAAGTTATTACCTGATGGTTCTCAGTTTGTTTTATCATCACCGTTTTGTCGTTCCTCGTGTTCAGTCGCTGTCCTTATCACTGACAGTGCAGTCAGCAGCAGCTGAAACTACACTCTACGGCCTGCCCACTCTACAGTCTGCCCAACAACAGAACAATCTATTTTCTGATTGGCTGGAAAGGGCGCGGCGCCTGATAACTGAGATTTTTTTCGGGGGGGGATTTTTTTTCGCTGAAAACGCGCGGTACCTGCATAAACTGAGCCACACAGACCGATTTTCTGGGCACAAAAAAAAAAAAATTCAGCGTGAGAAATGCCATGTGTGGCGTGTGAGTGTGTGAACACGTCGAATTGCGTGTGTCACACTCTCAATGCGTGAGACTTGAGAGCCCTGGGCATATTTATGCTTATTTATTGCATTCTGAGTGTGTTATCATTACCAGATGTGGGTTGTACTAGTTACATTGACTCAAGTAACTGTACTTTTCCTGACAGTTACTCTTGCATGTGTACTTACTTGAGTAGTAGTTTTCCCAAATATGTTTCTGCTAGGGATGCAAATTATCGATTAATTCATTAATTGATAGTTGATTGACCTTATCGATCGATTAACGATTAACTGATAAGCGGCGTTTTTCACCTGAATTTGAGTGTTTCAATAGGGTCTTTAAGAATATAAGCTATAGTAACATAACACTGAGTCAAAAATATATCATAGTATTATTATATTGTATATTCCTCAATTAATTATTCCTTAGTAAAAAGCAGACAAATGTATTGATGCTGAATAACAAAATACAGTAATCCCTCGCTCTATCGCGGTTCGCGGATTTTTTTTTTTTTTTTTTTTAATAGTGTAACATTGTGTTCTGTCCTGATTGGCTAAGAGACTAGACCAGGACTAAACGTGGACTGGACCAGGTCTAGACCAGAACTAAACCAGGTCTGGACCTGGACTGGACCGGGACTGGACCGGGTCTGGACCTGGACTGGACCAGGATTGGGCCGCTGCTGGTTTCGTGCGGCTGGTTTGTGGCTCGGGGCCCGAGCCGCGGGCCAGCCGCACGAAGCTCGGGGCCCGGGCCGCGGGCCAGCCACGCGGGACCAGCAGCGGTACGTTGCGGCGCATTCCTGGGCGCCGCGGTTCGATCTCGTGCTCCTCGCGCGTACACCCGGGGCTGCTGAGCAGTGCTGTTGGCGCCTGCAGCCGGCTGTGAGTCGAGCTTGGCGCAGCGCGGTGCGCGGTTGCCTTGTTTCGTGACCACGCGGGTGCGCGTGTCCGCGATTAGCGATTAATTACAATTAATGCATTTTGTTCGACCAACGTCTTCATCGACAATTAATCGTTAATCGATTAATTGTTGACATCCCTAGTTTTTACACTTACTTGAGTAATTTCTTTGTCCACTTGTGACCATAACAGGCCTGTTCTGATTTGACATTGTGCCTTTGAGCTTAGTGCTTGTGTTTATCTTGTGTGCCAGAGGAGCACAGTGCACAGGTGCAGGTGTGTGAGGCTCTGGCTGAAGTCTACCTCAAGCAAAGAAAGCAACACAAAGCCATACAGCTGTACAGACAGGCCTTGCTCTGCCTCAGCCACTGTGAG
The DNA here is from genome assembly GCA_036785185.1 of Paratrypauchen microcephalus. Lineage (NCBI taxonomy): Eukaryota > Metazoa > Chordata > Actinopteri > Gobiiformes > Gobiidae > Paratrypauchen > Paratrypauchen microcephalus. The sequence continues at coordinate 511,612 of JAVJIX010000046.1, forward strand.
GTACCACACACACACTCACATACCTGCATGTGTATACACACATATACAGATGCCCTCCCTGTGTCTCCATGTGCTCTTTCTAAGTGGCTGTGTTGTTTGCAGGACTCTGAAGGTGTGGGCCAGCGGCTGGTGGAGCGGCTCACTGCTGCTCTGCGTATCACAGTGGCACAGGTTGGAACTGCACTTCTTATTTCATTAGTTGTGTAATGTCTCATTTGTAGTGAGTGTTCCATAGCAGGAAAGATTTCAAAGGAAGTCATTTTCAGTCTGAGGGTACTGGTCTGAGGAGCTAGGATACGGTGGGCTGTTTCACCATATGAAAGTGTAGCAAGCTTAAAGAGACAATATTATCCTAAATCAATTTTGTTTTAGTTTTCTACCATGTTATAATGTGTTCCCAAATCAAAAATCAGTTTACATAGAAAAGTTGAAAAATCTGTTGAAAATTACAGGAAGTGGAGATTTCTATTTTAGAGAAAACCGTGAATGCTTGTATTGATCACAGGTTTCTGAAAATGAGCTGTTTAAATTCTTATTTGGCAGTGTTTTGTAATGTCCACTGTGTCTATATAGTAAGTGACCAACCTTTCGCCAATACACATACAGTACATGTAGAACACCCCCAGCACGATGTCATTGCAAAGTATCAATTGTTTACACTGAGCTGGAGGACATGTCAGAATTCTATCTTTATTCATATCTCTGTTGTTACTCAGCCTATCCACAAGAAACAAAAACTGTCACAAAGTTGCACATCCTCTCTGGCTGCCCCATGGCAGCTGTGGCTACAGTTGTATCATATCACCAGTGAATGAAAGGCATTCTATAAATTCAATACATTATGCATTATAGCGATAGATAAGTTTAATGCCATATTGTGGAATATTCCAGGCAAAGCTATACACTATGCTATGCTCTGTACTGTCTAACGACAGAGGCCACGCCCTTTTGGACAGATCAGACCCCACCCAGTGAGCCCCCTTTCCAGGTAAGGCAAAAGAGAAAAGCATAATTGATAAATGTCCTAATTGTGGTATGTATTCCGATGAGCTTTCTCTATTACAGAAGGCTGGACACACCAAGTCCCACAAAAGCACTGAGTCAGCAGAAAGATGAGCCAAAAGGGGAGGAGCTAAGTAAGTTTTGTTTTTCAGTCATTTTTAAAATTTTCTGCCATAGGTTTGAACTTTAAACTTTCTGCAGTTAATAATTAGGATGTTAGAAGTTTGGACCACTGCAAAACATTTAAAATGAACTAGTCCGAGTGTCTTAAACTGTGCTTTTCTTAAACAGAGCACATATCATATGGTCTATATATGAACATGATCATCCTCCTGCTGCTTGATTTATATCATATCATTCTAAATGTTATGCTTTTTCAGGTATTTAGATAAGATTTATTCAAGGCTGACTTAGCAGGAGACAACATTAAATGCTGTTCCTTACTTGCATTACTTGCATTTAGACTTAGACAAACTTTATTGATCCACGAGGGAATTTACTTGGACACAGTAGTTCACACATCACAATGTACTATAATAACAGAGAAAAAATATAAATGGTAATACATTTTAAATAAGTAGCAAAAAATTGCAAGAGACAGGTGTCAAATAAGACATATAAATTTATAAGTACAAGTAAAAAGAAATAAAGTAATAAAAATATCTCTTAGCTATACAGAAGTGGTCACAAGGGAAAATAGTGCAAAGATTATATGATGATTGACAGGACATAGGGTCTGTTACATAAGAATATCAGAAATAAACACTAGACCTTTAAATAGGCCTACAGAATGCAGTAGAAACATGTACAAAATGACAAATGTGACAACAGAATACAAGAAAACAGTGAAAAAACTCAAGGTGTTAATGACAGATCATTTTTTCTGCTCTTGCTCTTGGTTGGTCTCAGCTCATAACCACAAGGTGGCGCCTGGATAATGAAAGTATGTAGAGGGCTGTGGCCTTGAACTGCCTCTGACTCAGGCCGGGCACAGGGTACTGGCCACTGAGCTTTGACCTTTGAGCACTAAAGTAAAACAAACATAAATACTGAAATATTTTTCTACCCAGCTTAGGACTGTTGGGTCATATATTTATGGGTTATTTTCACAGAATTGGGCAATTTTGTGTAACCCAAGACTGGGTAAACAGGATGGTTCATATTTTCAAATGGAACATGACAGACTTTTTTTTTTTTTTTGCCTTTCACTAAAGCAGTGCTTCTCAAATAGTGGGGCCCCCCCTGGCATCACACCGCGCGTGTGATGCCAGGGGGGGCGCGTGTGACCCTGGGAAACGTACTGTACTAGAACTAAGTGTAATTGCACATTAACAACAGTAGTTGGCAGTGGCGCTCTCATTGTAGCTCTGGGGCAGGGGTCGGCAACCTTAAATATGCAATATATAGAACAGGCTCCCCATCAGCAGAACATCCTCTGTCACAGAAAAAACATGTATATCCTACTGCATCATGTACTTTAGTCAGACAGAAGCTGATGCATCAGCGGCACAAGGACAGAGCGTTTTTTTTTTGTTTTTTTTTGTTTTCCCAGAGCTTTTAGTTTATGCAAATAAGCCATGCGGTTTGTGAGTTTTATGATTTTATGACTTAACAGTGACTAGTTTTCTGCTCAGTGACTGACCTGGTTTTTCAGTGTAGTGCAAGCATGCAAAAAACTGTCTATGTAGCTCCGACCAGTTGTCTCTCATTTGTCATTCTATGAGTTTCTAAAAACTATGGGGGTTTATTTTGGTGGCTGTTTACCTTGAGAGCTGTACAAGCTAAATGCCATGTATGGAGAAAACGCTGAGTCATCAGTGCTCTCTCTATATAAGAAAGAGTTTTTCCTGTTGCAATCTGTGAGTACGTACGATCAGTGCTATGTAAACCAAATGTAATTGACTTCGAATCCTATTAAACCTGTGTGCTAAATCTCCGGCTATCGTCTCCTAACTTGATCCCAACGAAATCCAACACTACCCATTGGAAATACATTAAGAGAGCTTAGGCTGCACTGGCTAGAGCATTGTGTTTAAAAGTGAACTCATGCCTGAATTCATGTTTATTTGACAGGAGAAGCCCCTATTTAGTGTAGTTTGCACATTCTTTTACTTCTAAGGTAGAAATATATAGTTGGTCTAAAAGTACAGTACAGCCTCTGAAACGCAAAATGCACGCATAAAAAAATAAAATGCTTATAACTTTGGAATAGAAGAACCAAAATTCCAAATGTATTTTGTACAGGTTTAGAAGCCCTACTTGCACAGCAAAAATTGAGGAGATACCTCTTGTAGTTTTTTCACAATTTCACTTTTAAATTTTTACTACACATTGGAAATACATTAAGAGAGCTTAGGCTGACTGGCTAGAGCATTGTGTTTAAAAGTGAACTCATGCCTGAATTCATGTTTATTTGACAGGAGAAGCCCCTATTTAGTGTAGTTTGCACATTCTTTTACTTCTAAGGTAGAAATATATAGTTGGTCTAAAAGTACAGTACAGCCTCTGAAACACAAAATGCACGCATAAAAAAAGTAAAATGCATATAACTTTGGAATAGAAGCAGATAGAACCAAAATTTCAAATGTATTTTGTACAGGTTTAGAAGCCCTACTTGAACAGAAAAAATTGAGGAGATACCTCTTGTAGTTTTTTTTTTTTTTCCTACAATTTCACTTTTTAATTTTTCACTAGCCATTGGAAATCCATTAAGAGAGCTGAGGCTGAACTTGCTAGAGAATGGTGTGTAAAAGTGAATTCATGCCTGAATTCATGTTTACTTGACAGGAGAAGCCCCTGTATGGTGTAATTTGCACATTCTTTTACTTCTAAGGTAGAAATATATAGTTGGTCTATAAGTACAGTACAGCCTCTGAAACGCAAAATGCACGCATAAAAAAATAAAATGCTTATAACTTTGGAATAGAAGAACCAAAATTCCAAATGTATTTTGTACATGTGTAGAAGCCCTACTTGCACAGCAAAAATTGAGGAGATACCTCTTGTAGTTTTTTCACAATTTCACTTTTAAATTTTTTACTACACATTGGAAATACATTAAGAGAGCTTAGGCTGACTGGCTAGAGCATTGTGTTTAAAAGTGAACTCATGCCTGAATTCATGTTTATTTGACAGGAGAAGCCCCTATTTAGTGTAGTTTGCACATTCTTTTACTTCTAAGGTAGAAATATATAGTTGGTCTAAAAGTACAGTACAGCCTCTGAAACGCAAAATGCACGCATAAAAAAATAAAATGCTTATAACTTTGGAATAGAAGAACCAAAATTCCAAATGTATTTTGTACAGGTTTAGAAGCCCTACTTGCACAGCAAAAATTGAGGAGATACCTCTTGTAGTTTTTTCACAATTTCACTTTTAAATTTTTTACTACCCATTGGAAATACATTAAGAGAGCTTAGGCTGCACTGGCTAGAGCATTTTGTTTAAAAGTGAACTCATGCCTGAATTCATGTTTATTTGACAGGAGAAGCCCCTGTATAGTGTAGTTTGCACATTGTTTTACTTCTAAGGTAGAATTATATAGTTGGTCTAAAAGTACAGTACAGCCTCTGAAACGCAAAATGCACGCATAAAAAAATAAAATGCTTATAACTTTGGAATAGAAGAACCAAAATTCCAAATGTATTTTGTACATGTTTAGAAGCCCTACTTGCACAGCAAAAATTGAGGAGATACCTCTTGTAGTTTTTTCACAATTTCACTTTTAAATTTTTTACTACCCATTGGAAATACATTAAGAGAGCTTAGGCTGCACTGGCTAGAGCATTGTGTTTAAAAGTGAACTCATGCCTGAATTCATGTTTATTTGACAGGAGAAGCCCCTATTTAGTGTAGTTTGCACATTCTTTTACTTCTAAGGTAGAATTATATAGTTGGTCTTAAAGTACAGTACAGCCTCTGAAACGCAAAATGCACGCATAAAAAAATAAAATGCTTATAACTTTGGAATAGAAGCAGATAGAACCAAAATTCCAAATGTATTTTGTACAGGTTTAGAAGCCCTACTTGCACAGCAAAAATTGAGGAGATACCTCTTGTAGTTTTTTTTTCCCACAATTTCACTTTTAAATTTTTTACTACCGATTGGAAATACATTAAGAGAGCTTAGGCTGACTGGCTAGAGCATTGTGTTTAAAAGTGAACTCATGCCTGAATTCATGTTTATTTGACAGGAGAAGCCCCTATTTAGTGTAGTTTGCACATTCTTTTACTTCTACGGTAGAAATATATAGTTGGTCTAAAAGTACACTACAGCCTCTGAAACACAAAATGCACGCATAAAAAAAGTAAAATGCATATAACTTTGGAATAGAAGCAGATAGAACCAAAATTTCAAATGTATTTTGTACATGTTTAGAAGCCCTACTTGAACAGAAAAATTGAGGAGATACCTCTTGTAGTTTTTTTTTTTCCTACAATTTCACTTTTTAATTTTTCACTAGCCATTAGAAATCCATTAAGAGAGCTGAGGCTGAACTTGCTAGAGAATGGTGTGTAAAAGTGAATTCATGCCTGAATTCATGTTTATTTGACAGGAGAAGCCCCTGTATGGTGTAATTTGCACATTCTTTTACTTCTAAGGTAGAAATATATAGTTGGTCTATAAGTACAGTACAGCCTCTGAAACGCAAAATGCACGCATAAAAAAATAAAATGCTTATAACTTTGGAATAGAAGAACCAAAATTCCAAATGTATTTTGTACATGTGTAGAAGCCCTACTTGCACAGCAAAAATTGAGGAGATACCTCTTGTAGTTTTTTCACAATTTCACTTTTAAATTTTTTACTACACATTGGAAATACATTAAGAGAGCTTAGGCTGACTGGCTAGAGCATTGTGTTTAAAAGTGAACTCATGCCTGAATTCATGTTTATTTGACAGGAGAAGCCCCTATTTAGTGTAGTTTGCACATTCTTTTACTTCTAAGGTAGAAATATATAGTTGGTCTAAAAGTACAGTACAGCCTCTGAAACGCAAAATGCACGCATAAAAAAATAAAATGCTTATAACTTTGGAATAGAAGAACCAAAATTCCAAATGTATTTTGTACAGGTTTAGAAGCCCTACTTGCACAGCAAAAATTGAGGAGATACCTCTTGTAGTTTTTTCACAATTTCACTTTTAAATTTTTTACTACCCATTGGAAATACATTGAGAGCTTACGCTGCACTGGCTAGAGCATTTTGTTTAAAAGTGAACTCATGCCTGAATTCATGTTTATTTGACAGGAGAAGCCCCTGTATAGTGTAGTTTGCACATTGTTTTACTTCTAAGGTAGAATTATATAGTTGATCTAAAAGTGCAGTACAGCCTCTGAAACGCAAAATGCACGCATAAAAAAATAAAATGCTTATAACTTTGGAATAGAAATAGATAGAACCAAAATTCCAAATGTATTTTGTACAGGCTTAGAAGCCCAACTTGAACAGAAAGAATTGAGGAGATACCTCTTGTAGTTTTTTTTTCTCCACAATTTCACTTTTTAGTTCTTCACTAGCCATTGGAAATGCATTAAGAGAGCTTAGGCTGCACTGACTAGAGCATTGTGTTTAAAAGTGAACTCATGCCTGAATTCATGTTTATTTGACAATAGAAGCCCCTGTATAGTGTAGTTTGCACATTCTTTTACTTCTAAGGTAGAATTATATAGTTGGTCTAAAAGTACAGTACAGCCTCTGAAACGCAAAATGCACGCATAAAAAAATAAAATGCTTATAACTTTGGAATAGAAGAACCAAAATTCCAAATGTATTTTGTACAGGTTTAGAAGCCCTACTTGCACAGCAAAAATTGAGGAGATACCTCTTGTAGTTTTTTCACAATTTCACTTTTAAATTTTTTACTACCCATTGGAAATACATTAAGAGAGCTTAGGCTGCACTGGCTAGAGCATTTTGTTTAAAAGTGAACTCATGCCTGAATTCATGTTTATTTGACAGGAGAAGCCCCTATTTAGTGTAGTTTGCACATTCTTTTACTTCTAAGGTAGAATTATATAGTTGGTCTAAAAGTACAGTACAGCCTCTGAAACGCAAAATGCACGCATAAAAAAATAAAATGCTTATAACTTTGGAATAGAAGAACCAAAATTCCAAATGTATTTTGTACATGTTTAGAAGCCCTACTTGCACAGCAAAAATTGAGGAGATACCTCTTGTAGTTTTTTCACAATTTCACTTTTAAATTTTTTACTACCCATTGGAAATACATTAAGAGAGCTTAGGCTGACTGGCTAGAGCATTGTGTTTAAAAGTGAACTCATGCCTGAATTCATGTTTATTTGACAGGAGAAGCCCCTATTTAGTGTAGTTTGCACATTCTTTTACTTCTAAGGTAGAAATATATAGTTGGTCTAAAAGTACAGTACAGCCTCTGAAACGCAAAATGCACGCATAAAAAAATAAAGTGCATATAACTTTGGAATAGAAGCAGATAGAACCAAAATTTCAAATGTATTTTGTACAGGTTTAGAAGCCCTACTTGAACAGAAAAAATTGAGGAGATACCTCTTGTAGTTTTTTTTTTTTCCTACATTTTCACTTTTTAATTTTTCACTAGCCATTGGAAATCCATTAAGAGAGCTGAGGCTGAACTTGCTAGAGAATTGTGTGTAAAAGTGAATTCATGCCTGAATTCATGTTTACTTGACAGGAGAAGCCCCTATTTAGTGTAGTTTGCACATTCTTTTACTTCTAAGGTAGAAATATATAGTTGGTCTAAAAGTACAGTACAGCCTCTGAAACGCAAAATGCACGCATAAAAAAATAAAATGCTTATAACTTTGGAATAGAAGAACCAAAATTCCAAATGTATTTTGTACAGGTTTAGAAGCCCTACTTGCACAGCAAAAATTGAGGAGATACCTCTTGTAGTTTTTTCACAATTTCACTTTTAAATTTTTTACTACCCATTGGAAATACATTAAGAGAGCTTAGGCTGACTGGCTAGAGCATTGTGTTTAAAAGTGAACTCATGCCTGAATTCATGTTTATTTGACAGGAGAAGCCCCTATTTAGTGTAGTTTGCACATTCTTTTACTTCTAAGGTAGAAATATATAGTTGGTCTAAAAGTACAGTACAGCCTCTGAAACGCAAAATGCACGCATAAAAAAATAAAGTGCATATAACTTTGGAATAGAAGCAGATAGAACCAAAATTTCAAATGTATTTTGTACAGGTTTAGAAGCCCTACTTGCACAGCAAAAATTGAGGAGATACCTCTTGTAGTTTTTTCACAATTTCACTTTTTAATTTTTCACTAGCCATTGGAAATCCATTAAGAGAGCTGAGGCTGAACTTGCTAGAGAATGGTGTGTAAAAGTGAATTCATGCCTGAATTCATGTTTATTTGACAGGAGAAGCCCCTGTATGGTGTAATTTGCACATTCTTTTACTTCTAAGGTAGAAATATATAGTTGGTCTAAAAGTACAGTACAGCCTCTGAAACGCAAAATGCACGCATAAAAAAATAAAATGCTTATAACTTTGGAATAGAAGAACCAAAATTCCAAATGTATTTTGTACAGGTTTAGAAGCCCTACTTGCACAGCAAAAATTGAGGAGATACCTCTTGTAGTTTTTTCACAATTTCACTTTTAAATTTTTTACTACCCATTGGAAATACATTAAGAGAGCTTAGGCTGACTGGCTAGAGCATTGTGTTTAAAAGTGAACTCATGCCTGAATTCATGTTTATTTGACAGGAGAAGCCCCTATTTAGTGTAGTTTGCACATTCTTTTACTTCTAAGGTAGAAATATATAGTTGGTCTAAAAGTACAGTACAGCCTCTGAAACGCAAAATGCACGCATAAAAAAATAAAATGCATGTAACTTTGGAATAGAAGCAGATAGAACCAAAATTTCAAATGTATTTTGTACAGGTTTAGAAGCCCTACTTGAACAGAAAAAATTGAGGAGATACCTCTTGTAGTTTTTTTTTTTTCCTACATTTTCACTTTTTAATTTTTCACTAGCCATTGGAAATCCATTAAGAGAGCTGAGGCTGAACTTGCTAGAGAATGGTGTGTAAAAGTGAATTCATGCCTGAATTCATGTTTACTTGACAGGAGAAGCCCCTATTTAGTGTAGTTTGCACATTCTTTTACTTCTAAGGTAGAAATATATAGTTGGTCTAAAAGTACAGTACAGCCTCTGAAACGCAAAATGCACGCATAAAAAAATAAAATGCTTATAACTTTGGAATAGAAGAACCAAAATTCCAAATGTATTTTGTACAGGTTTAGAAGCCCTACTTGCACAGCAAAAATTGAGGAGATACCTCTTGTAGCTTTTCACAATTTCACTTTTAAATTTTTTACTACACATTGGAAATACATTAAGAGAGCTTAGGCTGACTGGCTAGAGCATTGTGTTTAAAAGTGAACTCATGCCTGAATTCATGTTTATTTGACAGGAGAAGCCCCTATTTAGTGTAGTTTGCACATTCTTTTACTTCTAAGGTAGAAATATATAGTTGGTCTAAAAGTACAGTACAGCCTCTGAAACACAAAATGCACGCATAAAAAAAAAGTAAAATGCATATAACTTTGGAATAGAAGCAGATAGAACCAAAATTTCAAATGTATTTTGTACAGGTTTAGAAGCCCTACTTGAACAGAAAAAAATTGTAGTTTTTTTTTTCCCTACAATTTCACTTTTTAATTTTTCACTAGCCATTAGAAATCCATTAAGAGAGCTGAGGCTGAACTTGCTAGAGAATGGTGTGTAAAAGTGAATTCATGCCTGAATTCATGTTTATTTGACAGGAGAAGCCCCTGTATGGTGTAATTTGCACATTCTTTTACTTCTAAGGTAGAAATATATAGTTGGTCTATAAGTACAGTACAGCCTCTGAAACGCAAAATGCACGCATAAAAAAATAAAATGCTTATAACTTTGGAATAGAAGAACCAAAATTCCAAATGTATTTTGTACATGTTTAGAAGCCCTACTTGCACAGCAAAAATTGAGGAGATACCTCTTGTAGTTTTTTCACAATTTCACTTTTAAATTTTTTACTACCCATTGGAAATACATTAAGAGAGCTTAGGCTGACTGGCTAGAGCATTGTGTTTAAAAGTGAACTCATGCCTGAATTCATGTTTATTTGACAGGAGAAGCCCCTATTTAGTGTAGTTTGCACATTCTTTTACTTCTAAGGTAGAAATATATAGTTGGTCTAAAAGTACAGTACAGCCTCTGAAACGCAAAATGCACGCATAAAAAAATAAAATGCTTATAACTTTGGAATAGAAGAACCAAAATTCCAAATGTATTTTGTACAGGTTTAGAAGCCCTACTGGCACAGCAAAAATTGAGGAGATACCTCTTGTAGTTTTTTCACAATTTCACTTTTTAATTTTTTACTACCCATTGGAAATACATTAAGAGAGCTTAGGCTGCACTGGCTAGAGCATTTTGTTTAAAAGTGAACTCATGCCTGAATTCATGTTTATTTGACAGGAGAAGCCCCTGTATAGTGTAGTTTGCACATTGTTTTACTTCTAAGGTAGAATTATATAGTTGTTCTTAAAGTACAGTACAGCCTCTGAAACGCAAAATGCACGCATAAAAAAATAAAATGCTTATAACTTTGGAATAGAAGCAGATAGAACCAAAATTCCAAATGTATTTTGTACAGGTTTAGAAGCCCAACTTGAACAGAAAGAATTGAGGAGATACCTCTTGTAGTTTTTTTTTCTCCACAATTTCACTTTTTAGTTCTTCACTAGCCATTGGAAATGCATTAAGAGAGCTTAGGCTGCACTGACTAGAGCATTGTGTTTAAAAGTGAACTCATGCCTGAATTCATGTTTATTTGACAATAGAAGCCCCTGTATAGTGTAGTTTGCACATTCTTTTACTTCTAAGGTAGAATTATATAGTTGGTCTAAAAGTACAGTACAGCCTCTGAAACGCAAAATGCACGCATAAAAAAATAAAATGCTTATAACTTTGGAATAGAAGAACCAAAATTCCAAATGTATTTTGTACAGGTTTAGAAGCCCTACTTGCACAGCAAAAATTGAGGAGATACCTCTTGTAGTTTTTTCACAATTTCACTTTTAAATTTTTTACTACCCATTGGAAATACATTAAGAGAGCTGAGGCTGCACTGGCTAGAGCATTGTGTTTAAAAGTGAACTCATGCCTGAATTCATGTTTATTTGACAGGAGAAGCCCCTATTTAGTGTAGTTTGCACATTCTTTTACTTCTAAGGTAGAATTATATAGTTGGTCTAAAAGTACAGTACAGCCTCTGAAACGCAAAATGCACGCATAAAAAAATAAAATGCTTATAACTTTGGAATAGAAGAACCAAAATTCCAAATGTATTTTGTACAGGTTTAGAAGCCCTACTTGCACAGCAAAAATTGAGGAGATACCTCTTGTAGTTTTTTCACAATTTCACTTTTAAATTTTTTACTACCCATTGGAAATACATTAAGAGAGCTTAGGCTGCACTGGCTAGAGCATTTTGTTTAAAAGTGAACTCATGCCTGAATTCATGTTTATTTGACAGGAGAAGCCCCTATTTAGTGTAGTTTGCACATTCTTTTACTTCTAAGGTAGAATTATATAGTTGGTCTAAAAGTACAGTACAGCCTCTGAAACGCAAAATGCACGCATAAAAAAATAAAGTGCATATAACTTTGGAATAGAAGCAGATAGAACCAAAATTTCAAATGTATTTTGTACAGGTTTAGAAGCCCTACTTGAACAGAAAAAATTGAGGAGATACCTCTTGTAGTTTTTTTTTTTTTTCCTACAATTTCACTTTTTAATTTTTCACTAGCCATTGGAAATCCATTAAGAGAGCTGAGGCTGCACTGGCTAGAGCAAAGTGAACTCATGCCTGAATTCATGTTTATTTGACAGGAGAAGCCCCTATTTAGTGTAGTTTGCACATTCTTTTACTTCTAAGGTAGAAATATATAGTTGGTCTAAAAGTACAGTACAGTCTCTGAAACGCAAAATGCACGCATAAAAAAATAAAATGCTTATACTTTGGAATAGAAGAACCAAAATTCCAAATGTATTTTGTACAGGTTTAGAAGCCCTACTTGCACAGCAAAAATTGAGGAGATACCTCTTGTAGTTTTTTCACAATTTCACTTTTAAATTTTTTACTACCCATTGGAAATACATTAAGAGAGCTTAGGCTGCACTGGCTAGAGCATTGTGTTTAAAAGTGAACTCATGCCTGAATTCATGTTTATTTGACAGGAGAAGCCCCTATTTAGTGTAGTTTGCACATTCTTTTACTTCTAAGGTAGAAATATATAGTTGGTCTAAAAGTACAGTACAGCCTCTGAAACGCAAAATGCACGCATAAAAAAATAAAATGCTTATAACTTTGGAATAGAAGCAGATAGAACCAAAATTCCAAATGTATTTTGTACAGGTTTAGAAGCCCTACTTGCACAGCAAAAATTGAGGAGATACCTCTTGTAGTTTTTTCACAATTTCACTTTTAAATTTTTTACTACCCATTGGAAATACATTAAGAGAGCTTAGGCTGCACTGGCTAGAGCATTGTGTTTAAAAGTGAACTCATGCCTGAATTCATGTTTATTTGACAGGAGAAGCCCCTATTTAGTGTAGTTTGCACATTCTTTTACTTCTAAGGTAGAAATATATAGTTGGTCTAAAAGTACAGTACAGCCTCTGAAACGCAAAATGCACGCATAAAAAAATAAAATGCTTATAACTTTGGAATAGAAGCAGATAGAACCAAAATTCCAAATGTATTTTGTACAGGTTTAGAAGCCCTACTTGAACAGAAAAAATTGAGGAGATACCTCTTGTAGTTTTTTTTTTTTTTCCTACAATTTCACTTTTTAATTTTTCACTAGCCATTGGAAATCCATTAAGAGAGCTGAGGCTGAACTTGCTAGAGAATGGTGTGTAAAAGTGAATTCATGCCTGAATTCATGTTTACTTGACAGGAGAAGCCCCTATTTAGTGTAGTTTGCACATTCTTTTACTTCTAAGGTAGAAATATATAGTTGGTCTAAAAGTACAGTACAGCCTCTGAAACGCAAAATGCACGCATAAAAAAATAAAATGCTTATAACTTTGGAATAGAAGAACCAAAATTCCAAATGTATTTTGTACAGGTTTAGAAGCCCTACTTGCACAGCAAAAATTGAGGAGATACCTCTTGTAGTTTTTTCACAATTTCACTTTTAAATTTTTTACTACCCATTGGAAATACATTAAGAGAGCTTAGGCTGCACTGGCTAGAGCATTTTGTTTAAAAGTGAACTCATGCCTGAATTCATGTTTATTTGACAGGAGAAGCCCCTATTTAGTGTAGTTTGCACATTCTTTTACTTCTAAGGTAGAATTATATAGTTGGTCTAAAAGTACAGTACAGCCTCTGAAACGCAAAATGCACGCATAAAAAAATAAAATGCATATAACTTTGGAATAGAAGCAGATAGAACCAAAATTTCAAATGTATTTTGTACAGGTTTAGAAGCCCTACTTGAACAGAAAAAATTGAGGAGATACCTCTTGTAGTTTTTTTTTCCCCTACAATTTCACTTTTTAATTTTTCACTAGCCATTGGAAATCCATTAAGAGAGCTGAGGCTGCACTGGCTAGAGCATTTTGTTTAAAAGTGAACTCATGCCTGAATTCATGTTTATTTGACAGGAGAAGCCCCTGTATAGTGTAGTTTGCACATTCTTTTACTTCTAAGGTAGAAATATATAGTTGGTCTAAAAGTACAGTACAGCCTCTGAAACGCAAAATGCACGCATAAAAAAATAAAATGCTTATAACTTTGGAATAGAAGAACCAAAATTCCAAATGTATTTTGTACAGGTTTAGAAGCCCTACTTGCACAGCAAAAATTGAGGAGATACCTCTTGTAGTTTTTTCACAATTTCACTTTTAAATTTTTTACTACCCATTGGAAATACATTAAGAGAGCTTAGGCTGACTGGCTAGAGCATTGTGTTTAAAAGTGAACTCATGCCTGAATTCATGTTTATTTGACAGGAGAAGCCCCTGTATAGTGTAGTTTGCACATTGTTTTACTTCTAAGGTAGAATTATATAGTTGATCTAAAAGTGCAGTACAGCCTCTGAAACGCAAAATGCACGCATAAAAAAATAAAATGCTTATAACTTTGGAATAGAAGCAGATAGAACCAAAATTCCAAATGTATTTTGTACAGGTTTAGAAGCCCAACTTGAACAGAAAGAATTGAGGAGATACCTCTTGTAGTTTTTTTTTCTCCACAATTTCACTTTTTAGTTCTTCACTAGCCATTGGAAATGCATTAAGAGAGCTTAGGCTGCACTGACTAGAGCATTGTGTTTAAAAGTGAACTCATGCCTGAATTCATGTTTATTTGACAATAGAAGCCCCTGTATAGTGTAGTTTGCACATTCTTTTACTTCTAAGGTAGAATTATATAGTTGGTCTAAAAGTACAGTACAGCCTCTGAAATGCAAAATGCACGCATAAAAAAATAAAAATGCTTATAACTTTGGAATAGAAGAACCAAAATTCCAAATGTATTTTGTACAGGTTTAGAAGCCCTACTTGCACAGCAAAAATTGAGGAGATACCTCTTGTAGTTTTTTCACAATTTCACTTTTAAATTTTTTACTACCCATGGAAATACATTAAGAGAGCTTAGGCTGCACTGGCTAGAGCATTTTGTTTAAAAGTGAACTCATGCCTGAATTCATGTTTATTTGACAGGAGAAGCCCCTATTTAGTGTAGTTTGCACATTCTTTTACTTCTAAGGTAGAAATATATAGTTGGTCTAAAAGTACAGTACAGCCTCTGAAACGCAAAATGCACGCATAAAAAAATAAAATGCATATAACTTTGGAATAGAAGCAAATAGAACCAAAATTTCAAATGTATTTTGTACAGGTTTAGAAGCCCTACTTGAACAGAAAAAATTGAGGAGATACCTCTTGTAGTTTTTTCACAATTTCACTTTTTAATTTTTTACTACCCATTGGAAATACATTAAGAGAGCTTAGGCTGCACTGGCTAGAGCATTTTGTTTAAAAGTGAACTCATGCCTGAATTCATGTTTATTTGACAGGAGAAGCCCCTGTATAGTGTAGTTTGCACATTCTTTTACTTCTAAGGTAGAAATATATAGTTGGTCTAAAAGTACAGTACAGCCTCTGAAACACAAAATGCACGCATAAAAAAAAAGTAAAATGCATATAACTTTGGAATAGAAGCAGATAGAACCAAAATTTCAAATGTATTTTGTACAGGTTTAGAAGCCCTACTTGCACAGAAAAAATTGAGGAGATACCTCTTGTAGTTTTTTTTTTTTTTTTCCTACAATTTCACTTTTTAATTTTTCACTAGCCATTGGAAATACATTAAGAGAGCTTAGGCTGACTGGCTAGAGCATTGTGTTTAAAAGTGAACTCATGCCTGAATTCATGTTTATTTGACAGGATAAGCCCCTGTTTAGTGTAGTTTGCACATTGTTTTACTTCTAAGGTAGAAATATATAGTTGGTCTAAAAGTACAGTACAGCCTCTGAAACGCAAAATGCACGCATAAAAAAATAAAATGCTTATAACTTTGGAATAGAAGAACCAAAATTCCAAATGTATTTTGTACAGGTTTAGAAGCCCTACTTGCACAGCAAAAATTGAGGAGATACCTCTTGTAGTTTTTTCACAATTTCACTTTTAAATTTTTTACTACCCATTGGAAATACATTAAGAGAGCTTAGGCTGACTGGCTAGAGCATTGTGTTTAAAAGTGAACTCATGCCTGAATTCATGTTTATTTGACAGGAGAAGCCCCTATTTAGTGTAGTTTGCACATTCTTTTACTTCTAAGGTAGAATTATATAGTTGGTCTAAAAGTACAGTACAGTCTCTGAAACGCAAAATGCACGCATAAAAAAAAAAATGCTTATAACTTTGGAATAGAAGCAGATAGAACCAAAATTCCAAATGTATTTTGTACAGGTTTAGAAGCCCTACTTGAACAGAAAAAAATGAGGAGATACCTCTTGTAGTTTTTTTTTTTCCTACAATTTCACTTTTTAATTTTTCACTAGCCATTGGAAATCCATTAAGCGAGCTGAGGCTGAACTTGCTAGAGAATGGTGTGTAAAAGTGAATTCATGCCTGAATTCATGTTTACTTGACAGGAGAAGCCCCTGTATGGTGTAATTTGCACATTCTTTTACTTCTAAGGTAGAATTATATAGTTGGTCTAAAAGTACAGTACAGCCTCTGAAACGCAAAATGCACGCATAAAAAAATAAAATGCTTATAACTTTGGAATAGAAGAACCAAAATTCCAAATGTATTTTGTACAGGTTTAGAAGCCCTACTTGCACAGCAAAAATTGAGGAGATACCTCTTGTAGTTTTTTCACAATTTCACTTTTAAATTTTTTACTACCCATTGGAAATACATTAAGAGAGCTTAGGCTGCACTGGCTAGAGCATTGTGTTTAAAAGTGAACTCATGCCTGAATTCATGTTTATTTGACAGGAGAAGCCCCTATTTAGTGTAGTTTGCACATTCTTTTACTTCTAAGGTAGAAATATATAGTTGGTCTAAAAGTACAGTACAGCCTCTGAAACGCAAAATGCACGCATAAAAAAATAAAATGCTTATAACTTTGGAATAGAAGCAGATAGAACCAAAATTCCAAATGTATTTTGTACAGGTTTAGAAGCCCAACTTGAACAGAAAGAATTGAGGAGATACCTCTTGTAGTTTTTTTTTCTCCACAATTTCACTTTTTAGTTCTTCACTAGCCATTGGAAATGCATTAAGAGAGCTTAGGCTGCACTGACTAGAGCATTGTGTTTAAAAGTGAACTCATGCCTGAATTCATGTTTATTTGACAATAGAAGCCCCTGTATAGTGTAGTTTGCACATTCTTTTACTTCTAAGGTAGAATTATATAGTTGGTCTAAAAGTACAGTACAGCCTCTGAAACGCAAAATGCACGCATAAAAAAATAAAATGCTTATAACTTTGGAATAGAAGAACCAAAATTCCAAATGTATTTTGTACAGGTTTAGAAGCCCTACTTGCACAGCAAAAATTGAGGAGATACCTCTTGTAGTTTTTTCACAATTTCACTTTTAAATTTTTTACTACCCATTGGAAATACATTAAGAGAGCTGAGGCTGCACTGGCTAGAGCATTGTGTTTAAAAGTGAACTCATGCCTGAATTCATGTTTATTTGACAGGAGAAGCCCCTATTTAGTGTAGTTTGCACATTCTTTTACTTCTAAGGTAGAAATATATAGTTGGTCTAAAAGTACAGTACAGCCTCTGAAACGCAAAATGCACGCATAAAAAAATAAAATGCTTATAACTTTGGAATAGAAGCAGATAGAACCAAAATTTCAAATGTATTTTGTACAGGTTTAGAAGCCCTACTTGAACAGAAAAAATTGAGGAGATACCTCTTGTAGTTTTTTTTTTTTCCTACAATTTCACTTTTTAATTTTTCACTAGCCATTGGAAATCCATTAAGAGAGCTGAGGCTGACTGGCTAGAGCATTGTGTTTAAAAGTGAACTCATGCCTGAATTCATGTTTATTTGACAGGAGAAGCCCCTGTATAGTGTAGTTTGCACATTCTTTTACTTCTAAGGTAGAATTATATAGTTGGTCTAAAAGTACAGTACAGCCTCTGAAACGCAAAATGCACGCATAAAAAAATAAAATGCTTATAACTTTGGAATAGAAGAACCAAAATTCCAAATGTATTTTGTACAGGTTTAGAAGCCCTACTTGCACAGCAAAAATTGAGGAGATACCTCTTGTAGTTTTTTCACAATTTCACTTTTAAATTTTTTACTACCCATTGGAAATACATTAAGAGAGCTTAGGCTGACTGGCTAGAGCATTGTGTTTAAAAGTGAACTCATGCCTGAATTCATGTTTATTTGACAGGAGAAGCCCCTATTTAGTGTAGTTTGCACATTCTTTTACTTCTAAGGTAGAAATATATAGTTGGTCTAAAAGTACAGTACAGCCTCTGAAACGCAAAATGCACGCATAAAAAAATAAAATGCTTATAACTTTGGAATAGAAGAACCAAAATTCCAAATGTATTTTGTACAGGTTTAGAAGCCCTACTTGCACAGCAAAAATTGAGGAGATACCTCTTGTAGTTTTTTCACAATTTCACTTTTAAATTTTTTACTACCCATTGGAAATACATTAAGAGAGCTTAGGCTGCACTGGCTAGAGCATTGTGTTTAAAAGTGAACTCATGCCTGAATTCATGTTTATTTGACAGGAGAAGCCCCTGTATGGTGTAGTTTGCACATTCTTTTACTTCTAAGGTACAATTATATAGTTGGTCTAAAAGTACAGTACAGCCTCTGAAACGCAAAATGCACGCATAAAAAAATAAAATGCTTATAACTTTGGAATAGAAGCAGATAGAACCAAAATTCCAAATGTATTTTGTACAGGTTTAGAAGCCCAACTTGAACAGAAAGAATTGAGGAGATACCTCTTGTAGTTTTTTCACAATTTCACTTTTTAGTTCTTCACTAGCCATTGGAAATGCATTAAGAGAGCTTAGGCTGCACTGACTAGAGCATTGTGTTTAAAAGTGAACTCATGCCTGAATTCATGTTTATTTGACAATAGAAGCCCCTGTATAGTGTAGTTTGCACATTCTTTTACTTCTAAGGTAGAATTATATAGTTGGTCTAAAAGTACAGTACAGCCTCTGAAATGCAAAATGCACGCATAAAAAAATAAAAATGCTTATAACTTTGGAATAGAAGAACCAAAATTCCAAATGTATTTTGTACAGGTTTAGAAGCCCTACTTGCACAGCAAAAATTGAGGAGATACCTCTTGTAGTTTTTTCACAATTTCACTTTTAAATTTTTTACTACCCATTGGAAATACATTAAGAGAGCTTAGGCTGACTGGCTAGAGCATTGTGTTTAAAAGTGAACTCATGCCTGAATTCATGTTTATTTGACAGGAGAAGCCCCTATTTAGTGTAGTTTGCACATTCTTTTACTTCTAAGGTAGAAATATATAGTTGGTCTAAAAGTACAGTACAGCCTCTGAAACGCAAAATGCACCCATAAAAAAATAAAATGCTTATAACTTTGGAATAGAAGCAGATAGAACCAAAATTTCCAAATGTATTTTGTACAGGTTTAGAAGCCCTACTTGAACAGAAAAAATTGAGGAGATACCTCTTGTAGTTTTTTTTTTTTTCACAATTTCACTTTTAAATTTTTTACTACCCATTGGAAATACATTAAGAAAGCTTAGGCTGACTGGCTAGAGCATTGTGTTTAAAAGTGAACTCATGCCTGAATTCATGTTTACTTGACAGGGGAAGCCCCTGTATAGTGTAGTTTGCACATTCTTTTACTTCTAGGGTAGAATTATATAGTTGGTCTAAAAGTACAGTACAGCCTCTGAAACGCAAAATGCACGCATAAAAAAATAAAATGCTTATAACTTTGAAATAGAAGAACCAAAATTCCAAATGTATTTTGTACAGGTTTAGAAGCCCTACTTGCACAGCAAAAATTGAGGAGATACCTCTTGTAGTTTTTTCACAATTTCACTTTTAAATTTTTTACTACCCATTGGAAATACATTAAGAGAGCTTAGGCTGACTGGCTAGAGCATTGTGTTTAAAAGTGAACTCATGCCTGAATTCATGTTTATTTGACAGGAGAAGCCCCTATTTAGTGTAGTTTGCACATTCTTTTACTTCTAAGGTAGAAATATATAGTTGGTCTAAAAGTACAGTACAGCCTCTGAAACGCAAAATGCACGCATAAAAAAATAAAGTGCATATAACTTTGGAATAGAAGCAGATAGAACCAAAATTTCAAATGTATTTTGTACAGGTTTAGAAGCCCTACTTGCACAGCAAAAATTGAGGAGATACCTCTTGTAGTTTTTTTTTTTTTTTTTCCTACAATTTCACTTTTTAATTTTTCACTAGCCATTGGAAATCCATTAAGAGAGCTGAGGCTGACTGGCTAGAGCATTGTGTTTAAAAGTGAACTCATGCCTGAATTCATGTTTATTTGACAGGAGAAGCCCCTATTTAGTGTAGTTTGCACATTCTTTTACTTCTAAGGTAGAAATATATAGTTGGTCTAAAAGTGCAGTAGAGCCTCTGAAACGCAAAATGCACGCATAAAAAAAAATAAAATGCTTATAACTCTGGAATTGAAGCAGATAGAACCAAAATTCCAAATGTATTTTGTACAGGTTTAGAAGCCCTACTGGCACAGCAAAAATGGAGGAGATACCTCTTGTAGTTTTTTCACAATTTCACTTTTAAATTTTTTACTACCCATTGGAAATACATTAAGAGAGCTTAGGCTGCACTGGCTAGAGCATTGTGTTTAAAAGTGAACTCATGCCTGAATTCATGTTTATTTGACAGGAGAAGCCCCTGTATGGTGTAGTTTGCACATTCTTTTACTTCTAAGGTAGAATTATATAGTTGGTCTAAAAGTACAGTACAGCCTCTGAAACGCAAAATGCACGCATAAAAAAATAAAAATGCTTATAACTTTGGAATAGAAGAACCAAAATTCCAAATGTATTTTGTACAGGTTTAGAAGCCCTACTTGCACAGCAAAAATTGAGGAGATACCTCTTGTAGTTTTTTCACAATTTCACTTTTTAGTTCTTCACTAGCCATTGGAAATGCATTAAGAGAGCTTAGGCTGCACTGGCTAGAGCATTTTGTTTAAAAGTGAACTCATGCCTGAAGTCATGTTTATTTGACAGGAGAAGCCCCTGTATAGTGTAATTTGCTTATTCTTTTACTTCTAAGGTAGAATTATATAGTTGGTCTAAAAGTGCAGTACAGCCTCTGAAACGCAAAATGCACGCATAAAAAAATAAAATGCTTATACTTTGGAATAGAAGAACCAAAATTCCAAATGTATTTTGTACAGGTTTAGAAGCCCTACTTGCACAGCAAAAATTGAGGAGATACCTCTTGTAATTTTTTTTTTTTTTTTTCACAGTCACTTTTAAATTTTTTACTACCCATGGAAATACATTAAGAGAGCTTAGGCTGACTGGCTAGAGCATTGTGTTTAAAAGTGAACTCATGCCTGAATTCATGTTTATTTGACAGGAGAAGCCCCTGTATAGTGTAGTTTGCACATTCTTTTACTTCTAAGGTAGAATTATATAGTTGGTCTAAAAGTACAGTACAGCCTCTGAAACGCAAAATGCACGCATAAAAAAATAAAATGCTTATAACTTTGGAATAGAAGAACCAAAATTCCAAATGTATTTTGTACAGGTTTAGAAGCCCTACTTGCACAGCAAAAATTGAGGAGATACCTTTTGTATTTTTTTTTTTTTTTTTTTCCCACAATTTCACTTTTTAATTTTTCACTACCCTTTGGAAATACATTAAGAGAGCTTAGGATGCACTGGCTAGAGCATTGTGTTTAAAAGTGAACTCATGCCTGAATTAATGTTTATTTGACAGGAGAAGCCCCTGTATAGTGTAGTTTGCACATTCTTTTACTTCTAAGGTAGAATTATATAGTTGTTCTTAAAGTACAGTACAGCCTCTGAAACGCAAAATGCACGCATAAAAAAATAAAATGCTTATAACTTTGGAATAGAAGCAGATAGAACCAAAATTCCAAATGTATTTTGTACAGGTTTAGAAGCCCTACTTGAACAGAAAAAATTGAGGAGATACCTCTTGTAGTTTTTTTTTTTTTTTTTCCTACAATTTCACTTTTTAATTTTTCACTAGCCATTGGAAATCCATTAAGAGAGCTTAGGCTGACTGGCTAGAGCATTGTGTTTAAAAGTGAACTCATGCCTGAATTCATGTTTATTTGACAGGAGAAGCCCCTGTATAGTGTAGTTTGCACATTCTTTTACTTCTAAGGTAGAATTATATAGTTGGTCTAAAAGTACAGTACAGCCTCTGAAACGCAAAATGCACGCATAAAAAAATAAAATGCTTATAACTTTGGAATAGAAGAACCAAAATTCCAAATGTATTTTGTACAGGTTTAGAAGTCCTACTTGCACAGCAAAAATTGAGGAGATACCTCTTGTAGTTTTTTCACAATTTCACTTTTAAATTTTTTACTACCCATTGGAAATACATTAAGAGAGCTTAGGCTGCACTGGCTAGAGCATTGTGTTTAAAAGTGAACTCATGCCTGAATTCATGTTTATTTGACAGGAGAAGCCCCTATTTAGTGTAGTTTGCACATTCTTTTACTTCTAAGGTAGAATTATATAGTTGGTCTAAAAGTGCAGTACAGCCTCTGAAACGCAAAATGCACGCATAAAAAAATAAAATGCTTATAGCTTTGGAATAGAAGCAGATAGAACCAAAATTCCAAATGTATTTTGTACAGGTTTAGAAGCCCTACTTGAACAGAAAAAATTGAGGAGATACCTCTTGTAGTTTTTTTTTTTTTTTTTCCCCTACAATTTCACTTTTTAATTTTTCACTAGCCATTGGAAATCCATTAAGAGAGCTGAGGCTGAACTTGCTAGAGAATGGTGTGTAAAAGTGAATTCATGCCTGAATTCATGTTTACTTGACAGGAGAAGCCCCTATATGGTGTAGTTTGCACATTCTTTTACTTCTAAGGTAGAATTATATAGTTGATCTAAAAGTGCAGTACAGCCTCTGAAACGCAAAATGCACGCATAAAAAAAATAAAATGCTTATAACTTTGGAATTGAAGCAGATAGAACCAAAATTCCAAATGTATTTTGTACAGGTTTAGAAGCCCTACTTGCACAGCAAAAATTGAGGAGATACCTCTTGTAGTTTTTTCACAATTTCACTTTTTAGTTCTTCACTAGCCATTGGAAATGCATTAAGAGAGCTTAGGCTGCACTGACTAGAGCATTGTGTTTAAAAGTGAACTCATGCCTGAATTCATGTTTATTTGACAGGGGAAGCCCCTGTATAGTTTAGTTTGCACATTCTTTTACTTCTAAGGTAGAATTATGTAGTTGGTCTAAAAGTGCAGTACAGCCTCTGAAACGCAAAATGCACGCATAAAAAAATAAAAGGCTTATAACTTTGGAATAGAAGCAGATAGAACCAAAATTCCAAATATATTTTGTACAGGTTTAGAAGCCCTACTTGCACAGCAAAAATTGAGGAGGTACCTCTTGTAGTTTTTTCACAAATTTCACTTTTTAATTTTGCACTACCCATTGGAAATACATTAAGAGAGCTTAGGGAGCACTGGCTACAGCATTGTGTTTAAAAGTGAACTCATGCCTGAATTCATGTTTATTTGACAGGGGAAGCCCCTGTATAGTTTAGTTTGCACATTCTTTTACTTCTAAGGTAGAATTATATAGTTGGTCTAAAAGTGCAGAACAGCCTCTAAAATGCAAAATGCACGCATAAAAAAATTAAAATGCTTATAACTTTGGAATAGAATCAGATAGAACCAAAATTCCAAATGTATTTTGTACAGGTTTAGAAGCCCTACTTGCACAGCAAAAATTGAGGAGATACCTCTTGTAGTTTTTTTTTTTTTTTTTTTTTTCCTACAATTTCACTTTTTAATTTTTCACTAGCCATTGGAAATCCATTAAGAGAGCTTAGGCTGCACTGGCTAGAGCATTTTGTTTAAAAGTGAACTCATGCCTGAATTCATGTTTATTTGACAGGAGAAGCCCCTGTATAGTGTAGTTTGCACATTCTTTTACTTCTAAGGTAGAATTATATAGTTGGTCTAAAAGTGCAGTACAGCCTCTGAAACGCAAAATGCACGCATAAAAAAATAAAATGCTTATAACTTTGGAATAGAAGCAGATAGAACCAAAATTCCAAATGTATTTTGTACAGGTTTAGAAGCCCTACTTGCACAGCAAAAATTGAGGAGATACCTCTTGTAATTTTTTTTTTTTTTTTTTTTCACAATTTCACTTTTTAATTTTGCACTACCCATTGGAAATACATTAAGAGAGCTTAGGGAGCACTGGCTAGAGCATTGTGTTTAAAAGTGAACTCATGCCTGAATTCATGTTTATTTGACAGGAGAAGCCCCTGTATAGTTTAGTTTGCACATTCTTTTACTTCTAAGGTAGAATTATATAGTTGGTCTAAAAGTACAGTACAGCCTCTGAAACGCAAAATGCACGCATAAAAAAATAAAATGCTTATACTTTGGAATAGACGCAGATAGAACCATAATTTCAAATGTATTTTGTACATGTTTAGAAGCCCTACTTGCACAGCAAAAATTGAGGAGATACCTCTTGTAGTTTTTTTTTTTTTTTTTTTCCTACAATTTCACTTTTTAATTTTTCACTAGCCATTGGAAATCCATTAAGAGAGCTTAGGCTGACTGGCTAGAGCATTGTGTTTAAAAGTGAACTCATGCCTGAATTCATGTTTATTTGACAGGAGAAGCCCCTGTATAGTGTAGTTTGCACATTCTTTTACTTCTAAGATAGAATTATATAGTTGGTCTAAAAGTACAGTACAGCCTCTGAAACGCAAAATGCACGCATAAAAAAATAAAATGCTTATAACTTTGGAATAGAAGAACCAAAATTCCAAATGTATTTTGTACAGGTTTAGAAGCCCTACTTGCACAGCAAAAATTGAGGAGATACCTCTTGTAGTTTTTTCACAATTTCACTTTTAAATTTTTTACTACCCATTGGAAATACATTAAGAGAGCTTAGGCTGACTGGCTAGAGCATTGTGTTTAAAAGTGAACTCATGCCTGAATTCATGTTTATTTGACAGGAGAAGCCCCTATTTAGTGTAGTTTGCACATTCTTTTACTTCTAAGGTAGAAATATATAGTTGGTCTAAAAGTACAGTACAGCCTCTGAAACGCAAAATGCACGCATAAAAAAATAAAATGCTTATAACTTTGGAATAGAAGAACCAAAATTCCAAATGTATTTTGTACATGTTTAGAAGCCCTACTTGCACAGCAAAAATTGAGGAGATACCTCTTGTAGTTTTTTCACAATTTCACTTTTAAATTTTTTACTACCCATTGGAAATACATTAAGAAAGCTTAGGCTGACTGGCTAGAGCATTGTGTTTAAAAGTGAACTCATGCCTGAATTCATGTTTATTTGACAGGAGAAGCCCCTGTATGGTGTAGTTTGCACATTCTTTTACTTCTAAGGTACAATTATATAGTTGGTCTAAAAGTACAGTACAGCCTCTGAAACGCAAAATGCACGCATAAAAAAAAAAGCTTATAACTTTGGAATAGAAGCAGATAGAACCAAAATTCCAAATGTATTTTGTACAGGTTTAGAAGCCCAACTTGAACAGAAAGAATTGAGGAGATACCTCTTGTAGTTTTTTTTTTTTTTTTTCCTACAATTTCACTTTTTAATTTTTCACTAGCCATTGGAAATGCATTAAGAGAGCTTAGGCTGCACTGACTAGAGCATTGTGTTTAAAAGTGAACTCATGCCTGAATTCATGTTTATTTGACAGGAGAAGCCCCTGTATAGTGTAGTTTGCACATTCTTTTACTTCTAAGGTAGAATTATATAGTTGGTCTAAAAGTACAGTACAGCCTCTGAAACGCAAAATGCACGCATAAAAAAATAAAATGCTTATAACTTTGGAATAGAAGAACCAAAATTCCAAATGTATTTTGTACAGGTTTAGAAGCCCTACTTGCACAGCAAAAATTGAGGAGATACCTCTTGTAGTTTTTTTTTTTTTTTTCCCACAATTTCACTTTTTAATTTTTTACTACCCATTGGAAATACATTAAGAGAGCTTAGGCTGCACTGGCTAGAGCATTTTGTTTAAAAGTGAACTCATGCCTGAATTCATGTTTATTTGACAGGAGAAGCCCCTGTATAGTGTAGTTTGCACATTCTTTTACTTCTAAGGTAGAATTATATAGTTGGTCTAAAAGTACAGTACAGCCTCTGAAACGCAAAATGCACGCATAAAAAAATAAAATGCTTATAACTTTGGAATAGAAGCAGATAGAACCAAAATTCCAAATGTATTTTGTACAGGTTTAGAAGCCCTACTTGAACAGAAAAAATTGAGGAGATACCTCTTGTAGTTTTTTTTTTTTTTTTTCCTACAATTTCACTTTTTAATTTTTCACTAGCCATTGGAAATCCATTAAGAGAGCTTAGGCTGACTGGCTAGAGCATTGTGTTTAAAAGTGAACTCATGCCTGAATTCATGTTTATTTGACAGGAGAAGCCCCTGTATAGTGTAGTTTGCACATTCTTTTACTTCTAAGGTAGAATTATATAGTTGGTCTAAAAGTACAGTACAGCCTCTGAAACGCAAAATGCACGCATAAAAAAATAAAATGCTTATAACTTTGGAATGGACGCAGATAGAACCAAAATTCCAAATGTATTTTGTACAGGTTTAGAAGCCCTACTTGCACAGCAAAAATTGAGGAGATACCTCTTGTAGTTTTTTCACAATTTCACTTTTAAATTTTTTACTACCCATTGGAAATACATTAAGAGAGCTTAGGCTGACTGGCTAGAGCATTGTGTTTAAAAGTGAACTCATGCCTGAATTCATGTTTATTTGACAGGAGAAGCCCCTATTTAGTGTAGTTTGCACATTCTTTTACTTCTAAGGTAGAAATATATAGTTGGTCTAAAAGTACAGTACAGCCTCTGAAACGCAAAATGCACGCATAAAAAAATAAAATGCTTATAACTTTGGAATAGAAGAACCAAAATTCCAAATGTATTTTGTACAGGTTTAGAAGCCCTACTTGCACAGCAAAAATTGAGGAGATACCTCTTGTAGTTTTTTCACAATTTCACTTTTAAATTTTTTACTACCCATTGGAAATACATTAAGAGAGCTTAGGCTGACTGGCTAGAGCATTGTGTTTAAAAGTGAACTCATGCCTGAATTCATGTTTATTTGACAGGAGAAGCCCCTATTTAGTGTAGTTTGCACATTCTTTTACTTCTAAGGTAGAAATATATAGTTGGTCTAAAAGTACAGTACAGCCTCTGAAACGCAAAATGCACGCATAAAAAAATAAAATGCTTATAACTTTGGAATAGAAGCAGATAGAACCAAAATTCCAAATGTATTTTGTACAGGTTTAGAAGCCCTACATGCACAGCAAAAATTGAGGAGATACCTCTTGTAGTTTTTTCACAATTTCACTTTTTAATTTTGCACTACCCATTGGAAATACATTAAGAGAGCTTAGGCTGCACTGGCTAGAGCATTGTGTTTAAAAGTGAACTCATGCCTGAATTCATGTTTATTTGACAGGAGAAGCCCCTGTATAGTGTAGTTTGCACATTCTTTTACTTCTAAGGTAGAATTATATAGTTGGTCTAAAAGTACAGTACAGCCTCTGAAACGCAAAATGCACGCATAAAAAAATAAAATGCTTATAACTTTGGAATAGAAGAACCAAAATTCCAAATGTATTTTGTACAGGTTTAGAAGCCCTACTTGCACAGCAAAAATTGAGGAGATACCTCTTGTAGTTTTTTCACAATTTCACTTTTTAATTTTTCACTAGCCATTGGAAATCCATTAAGAGAGCTGAGGCTGCACTGGCTAGAGCATTTTGTTTAAAAGTGAACTCATGCCTGAATTCATGTTTATTTGACAGGAGAAGCCCCTGTATAGTGTAGTTTGCACATTGTTTTACTTCTAAGGTAGAATTATATAGTTGATCTAAAAGTGCAGTACAGCCTCTGAAACGCAAAATGCACGCATAAAAAAATAAAAATGCTTATAACTTTGGAATAGAAGAACCAAAATTCCAAATGTATTTTGTACAGGTTTAGAAGCCCTACTTGCACAGCAAAAATTGAGGAGATACCTCTTGTAATTATTATTATTTTTTTTTTTTCACAGTCACTTTTTAATTTTTCACTACCCTTGGAAATACATTAAGAGAGCTTAGGCTGCACTGGCTAGAGCATTTTGTTTAAAAGTGAACTCATGCCTGAATTCATGTTTATTTGACAGAAGAAGCCCCTGTATAGTGTAGTTTGCACATTCTTTTACTTCTAAGGTAGAATTATATAGTTGATCTAAAAGTGCAGTACAGCCTCTGAAACGCAAAATGCACGCATAAAAAAATAAAATGCTTATAGCTTTGGAATAGAAGGAGATAGAACCAAAATTCCAAACGTATTTTGTACAGGTTTAGAAGCCCTACTTGAACAGAAAGAATTGAGGAGATACCTCTTGTAGTTTTTTTTTTCTCCACAATTTCACTTTTTAGTTCTTCACTAGCCATTGGAAATGCATTAAGAGAGCTTAGGCTGCACTGACTAGAGCATTGTGTTTAAAAGTGAACTCATGCCTGAATTCATGTTTATTTGACAGGAGAAGCCCCTGTATAGTGTAGTTTGCACATTCTTTTACTTCTAAGGTAGAATTATATAGTTGGTCTAAAAGTACAGTACAGCCTCTGAAACGCAAAATGCACGCATAAAAAAATAAAATGCTTATAACTTTGGAATAGAAGAACCAAAATTCCAAATGTATTTTGTACAGGTTTAGAAGCCCTACTTGCACAGCAAAAATTGAGGAGATACCTCTTGTAGTTTTTTCACAATTTCACTTTTAAATTTTTTACTACCCATTGGAAATACATTAAGAGAGCTTAGGCTGCACTGGCTAGAGCATTGTGTTTAAAAGTGAACTCATGCCTGAATTCATGTTTATTTGACAGGAGAAGCCCCTGTATAGTGTAGTTTGCACATTCTTTTACTTCTAAGGTAGAATTATATAGTTGGTCTAAAAGTACAGTACAGCCTCTGAAACGCAAAATGCACGCATAAAAAAATAAAATGCTTATAACTTTGGAATAGAAGAACCAAAATTCCAAATGTATTTTGTACATGTTTAGAAGCCCTACTTGCACAGCAAAAATTGAGGAGATACCTCTTGTAGTTTTTTCACAATTTCACTTTTTAAATTTTCCACTATCCATTGGAAATGCATTAAGAGAGCTTAGGCTGCACTGGCTAGAGCATTGTGTTTAAAAGTGAACTCATGCCTGAATTCATGTTTATTTGACAGGAGAAGCCCCTGTATAGTGTAGTTTGCACATTCTTTTACTTCTAAGGTAGAATTATATAGTTGGTCTAAAAGTGCAGTACAGCCTCTGAAACGCAAAATGCACGCATAAAAAAATAAAATGCTTATAACTTTGGAATAGAAGCAGATAGAACCAAAATTCCAAATGTATTTTGTACAGGTTTAGAAGCCCAACTTGAACAGAAAGAATTGAGGAGATACCTCTTGTAGTTTTTTTTTCTCCACAATTTCACTTTTTAGTTCTTCACTAGCCATTGGAAATGCATTAAGAGAGCTTAGGCTGCACTGACTAGAGCATTGTGTTTAAAAGTGAACTCATGCCTGAATTCATGTTTATTTGACAATAGAAGCCCCTGTATAGTGTAGTTTGCACATTCTTTTACTTCTAAGGTAGAATTATATAGTTGGTCTAAAAGTACAGTACAGCCTCTGAAACGCAAAATGCACGCATAAAAAAATAAAATGCTTATAACTTTGGAATAGAAGAACCAAAATTCAAAATGTATTTTGTACAGGTTTAGAAGCCCTACTGGCACAGCAAAAATTGAGGAGATACCTCTTGTAGTTTTTTTTTCTCCACAATTTCACTTTTTAGTTCTTCACTAGCCATTGGAAATACATTAAGAGAGCTTAGGCTGCACTGGCTAGAGCATTTTGTTTAAAAGTGAACTCATGCCTGAATTCATGTTTATTTGACAGGAGAAGCCCCTGTATAGTGTAGTTTGCACATTGTTTTACTTCTAAGGTAGAATTATATAGTTGATCTAAAAGTGCAGTACAGCCTCTGAAACGCAAAATGCACGCATAAAAAAATAAAATGCATATAACTTTGGAATAGAAGCAGATAGAATGTATTTTGTACAGGTTAGAAGCCCTACTTGAACAGAAAAAATTGAGGAGATACCTCTTGTAGTTTTTTTTTTTTTTTCCTACAATTTCACTTTTTAATTTTTCACTAGCCATTGGAAATCCATTAAGAGAGCTTAGGCTGCACTGGCTAGAGCATTTTGTTTAAAAGTGAACTCATGCCTGAATTCATGTTTATTTGACAATAGAAGCCCCTGTATAGTGTAGTTTGCACATTCTTTTACTTCTAAGGTAGAATTATATAGTTGGTCTAAAAGTACAGTACAGCCTCTGAAACGCAAAATGCACGCATAAAAAAATAAAATGCTTATAACTTTGGAATAGAAGAACCAAAATTCCAAATGTATTTTGTACAGGTTTAGAAGCCCTACTTGCACAGCAAAAATTGAGGAGATACCTCTTGTAGTTTTTTCACAATTTCACTTTTAAATTTTTTACTACCCATTGGAAATACATTAAGAGAGCTTAGGCTGACTGGCTAGCGCATTGTGTTTAAAAGTGAACTCATGCCTGAATTCATGTTTATTTGACAGGAGAAGCCCCTATTTAGTGTAGTTTGCACATTGTTTTACTTCTAAGGTAGAAATATATAGTTGGTCTAAAAGTACAGTACAGCCTCTGAAACGCAAAACGCACGCATAAAAAAAATAAAATGCTTATAACTTTGGAATAGAAGAACCAAAATTCCAAATGTATTTTGTACAGGTTTAGAAGCCCTACTTGCACAGCAATAATTGAGGAGATACCTCTTGTAGATTTTTCACAATTTCACTTTTAAATTTTTTACTACCCATTGGAAATACATTAAGAGAGCTTAGGCTGACTGGCTAGAGCATTGTGTTTAAAAGTGAACTCATGCCTGAATTCATGTTTATTTGACAGGAGAAGCCCCTATTTAGTGTAGTTTGCACATTCTTTTACTTCTAAGGTAGAATTATATAGTTGGTCTTAAAGTACAGTACAGCCTCTGAAACGCAAAATGCACGCATAAAAAAATAAAATGCTTATAACTTTGGAATAGAAGCAGATAGAACCAAAATTCCAAATGTATTTTGTACAGGTTTAGAAGCCCAACTTGAACAGAAAGAATTGAGGAGATACCTCTTGTAGTTTTTTTTTTTTCTCCACAATTTCACTTTTTAGTTCTTCACTAGCCATTGGAAATGCATTAAGAGAGCTTAGGCTGCACTGACTAGAGCATTGTGTTTAAAAGTGAACTCATGCCTGAATTCATGTTTATTTGACAGGAGAAGCCCCTGTATAGTGTAGTTTGCACATTCTTTTACTTCTAAGGTAGAATTATATAGTTGATCTAAAAGTGCAGTACAGCCTCTGAAACGCAAAATGCACGCATAAAAAAAATAAAATGC
Source organism: Paratrypauchen microcephalus (assembly GCA_036785185.1). Lineage (NCBI taxonomy): Eukaryota > Metazoa > Chordata > Actinopteri > Gobiiformes > Gobiidae > Paratrypauchen > Paratrypauchen microcephalus. The sequence goes on from JAVJIX010000046.1 coordinate 542,917, forward strand.
TTATAACTTTGGAATTGAAGCAGATAGAACCAAAATTCCAAATGTATTTTGTACAGGTTTAGAAGCCCTACTTGCACAGCAAAAATTGAGGAGATACCTCTTGTAGTTTTTTCACAATTTCACTTTTTAGTTCTTCACTAGCCATTGGAAATGCATTAAGAGAGCTTAGGCTGCACTGACTAGAGCATTGTGTTTAAAAGTGAACTCATGCCTGAATTCATGTTTATTTGACAGGAGAAGCCCCTGTATAGTGTAATTTGCTTATTCTTTTACTTCTAAGGTAGAATTATATAGTTGGTCTAAAAGTGCAGTACAGCCTCTGAAACGCAAAATGCACGCATAAAAAAATAAAAATGCTTATAACTTTGGAATATAAGAACCAAAATTCCAAATGTATTTTGTACAGGTTTAGAAGCCCTACTTGCACAGCAAAAATTGAGGAGATACCTCTTGTAATTTTTTTTTTTTTTTTTTTCACAGTCACTTTAAAATTTTTCACTACCCTTTGGAAATACATTAAGAGAGCTTAGGCTGCACTGGCTAGAGCATTTTGCTTAAAAGTGAACTCATGCCTGAATTCATGTTTATTTGACAGGAGAAGCCCCTGTATAGTGTAGTTTGCTTATTCTTTTACTTCTAAGGTAGAATTATATAGTTGGTCTAAAAGTGCAGTACAGCCTCTGAAACGCAAAATGCACGCATAAAAAAATAAAATGCTTATAGCTTTGGAATAGAAGAACCAAAATTCCAAATGTATTTTGTACAGGTTTAGAAGCCCTACTTGAACAGAAAAAATTGAGGAGATACCTCTTGTAGTTTTTTTTTTTTTTTTCCCTACAATTTCACTTTTTAATTTTTCACTAGCCATTGGAAATCCATTAAGAGAGCTGAGGCTGAACTTGCTAGAGCATTGTGTCTAAAAGTGAACTCATGCCTGAAGTCATGTCTATTTGACAGGAGAAGCCCCTATATAGTGTAGTTTGCACATTCTTTTACTTCTAAGGTAGAATTATATAGTTGGTCTAAAAGTGCAGTACAGCCTCTGAAACGCAAAATGCACGCATAAAAAAATCAAATGCTTATAACTTTGGAATAGAAGCAGATAGAACCAAGATTCCAAATGTATTTTGTACAGGTTTAGAAGCCCTACTTGCACAGCAAAAATTGAGCTGATAGCTCTTGTAGTTTTTTCACAATTTCACTTTTTAATTTGTCACTAACCTTGGAAATCCATTAAGAGAGCTTAGGCTGATTGGCTAGAGCATTGTGTTTAAAAGTGAACTCATGCCTGAATTCATGTTTATTTGACAGGAGAAGCCCCTGTATAGTGTAGTTTGCACATTCTTTTACTTCTAAGGTAGAATTATATAGTTGGTCTAAAAGTACAGTACAGCCTCTGAAATGCAAAATGCACGCATAAAAAAATAAAAATGCTTATAACTTTGGAATAGAAGAACCAAAATTCCAAATGTATTTTGTACAGGTTTAGAAGCCCTACTTGCACAGCAAAAATTGAGGAGATACCTCTTGTAGTTTTTTCACAATTTCACTTTTAAATTTTTTACTACCCATGGAAATACATTAAGAGAGCTTAGGCTGCACTGGCTAGAGCATTTTGTTTAAAAGTGAACTCATGCCTGAATTCATGTTTATTTGACAGGAGAAGCCCCTGTATAGTGTAATTTGCTTATTCTTTTACTTCTAAGGTAGAATTATATAGTTGGTCTAAAAGTGCAGTACAGCCTCTGAAACGCAAAATGCACGCATAAAAAAATAAAATGCTTATAACTTTGGAATAGAAGAACCAAAATTCCAAATGTATTTTGTACAGGTTTAGAAGCCCTACTTGCACAGCAAAAATTGAGGAGATACCTCTTGTAGTTTTTTTTTTTTTTTTTTTTCCTACAATTTCACTTTTTAATTTTCCACTACCCTTGGAAATACATTAAGAGAGCTTAGGCTGCACTGGCTAGAGCATTTTGTTTAAAAGTGAACTCATGCCTGAATTCATGTTTATTTGACAGGAGAAGCCCCTATTTCGTGTAGTTTGCACATTGTTTTACTTCTAAGGTAGAATTATATAGTTGGTCTAAAAGTGCAGTACAGCCTCTAAAACGCAAAATGCACGCATAAAAAAATAAAATGCTTATAGCTTTGGAATAGAAGCAGATAGAACCAAAATTCCAAATGTATTTTGTACAGGTTTAGAAGCCCAACTTGAACAGAAAGAATTGAGGAGATACCTCTTGTAGTTTTTTTTTTCTCCACAATTTCACTTTTTAGTTCTTCACTAGCCATTGGAAATGCATTAAGAGAGCTTAGGCTGCACTGACTAGAGCATTGTGTTTAAAAGTGAACTCATGCCTGAATTCATGTTTATTTGACAATAGAAGCCCCTGTATAGTGTAGTTTGCACATTCTTTTACTTCTAAGGTAGAATTATATAGTTGGTCTAAAAGTACAGTACAGCCTCTGAAACGCAAAATGCACGCATAAAAAAATAAAATGCTTATACTTTGGAATAGAAGAACCAAAATTCAAAATGTATTTTGTACAGGTTTAGAAGCCCTACTGGCACAGCAAAAATTGAGGAGATACCTCTTGTAGTTTTTTCACAATTTCACTTTTTAATTTTTCACTAGCCATTGGAAATCCATTAAGAGAGCTTAGGCTGCACTGGCTAGAGCATTTTGTTTAAAAGTGAACTCATGCCTGAATTCATGTTTATTTGACAGGAGAAGCCCCTGTATAGTGTAGTTTGCACATTCTTTTACTTCTAAGGTAGAATTATATAGTTGGTCTAAAAGTGCAGTACAGCCTCTGAAACGCAAAATGCACGCATAAAAAAATAAAATGCTTATAACTTTGGAATAGAAGAACCAAAATTCCAAATGTATTTTGTACAGGTTTAGAAGCCCTACTTGCACAGCAAAAATTGAGGAGATACCTCTTGTAGTTTTTTTTTGTTTTTTCCTACAATTTCACTTTTTAATTTTTCACTAGCCATTGGAAATCCATTAAGAGAGCTGAGGCTGCACTGGCTAGAGCATTTTGTTTAAAAGTGAACTCATGCCTGAATTTATGTTTCTTTGACAGGAGAAGCCCCTGTATAGTGTAGTTTGCTTATTCTTTTACTTCTAAGGTAGAATTATATAGTTGGTCTAAAAGTGCAGTACAGCCTCTTAAACGCAAAATGCACGCATAAAAAAGTAAAATGCTTATAACTTTGGAATTGAAGCAGATAGAACCAAAATTCCAAATGTATTTTGTACAGGTTTAGAAGCCCTACTTGCACAGCAAAAATTGAGGAGATACCTCTTGTAGTTTTTTCACAATTTCACTTTTAAATTTTTTACTACCCATTGGAAATACATTAAGAGAGCTTAGGCTGACTGGCTAGAGCATTGTGTTTAAAAGTGAACTCATGCCTGAATTCATGTTTATTTGACAGGAGAAGCCCCTATTTAGTGTAGTTTGCACATTCTTTTACTTCTAAGGTAGAAATATATAGTTGGTCTAAAAGTACAGTACAGCCTCTGAAACGCAAAATGCACGCATAAAAAAATAAAATGCTTATAACTTTGGAATAGAAGAACCAAAATTCCAAATGTATTTTGTACAGGTTTAGAAGCCCTACTTGCACAGCAAAAATTGAGGAGATACCTCTTGTAGTTTTTTCACAATTTCACTTTTAAATTTTTTACTACCCATTGGAAATACATTAAGAGAGCTGAGGCTGCACTGGCTAGAGCATTGTGTTTAAAAGTGAACTCATGCCTGAATTCATGTTTATTTGACAGGAGAAGCCCCTATTTAGTGTAGTTTGCACATTCTTTTACTTCTAAGGTAGAAATATATAGTTGGTCTAAAAGTACAGTACAGCCTCTGAAACGCAAAATGCACGCATAAAAAAATAAAATGCTTATAACTTTGGAATAGAAGAACCAAAATTCCAAATGTATTTTGTACAGGTTTAGAAGCCCTACTTGCACAGCAAAAATTGAGGAGATACCTCTTGTAGTTTTTTCACAATTTCACTTTTAAATTTTTTACTACCCATTGGAAATACATTAAGAGAGCTTAGGCTGACTGGCTAGAGCATTGTGTTTAAAAGTGAACTCATGCCTGAATTCATGTTTATTTGACAGGAGAAGCCCCTATTTAGTGTAGTTTGCACATTCTTTTACTTCTAAGGTAGAAATATATAGTTGGTCTAAAAGTACAGTACAGCCTCTGAAACGCAAAATGCACGCATAAAAAAATAAAATGCTTATAACTTTGGAATAGAAGAACCAAAATTCCAAATGTATTTTGTACAGGTTTAGAAGCCCTACTTGCACAGCAAAAATTGAGGAGATACCTCTTGTAGTTTTTTCTTGTAGTTTTTTCACAATTTCACTTTTAAATTTTTTACTACCCATTGGAAATACATTAAGAGAGCTTAGGCTGACTGGCTAGAGCATTGTGTTTAAAAGTGAACTCATGCCTGAATTCATGTTTATTTGACAGGAGAAGCCCCTGTATAGTGTAGTTTGCACATTCTTTTACTTCTAAGGTAGAATTATATAGTTGGTCTAAAAGTGCAGTACAGCCTCTGAAACGCAAAATGCACGCATAAAAAAAATAAAATGCTTATAACTTTGGAATTGAAGCAGATAGAACCAAAATTCCAAATGTATTTTGTACAGGTTTAGAAGCCCAACTTGAACAGAAAGAATTGAGGAGATACCTCTTGTAGTTTTTTTTTCTCCACAATTTCACTTTTTAGTTCTTCACTAGCCATTGGAAATGCATTAAGAGAGCTTAGGCTGCACTGACTAGAGCATTGTGTTTAAAAGTGAACTCATGCCTGAATTCATGTTTATTTGACAATAGAAGCCCCTGTATAGTGTAGTTTGCACATTCTTTTACTTCTAAGGTAGAATTATATAGTTGGTCTAAAAGTACAGTACAGCCTCTGAAACGCAAAATGCACGCATAAAAAAATAAAATGCTTATACTTTGGAATAGAAGAACCAAAATTCAAAATGTATTTTGTACAGGTTTAGAAGCCCTACTGGCACAGCAAAAATTGAGGAGATACCTCTTGTAGTTTTTTCACAATTTCACTTTTTAATTTTTCACTAGCCATTGGAAATCCATTAAGAGAGCTGAGGCTGCACTGGCTAGAGCATTTTGTTTAAAAGTGAACTCATGCCTGAATTCATGTTTATTTGACAGGAGAAGCCCCTGTATAGTGTAGTTTGCACATTGTTTTACTTCTAAGGTAGAATTATATAGTTGATCTAAAAGTGCAGTACAGCCTCTGAAACGCAAAATGCACGCATAAAAAAATAAAAATGCTTATAACTTTGGAATAGAAGAACCAAAATTCCAAATGTATTTTGTACAGGTTTAGAAGCCCTACTTGCACAGCAAAAATTGAGGAGATACCTCTTGTAATTTTTTTTTTTTTTTTTTTTCACAGTCACTTTTTAATTTTTCACTACCCTTTGGAAATACATTAAGAGAGCTTAGGCTGCACTGGCTAGAGCATTTTGTTTAAAAGTGAACTCATGCCTGAATTCATGTTTATTTGACAGGAAAAGCCCCTGTATAGTGTAGTTTGCTTATTCTTTTACTTCTAAGGTAGAATTATATAGTTGATCTAAAAGTGCAGTACAGCCTCTGAAACGCAAAATGCACGCATAAAAAAAATAAAATGCTTATAACTTTGGAATTGAAGCAGATAGAACCAAAATTCCAAATGTATTTTGTACAGGTTTAGAAGCCCAACTTGAACAGAAAGAATTGAGGAGATACCTCTTGTAGTTTTTTTTTTCTCCACAATTTCACTTTTTAGTTCTTCACTAGCCATTGGAAATGCATTAAGAGAGCTTAGGCTGCACTGACTAGAGCATTGTGTTTAAAAGTGAACTCATGCCTGAATTCATGTTTATTTGACAATAGAAGCCCCTGTATAGTGTAGTTTGCACATTCTTTTACTTCTAAGGTAGAATTATATAGTTGGTCTAAAAGTACAGTACAGCCTCTGAAACGCAAAATGCACGCATAAAAAAATAAAATGCTTATAACTTTGGAATAGAAGAACCAAAATTCCAAATGTATTTTGTACAGGTTTAGAAGCCCTACTGGCACAGCAAAAATTGAGGAGATACCTCTTGTAGTTTTTTCACAATTTCACTTTTTAATTTTTCACTAGCCATTGGAAATCCATTAAGAGAGCTGAGGCTGCACTGGCTAGAGCATTTTGTTTAAAAGTGAACTCATGCCTGAATTCATGTTTATTTGACAGGAGAAGCCCCTGTATAGTGTAGTTTGCACATTGTTTTACTTCTAAGGTAGAATTATATAGTTGATCTAAAAGTGCAGTACAGCCTCTGAAACGCAAAATGCACGCATAAAAAAATAAAAATGCTTATAACTTTGGAATAGAAGAACCAAAATTCCAAATGTATTTTGTACAGGTTTAGAAGCCCTACTTGCACAGCAAAAATTGAGGAGATACCTCTTGTAATTTTTTTTTTTTTTTTCACAGTCACTTTTAAATTTTTTACTACCCATGGAAATACATTAAGAGAGCTTAGGCTGACTGGCTAGAGCATTGTGTTTAAAAGTGAACTCATGCCTGAATTCATGTTTATTTGACAGGAGAAGCCCCTGTATAGTGTAGTTTGCTTATTCTTTTACTTCTAAGGTAGAATTATATAGTTGGTCTAAAAGTGCAGTACAGCCTCTGAAACGCAAAATGCACGCATAAAAAAATAAAATGCTTATAACTTTGGAATAGACGCAGATAGAACCAAAATTCCAAATGTATTTTGTACAGGTTTAGAAGCCCTACTTGCACAGCAAAAATTGAGGAGATACCTCTTGTAGTTTTTTCACAATTTCACTTTTAAATTTTTTACTACCCATGGAAATACATTAAGAGAGCTTAGGCTGACTGGCTAGAGCATTGTGTTTAAAAGTGAACTCATGCCTGAATTCATGTTTATTTGACAGGAGAAGCCCCTGTATAGTGTAGTTTGCTTATTCTTTTACTTCTAAGGTAGAATTATATAGTTGGTCTAAAAGTGCAGTACAGCCTCTTAAACGCAAAATGCACGCATAAAAAAAGTAAAATGCATATAACTTTGGAATAGACGCAGATAGAACCATAATTTCAAATGTATTTTGTACAGGTTTAGAAGCCCTACTTGAACAGAAAAAATTGAGGAGATACCTCTTGTAGTTTTTTTTTTTTTTCCTACAATTTCACTTTTTAATTTTTCACTAGCCATTGGAAATCCATTAAGAGAGCTTAGGCTGACTGGCTAGAGCATTGTGTTTAAAAGTGAACTCATGCCTGAATTCATGTTTATTTGACAGGAGAAGCCCCTGTATAGTGTAGTTTGCACATTCTTTTACTTCTAAGATAGAATTATATAGTTGATCTAAAAGTGCAGTACAGCCTCTGAAACGCAAAATGCACGCATAAAAAAAATAAAATGCTTATAACTTTGGAATTGAAGCAGATAGAACCAAAATTCCAAATGTATTTTGTACAGGTTTAGAAGCCCAACTTGAACAGAAAGAATTGAGGAGATACCTCTTGTAGTTTTTTTTTTCTCCACAATTTCACTTTTTAGTTCTTCACTAGCCATTGGAAATGCATTAAGAGAGCTTAGGCTGCACTGACTAGAGCATTGTGTTTAAAAGTGAACTCATGCCTGAATTCATGTTTATTTGACAATAGAAGCCCCTGTATAGTGTAGTTTGCACATTCTTTTACTTCTAAGGTAGAATTATATAGTTGGTCTAAAAGTACAGTACAGCCTCTGAAACGCAAAATGCACGCATAAAAAAATAAAATGCTTATAACTTTGGAATAGAAGAACCAAAATTCCAAATGTATTTTGTACAGGTTTAGAAGCCCTACTGGCACAGCAAAAATTGAGGAGATACCTCTTGTAGTTTTTTCACAATTTCACTTTTTAATTTTTCACTAGCCATTGGAAATCCATTAAGAGAGCTGAGGCTGCACTGGCTAGAGCATTTTGTTTAAAAGTGAACTCATGCCTGAATTCATGTTTATTTGACAGGAGAAGCCCCTGTATAGTGTAGTTTGCACATTGTTTTACTTCTAAGGTAGAATTATATAGTTGATCTAAAAGTGCAGTACAGCCTCTGAAACGCAAAATGCACGCATAAAAAAATAAAAATGCTTATAACTTTGGAATAGAAGAACCAAAATTCCAAATGTATTTTGTACAGGTTTAGAAGCCCTACTTGCACAGCAAAAATTGAGGAGATACCTCTTGTAATTTTTTTTTTTTTTTTTTCCTACAATTTCACTTTTTAATTTTTCACTAGCCATTGGAAATGCATTAAGAGAGCTTAGGCTGCACTGACTAGAGCATTGTGTTTAAAAGTGAACTCATGCCTGAATTCATGTTTATTTGACAGGAGAAGCCCCTGTATAGTGTAGTTTGCACATTCTTTTACTTCTAAGGTAGAATTATATAGTTGATCTAAAAGTGCAGTACAGCCTCTGAAACGCAAAATGCACGCATAAAAAAATAAAATGCTTATAACTTTGGAATTGAAGCAGATAGAACCAAAATTCCAAATGTATTTTGTACAGGTTTAGAAGCCCAACTTGAACAGAAAGAATTGAGGAGATACCTCTTGTAGTTTTTTTTTTCTCCACAATTTCACTTTTTAGTTCTTCACTAGCCATTGGAAATGCATTAAGAGAGCTTAGGCTGCACTGACTAGAGCATTGTGTTTAAAAGTGAACTCATGCCTGAATTCATGTTTATTTGACAATAGAAGCCCCTGTATAGTGTAGTTTGCACATTCTTTTACTTCTAAGGTAGAATTATATAGTTGGTCTAAAAGTACAGTACAGCCTCTGAAACGCAAAATGCACGCATAAAAAAATAAAATGCTTATAACTTTGGAATAGAAGAACCAAAATTCCAAATGTATTTTGTACAGGTTTAGAAGCCCTACTTGCACAGCAAAAATTGAGGAGATACCTCTTGTAGTTTTTTTTTTCACAATTTCACTTTTTAGTTCTTCACTAGCCATTGGAAATGCATTAAGAGAGCTTAGGCTGCACTGGCTAGAGCATTTTGTTTAAAAGTGAACTCATGCCTGAATTCATGTTTATTTGACAGGAGAAGCCCCTGTATAGTGTAGTTTGCACATTGTTTTACTTCTAAGGTAGAATTATATAGTTGATCTAAAAGTGCAGTACAGCCTCTGAAACGCAAAATGCACGCATAAAAAAATAAAAATGCTTATAACTTTGGAATAGAAGAACCAAAATTCCAAATGTATTTTGTACAGGTTTAGAAGCCCTACTTGCACAGCAAAAATTGAGGAGATACCTCTTGTAATTTTTTTTTTTTTTTTTTCACAATTTCACTTTTTAATTTTTCACTAGCCATTGGAAATACATTAAGAGAGCTTAGGCTGACTGGCTAGAGCATTGTGTTTAAAAGTGAACTCATGCCTGAATTCATGTTTATTTGACAGGAGAAGCCCCTGTATAGTGTAGTTTGCACATTCTTTTACTTCTAAGGTAGAATTATATAGTTGATCTAAAAGTGCAGTACAGCCTCTGAAACGCAAAATGCACGCATAAAAAAATAAAATGCTTATAACTTTGGAATTGAAGCAGATAGAACCAAAATTCCAAATGTATTTTGTACAGGTTTAGAAGCCCAACTTGAACAGAAAGAATTGAGGAGATACCTCTTGTAGTTTTTTTTTTCTCCACAATTTCACTTTTTAGTTCTTCACTAGCCATTGGAAATGCATTAAGAGAGCTTAGGCTGCACTGACTAGAGCATTGTGTTTAAAAGTGAACTCATGCCTGAATTCATGTTTATTTGACAATAGAAGCCCCTGTATAGTGTAGTTTGCACATTCTTTTACTTCTAAGGTAGAATTATATAGTTGGTCTAAAAGTACAGTACAGCCTCTGAAACGCAAAATGCACGCATAAAAAAATAAAATGCTTATAACTTTGGAATAGAAGAACCAAAATTCCAAATGTATTTTGTACAGGTTTAGAAGCCCTACTGGCACAGCAAAAATTGAGGAGATACCTCTTGTAGTTTTTTCACAATTTCACTTTTTAATTTTTCACTAGCCATTGGAAATCCATTAAGAGAGCTGAGGCTGCACTGGCTAGAGCATTTTGTTTAAAAGTGAACTCATGCCTGAATTCATGTTTATTTGACAGGAGAAGCCCCTGTATAGTGTAGTTTGCACATTGTTTTACTTCTAAGGTAGAATTATATAGTTGATCTAAAAGTGCAGTACAGCCTCTGAAACGCAAAATGCACGCATAAAAAAATAAAATGCTTATAACTTTGGAATAGAAGAACCAAAATTCCAAATGTATTTTGTACAGGTTTAGAAGCCCTACTTGTACAGCAAAAATTGAGGAGATACCTCTTGTAATTTTTTCACAATTTCACTTTTTAATTTTTTACTACCCATTGGAAATACATTACGAGAGCTTAGGCTGCACTGGCTAGAGCATTTTGTTTAAAAGTGAACTCATGCCTGAATTCATGTTTATTTGACAGGAGAAGCCCCTGTATAGTGTAGTTTGCACATTCTTTTACTTCTAAGGTAGAATTATATAGTTGGTCTAAAAGTGCAGTACAGCCTCTGAAACGCAAAATGCACGCATAAAAAAAATAAAATGCTTATAACTTTGGAATTGAAGCAGATAGAACCAAAATTCCAAATGTATTTTGTACAGGTTTAGAAGCCCAACTTGAACAGAAAGAATTGAGGAGATACCTCTTGTAGTTTTTTTTTCTCCACAATTTCACTTTTTAGTTCTTCACTAGCCATTGGAAATGCATTAAGAGAGCTTAGGCTGCACTGACTAGAGCATTGTGTTTAAAAGTGAACTCATGCCTGAATTCATGTTTATTTGACAATAGAAGCCCCTGTATAGTGTAGTTTGCACATTCTTTTACTTCTAAGGTAGAATTATATAGTTGGTCTAAAAGTACAGTACAGCCTCTGAAACGCAAAATGCACGCATAAAAAAATAAAATGCTTATAACTTTGGAATAGAAGAACCAAAATTCAAAATGTATTTTGTACAGGTTTAGAAGCCCTACTGGCACAGCAAAAATTGAGGAGATACCTCTTGTAGTTTTTTCACAATTTCACTTTTTAATTTTTCACTAGCCATTGGAAATCCATTAAGAGAGCTGAGGCTGCACTGGCTAGAGCATTTTGTTTAAAAGTGAACTCATGCCTGAATTCATGTTTATTTGACAGGAGAAGCCCCTGTATAGTGTAGTTTGCACATTGTTTTACTTCTAAGGTAGAATTATATAGTTGATCTAAAAGTGCAGTACAGCCTCTGAAACGCAAAATGCACGCATAAAAAAATAAAAATGCTTATAACTTTGGAATAGAAGAACCAAAATTCCAAATGTATTTTGTACAGGTTTAGAAGCCCTACTTGCACAGCAAAAATTGAGGAGATACCTCTTGTAATTTTTTTTTTTTTTTTTTCACAGTCACTTTTTAATTTTTCACTACCCTTTGGAAATACATTAAGAGAGCTTAGGCTGCACTGGCTAGAGCATTTTGTTTAAAAGTGAACTCATGCCTGAATTCATGTTTATTTGACAGGAGAAGCCCCTGTATAGTGTAGTTTGCTTATTCTTTTACTTCTAAGGTAGAATTATATAGTTGGTCTAAAAGTGCAGTACAGCCTCTGAAACGCAAAATGCACGCATAAAAAAGTAAAATGCATATAACTTTGGAATAGACGCAGATAGAACCAAAATTTCAAATGTATTTTGTACAGGTTTAGAAGCCCTACTTGCACAGAAAAAATTGAGGAGATACCTCTTGTAGTTTTTTTTTTTTTTTTTCCTACAATTTCACTTTTTAATTTTTCACTAGCCATTGGAAATACATTAAGAGAGCTTAGGCTGACTGGCTAGAGCATTGTGTTTAAAAGTGAACTCATGCCTGAATTCATGTTTATTTGACAGGATAAGCCCCTGTTTAGTGTAGTTTGCACATTGTTTTACTTCTAAGGTAGAAATATATAGTTGGTCTAAAAGTGCAGTACAGCCTCTGAAACGCAAAATGCACGCATAAAAAAATAAAATGCTTATAACTTTGGAATAGAAGCAGATAGAACCAAAATTTCAAATGTATTTTGTACATGTTTAGAAGCCCTACTTGCACAGCAAAAATTGAGGAGATACCTCTTGTAGTTTTTTTTTTTTTTTTTTCCTACAATTTCACTTTTTAATTTTTCACTAGCCATTGGAAATACATTAAGAGAGCTTAGGGAGCACTGGCTAGAGCATTGTGTTTAAAAGTGAACTCATGCCTGAATTCATGTTTATTTGACAGGAGAAGCCCCTGTATAGTGTAGTTTGCACATTCTTTTACTTCTAAGGTAGAATTATATAGTTGATCTAAAAGTGCAGTACAGCCTCTGAAACGCAAAATGCACGCATAAAAAAAATAAAATGCTTATAACTTTGGAATTGAAGCAGATAGAACCAAAATTCCAAATGTATTTTGTACAGGTTTAGAAGCCCAACTTGAACAGAAAGAATTGAGGAGATACCTCTTGTAGTTTTTTTTTCTCCACAATTTCACTTTTTAGTTCTTCACTAGCCATTGGAAATGCATTAAGAGAGCTTAGGCTGCACTGACTAGAGCATTGTGTTTAAAAGTGAACTCATGCCTGAATTCATGTTTATTTGACAATAGAAGCCCCTGTATAGTGTAGTTTGCACATTCTTTTACTTCTAAGGTAGAATTATATAGTTGGTCTAAAAGTACAGTACAGCCTCTGAAACGCAAAATGCACGCATAAAAAAATAAAATGCTTATACTTTGGAATAGAAGAACCAAAATTCAAAATGTATTTTGTACAGGTTTAGAAGCCCTACTGGCACAGCAAAAATTGAGGAGATACCTCTTGTAGTTTTTTCACAATTTCACTTTTTAATTTTTCACTAGCCATTGGAAATCCATTAAGAGAGCTGAGGCTGCACTGGCTAGAGCATTTTGTTTAAAAGTGAACTCATGCCTGAATTCATGTTTATTTGACAGGAGAAGCCCCTGTATAGTGTAGTTTGCACATTGTTTTACTTCTAAGGTAGAATTATATAGTTGATCTAAAAGTGCAGTACAGCCTCTGAAACGCAAAATGCACGCATAAAAAAATAAAAATGCTTATAACTTTGGAATAGAAGAACCAAAATTCCAAATGTATTTTGTACAGGTTTAGAAGCCCTACTTGCACAGCAAAAATTGAGGAGATACCTCTTGTAATTTTTTTTTTTTTTTTTTTCACAGTCACTTTTTAATTTTTCACTACCCTTTGGAAATACATTAAGAGAGCTTAGGCTGCACTGGCTAGAGCATTTTGTTTAAAAGTGAACTCATGCCTGAATTCATGTTTATTTGACAGGAGAAGCCCCTGTATAGTGTAGTTTGCACATTGTTTTACTTCTAAGGTAGAATTATATAGTTGATCTAAAAGTGCAGTACAGCCTCTGAAACGCAAAATGCACGCATAAAAAAATAAAATGCTTATAACTTTGGAATAGAAGAACCAAAATTCCAAATGTATTTTGTACAGGTTTAGAAGCCCTACTTGCACAGCAAAAATTGAGGAGATACCTCTTGTAATTTTTTTTTTTTTTTTCACAGTCACTTTTAAATTTTTTACTACCCATGGAAATACATTAAGAGAGCTTAGGCTGACTGGCTAGAGCATTGTGTTTAAAAGTGAACTCATGCCTGAATTCATGTTTATTTGACAGGAGAAGCCCCTGTATAGTGTAGTTTGCTTATTCTTTTACTTCTAAGGTAGAATTATATAGTTGGTCTAAAAGTGCAGTACAGCCTCTTAAACGCAAAATGCACGCATAAAAAAAGTAAAATGCATATAACTTTGGAATAGACGCAGATAGAACCATAATTTCAAATGTATTTTGTACAGGTTTAGAAGCCCTACTTGAACAGAAAAAATTGAGGAGATACCTCTTGTAGTTTTTTTTTTTTTTTTTTTCCTACAATTTCACTTTTTAATTTTTCACTAGCCATTGGAAATCCATTAAGAGAGCTGAGGCTGCACTGGCTAGAGCATTTTGTTTAAAAGTGAACTCATGCCTGAATTCATGTTTATTTGACAGGAGAAGCCCCTGTATAGTGTAGTTTGCACATTGTTTTACTTCTAAGGTAGAATTATATAGTTGATCTAAAAGTACAGTACAGCCTCTGAAACGCAAAATGCACGCATAAAAAAAAATAAATGCTTTTAACTTTGGAATAGAAGCAGATAGAACCAAAATTCCAAATGTATTTTGTACAGGTTTAGAAGCCCAACTTGAACAGAAAGAATTGAGGAGATACCTCTTGTAGTTTTTTTTTCTCCACAATTTCACTTTTTAGTTCTTCACTAGCCATTGGAAATGCATTAAGAGAGCTTAGGCTGCACTGACTAGAGCATTGTGTTTAAAAGTGAACTCATGCCTGAATTCATGTTTATTTGACAGGAGAAGCCCCTGTATAGTGTAGTTTGCACATTCTTTTACTTCTAAGGTAGAATTATATAGTTGGTCTAAAAGTACAGTACAGCCTCTGAAACGCAAAATGCACGCATAAAAAAATAAAATGCTTATAACTTTGGAATAGAAGCAGATAGAACCAAAATTCCAAATGTATTTTGTACAGGTTTAGAAGCCCTACTTGCACAGCAAAAATTGAGGAGATACCTCTTGTAGTTTTTTCACAATTTCACTTTTAAATTTTTTACTACCCATTGGAAATACATTAAGAGAGCTTAGGCTGACTGGCTAGAGCATTGTGTTTAAAAGTGAACTCATGCCTGAATTCATGTTTATTTGACAGGAGAAGCCCCTATTTAGTGTAGTTTGCACATTCTTTTACTTCTAAGGTAGAAATATATAGTTGGTCTAAAAGTACAGTACAGCCTCTGAAACGCAAAATGCACGCATAAAAAAATAAAATGCTTATAACTTTGGAATAGAAGAACCAAAATTCCAAATGTATTTTGTACAGGTTTAGAAGTCCTACTTGCACAGCAAAAATTGAGGAGATACCTCTTGTAGTTTTTTCACAATTTCACTTTTAAATTTTTTACTACCCATGGAAATACATTAAGAGAGCTTAGACTGACTGGCTAGAGCATTGTGTTTAAAAGTGAACTCATGCCTGAATTCATGTTTATTTGACAGGAGAAGCCCCTATTTAGTGTAGTTTGCACATTCTTTTACTTCTAAGGTAGAAATATATAGTTGGTCTAAAAGTACAGTACAGCCTCTGAAACGCAAAACGCACGCATAAAAAAAATAAAATGCTTATAACTTTGGAATTGAAGCAGATAGAACCACAATTCCAAATGTATTTTGTACAGGTTTAGAAGCCCAACTGGAACAGAAAGAATTGAGGAGATACCTCTTGTAGTTTTTTTTTTCTCCACAATTTCACTTTTTAGTTCTTCACTAGCCATTGGAAATGCATTAAGAGAGCTTAGGCTGCACTGACTAGAGCATTGTGTTTAAAAGTGAACTCATGCCTGAATTCATGTTTATTTGACAATAGAAGCCCCTGTATAGTGTAGTTTGCACATTCTTTTACTTCTAAGGTAGAATTATATAGTTGGTCTAAAAGTACAGTACAGCCTCTGAAACGCAAAATGCACGCATAAAAAAATAAAATGCTTATACTTTGGAATAGAAGAACCAAAATTCAAAATGTATTTTGTACAGGTTTAGAAGCCCTACTGGCACAGCAAAAATTGAGGAGATACCTCTTGTAGTTTTTTCACAATTTCACTTTTTAATTTTTCACTAGCCATTGGAAATCCATTAAGAGAGCTGAGGCTGCACTGGCTAGAGCATTTTGTTTAAAAGTGAACTCATGCCTGAATTCATGTTTATTTGACAGGAGAAGCCCCTGTATAGTGTAGTTTGCACATTGTTTTACTTCTAAGGTAGAATTATATAGTTGATCTAAAAGTGCAGTACAGCCTCTGAAACGCAAAATGCACGCATAAAAAAATAAAAATGCTTATAACTTTGGAATAGAAGAACCAAAATTCCAAATGTATTTTGTACAGGTTTAGAAGCCCTACTTGCACAGCACAAATTGAGGAGATACCTCTTGTAATTTTTTTTTTTTTTTTTTTTTCACAGTCACTTTTTAATTTTTCACTACCCTTTGGAAATACATTAAGAGAGCTTAGGCTGCACTGGCTAGAGCATTTTGTTTAAAAGTGAACTCATGCCTGAATTCATGTTTATTTGACAGGAGAAGCCCCTGTATAGTGTAATTTGCTTATTCTTTTACTTCTAAGGTAGAATTATATAGTTGGTCTAAAAGTGCAGTACAGCCTCTGAAACGCAAAATGCACGCATAAAAAACGTAAAATGCATATAACTTTGGAATAGACGCAGATAGAACCAAAATTCCAAATGTATTTTGTACAGGTTTAGAAGCCCAACTTGAACAGAAAGAATTGAGGAGATACCTCTTGTAGTTTTTTTTTTCTCCACAATTTCACTTTTTAGTTCTTCACTAGCCATTAGAAATGCATTAAGAGAGCTTAGGCTGCACTGACTAGAGCATTGTGTTTAAAAGTGAACTCATGCCTGAATTCATGTTTATTTGACAATAGAAGCCCCTGTATAGTGTAGTTTGCACATTCTTTTACTTCTAAGGTAGAATTATATAGTTGGTCTAAAAGTACAGTACAGCCTCTGAAACGCAAAATGCACGCATAAAAAAATAAAATGCTTATAACTTTGGAATAGAAGAACCAAAATTCCAAATGTATTTTGTACAGGTTTAGAAGCCCTACTTGCACAGCAAAAATTGAGGAGATACCTCTTGTAGTTTTTTCACAATTTCACTTTTAAATTTTTTACTACCCATTGGAAATACATTAAGAGAGCTTAGGCTGACTGGCTAGAGCATTGTGTTTAAAAGTGAACTCATGCCTGAATTCATGTTTATTTGACAGGAGAAGCCCCTATTTAGTGTAGTTTGCACATTCTTTTACTTCTAAGGTAGAAATATATAGTTGGTCTAAAAGTACAGTACAGCCTCTGAAACGCAAAATGCACGCATAAAAAAATAAAATGCTTATAACTTTGGAATAGAAGAACCAAAATTCCAAATGTATTTTGTACAGGTTTAGAAGCCCTACTTGCACAGCAAAAATTGAGGAGATACCTCTTGTAGTTTTTTCACAATTTCACTTTTAAATTTTTTACTACCCATTGGAAATACATTAAGAGAGCTTAGGCTGCACTGGCTAGAGCATTTTGTTTAAAAGTGAACTCATGCCTGAATTCATGTTTATTTGACAGGAGAAGCCCCTGTATAGTGTAGTTTGCTTATTCTTTTACTTCTAAGGTAGAATTATATAGTTGGTCTAAAAGTGCAGTACAGCCTCTGAAACGCAAAATGCACGCATAAAAAAAATAAAATGCTTATAACTTTGGAATTGAAGCAGATAGAACCAAAATTCCAAATGTATTTTGTACAGGTTTAGAAGCCCAACTTGAACAGAAAGAATTGAGGAGATACCTCTTGTAGTTTTTTTTTCTCCACAATTTCACTTTTTAGTTCTTCACTAGCCATTGGAAATGCATTAAGAGAGCTTAGGCTGCACTGACTAGAGCATTGTGTTTAAAAGTGAACTCATGCCTGAATTCATGTTTATTTGACAATAGAAGCCCCTGTATAGTGTAGTTTGCACATTCTTTTACTTCTAAGGTAGAATTATATAGTTGGTCTAAAAGTACAGTACAGCCTCTGAAACGCAAAATGCACGCATAAAAAAATAAAATGCTTATACTTTGGAATAGAAGAACCAAAATTCAAAATGTATTTTGTACAGGTTTAGAAGCCCTACTGGCACAGCAAAAATTGAGGAGATACCTCTTGTAGTTTTTTCACAATTTCACTTTTTAATTTTTCACTAGCCATTGGAAATCCATTAAGAGAGCTGAGGCTGCACTGGCTAGAGCATTTTGTTTAAAAGTGAACTCATGCCTGAATTCATGTTTATTTGACAGGAGAAGCCCCTGTATAGTGTAGTTTGCACATTGTTTTACTTCTAAGGTAGAATTATATAGTTGATCTAAAAGTGCAGTACAGCCTCTGAAACGCAAAATGCACGCATAAAAAAATAAAATGCTTATAACTTTGGAATAGAAGCAGATAGAACCAAAATTCCAAATGTATTTTGTACAGGTTTAGAAGCCCTACTTGCACAGCAAAAATTGAGGAGATACCTCTTTTTTTTTTCCCACAATTTCACTTTTTAAATTTTTTACTAACCCATGGAAATACATTAAGAGAGCTTAGGCTGACTGGCTAGAGCATTGTGTTTAAAAGTGAACTCATGCCTGAATTCATGTTTATTTGACAGGAGAAGCCCCTATTTAGTGTAGTTTGCACATTGTTTTACTTCTAAGGTAGAATTATATAGTTGGTCTAAAAGTGCAGTACAGCCTCTAAAACGCAAAATGCACGCATAAAAAAAAAAAAAATGCTTATAACTTTGGAATAGAAGAACCAAAATTCTAAATGTATTTTGTACAGGTTTAGAAGCCCTACTTGCACAGCAAAAATTGAGGAGATACCTCTTGTAATTTTTTTTTTTTTTTTTTTCACAGTCACTTTTTAATTTTTCACTACCCTTTGGAAATACATTAAGAGAGCTTAGGCTGCACTGGCTAGAGCATTTTGTTTAAAAGTGAACTCATGCCTGAATTCATGTTTATTTGACAGGAGAAGCCCCTGTATAGTGTAGTTTGCTTATTCTTTTACTTCTAAGGTAGAATTATATAGTTGGTCTAAAAGTGCAGTACAGCCTCTTAAACGCAAAATGCACGCATAAAAAAAGTAAAATGCATATAACTTTGGAATAGACGCAGATAGAACCATAATTTCAAATGTATTTTGTACAGGTTTAGAAGCCCTACTTGAACAGAAAAAATTGAGGAGATACCTCTTGTAGTTTTTTTTTTTTTTTTTCCTACAATTTCACTTTTTAATTTTTCACTAGCCATTGGAAATCCATTAAGAGAGCTTAGGCTGCACTGGCTAGAGCATTTTGTTTAAAAGTGAACTCATGCCTGAATTCATGTTTATTTGACAGGAGAAGCCCCTATTTAGTGTAGTTTGCACATTCTTTTACTTCTAAGGTAGAATTATATAGTTGGTCTAAAAGTACAGTACAGCCTCTGAAACGCAAAATGCACGCATAAAAAAATAAAATGCTTATAACTTTGGAATAGAAGCAGATAGAACCAAAATTCCAAATGTATTTTGTACAGGTTTAGAAGCCCTACTTGCACAGCAAAAATTGAGGAGATACCTCTTGTAGTTTTTTCACAATTTCACTTTTAAATTTTTTACTACCCATTGGAAATACATTAAGAGAGCTTAGGCTGACTGGCTAGAGCATTGTGTTTAAAAGTGAACTCATGCCTGAATTCATGTTTATTTGACAGGAGAAGCCCCTATTTAGTGTAGTTTGCACATTCTTTTACTTCTAAGGTAGAAATATATAGTTGGTCTAAAAGTACAGTACAGCCTCTGAAACGCAAAATGCACGCATAAAAAAATAAAATGCTTATAACTTTGGAATAGAAGAACCAAAATTCCAAATGTATTTTGTACAGGTTTAGAAGCCCTACTTGCACAGCAAAAATTGAGGAGATACCTCTTGTAGTTTTTTCACAATTTCACTTTTAAATTTTTTACTACCCATTGGAAATACATTAAGAGAGCTTAGGCTGACTGGCTAGAGCATTGTGTTTAAAAGTGAACTCATGCCTGAATTCATGTTTATTTGACAGGAGAAGCCCCTATTTAGTGTAGTTTGCACATTCTTTTACTTCTAAGGTAGAAATATATAGTTGGTCTAAAAGTACAGTACAGCCTCTGAAACGCAAAATGCACGCATAAAAAAATAAAATGCTTATAACTTTGGAATAGAAGCAGATAGAACCAAAATTCCAAATGTATTTTGTACAGGTTTAGAAGCCCAACTTGAACAGAAAGAATTGAGGAGATACCTCTTGTAGTTTTTTTTTCTCCACAATTTCACTTTTTAAGTTTTTCACTAGCCATTGGAAATACATTAAGAAAGCTTAGGCTGACTGGCTAGAGCATTGTGTTTAAAAGTGAACTCATGCCTGAATTCATGTTTATTTGACAGGAGAAGCCCCTGTATGGTGTAGTTTTCACATTCTTTTACTTCTAAGGTACAATTATATAGTTGGTCTAAAAGTACAGTACAGCCTCTGAAACGCAAAATGCACGCATAAAAAAATAAAATGCTTATAACTTTGGAATAGAAGAACCAAAATTCAAAATGTATTTTGTACAGGTTTAGAAGCCCTACTGGCACAGCAAAAATTGAGGAGATACCTCTTGTAGTTTTTTTTTCACAATTTCACTTTTTAATTTTTTACTACCCATTGGAAATACATTAAGAGAGCTTAGGCTGCACTGGCTAGAGCATTTTGTTTAAAAGTGAACTCATGCCTGAATTCATGTTTATTTGACAGGAGAAGCCCCTGTATAGTGTAGTTTGCACATTGTTTTACTTCTAAGGTAGAATTATATAGTTGATCTAAAAGTGCAGTACAGCCTCTGAAACGCAAAATGCACGCATAAAAAAAATAAAATGCTTATAACTTTGGAATAGAAGCAGATAGAACCAAAATTCCAAATGTATTTTGTACAGGTTTAGAAGCCCAACTTGAACAGAAAGAATTGAGGAGATACCTCTTGTAGTTTTTTTTTTCTCCACAATTTCACTTTTTAGTTCTTCACTAGCCATTGGAAATGCATTAAGAGAGCTTAGGCTGCACTGACTAGAGCATTGTGTTTAAAAGTGAACTCATGCCTGAATTCATGTTTATTTGACAATAGAAGCCCCTGTATAGTGTAGTTTGCACATTCTTTTACTTCTAAGGTAGAATTATATAGTTGGTCTAAAAGTACAGTACAGCCTCTGAAACGCAAAATGCACGCATAAAAAAATAAAATGCTTATACTTTGGAATAGAAGAACCAAAATTCAAAATGTATTTTGTACAGGTTTAGAAGCCCTACTGGCACAGCAAAAATTGAGGAGATACCTCTTGTAGTTTTTTCACAATTTCACTTTTTAATTTTTCACTAGCCATTGGAAATCCATTAAGAGAGCTGAGGCTGCACTGGCTAGAGCATTTTGTTTAAAAGTGAACTCATGCCTGAATTCATGTTTATTTGACAGGAGAAGCCCCTGTATAGTGTAGTTTGCACATTGTTTTACTTCTAAGGTAGAATTATATAGTTGATCTAAAAGTGCAGTACAGCCTCTGAAACGCAAAATGCACGCATAAAAAAATAAAAATGCTTATAACTTTGGAATAGAAGAACCAAAATTCCAAATGTATTTTGTACAGGTTTAGAAGCCCTACTTGCACAGCAAAAATTGAGGAGATACCTCTTGTAATTTTTTTTTTTTTTTCACAGTCACTTTTTCATTTTTCACTACCCTTTGGAAATACATTAAGAGAGCTTAGGCTGACTGGCTAGAGCATTGTGTTTAAAAGTGAACTCATGCCTGAATTCATGTTTATTTGACAGGAGAAGCCCCTGTATAGTGTAGTTTGCACATTCTTTTACTTCTAAGATAGAATTATATAGTTGATCTAAAAGTGCAGTACAGCCTCTGAAACGCAAAATGCACGCATAAAAAAAATAAAATGCTTATAACTTTGGAATTGAAGCAGATAGAACCAAAATTCCAAATGTATTTTGTACAGGTTTAGAAGCCCAACTTGAACAGAAAGAATTGAGGAGATACCTCTTGTAGTTTTTTTTTTTCTCCACAATTTCACTTTTTAGTTCTTCACTAGCCATTGGAAATGCATTAAGAGAGCTTAGGCTGCACTGACTAGAGCATTGTGTTTAAAAGTGAACTCATGCCTGAATTCATGTTTATTTGACAATAGAAGCCCCTGTATAGTGTAGTTTGCACATTCTTTTACTTCTAAGGTAGAATTATATAGTTGGTCTAAAAGTACAGTACAGCCTCTGAAACGCAAAATGCACGCATAAAAAAATAAAATGCTTATACTTTGGAATAGAAGAACCAAAATTCCAAATGTATTTTGTACAGGTTTAGAAGCCCTACTGGCACAGCAAAAATTGAGGAGATACCTCTTGTAGTTTTTTTTTCACAATTTCACTTTTTAATTTTTTACTACCCATTGGAAATACATTAAGAGAGCTTAGGCTGCACTGGCTAGAGCATTTTGTTTAAAAGTGAACTCATGCCTGAATTCATGTTTATTTGACAGGAGAAGCCCCTGTATAGTGTAGTTTGCACATTCTTTTACTTCTAAGGTAGAAATTATATAGTTGGTCTAAAAGTACAGTACAGCCTCTGCACGCATAAAAAAATAAAATGCACGCTTATAACTTTGGAATAGAAGAACCAAAATTCCAAATGTATTTTGTACAGGTTTAGAAGCCCAAAACTTGCACAGCAAAAATTGAGGAGATACCTCTTGTAGTTTTTTTTGTAGTTTTTTCACAATTTCACTTTTTAATTTTTCACTAGCCATTGGAAATCCATTAAGAGAGCTGAGGCTGCACTGGCTAGAGCATTTTGTTTAAAAGTGAACTCATGCCTGAATTCATGTTTATTTGACAGGAGAAGCCCCTGTATAGTGTAGTTTGCACATTCTTTTACTTCTAAGGTAGAATTATATAGTTGATCTAAAAGTGCAGTACAGCCTCTGAAACGCAAAATGCACGCATAAAAAAAATAAAATGCTTATAACTTTGGAATTGAAGCAGATAGAACCAAAATTCCAAATGTATTTTGTACAGGTTTAGAAGCCCAACTTGAACAGAAAGAATTGAGGAGATACCTCTTGTAGTTTTTTTTTCTCCACAATTTCACTTTTTAGTTCTTCACTAGCCATTGGAAATGCATTAAGAGAGCTTAGGCTGCACTGACTAGAGCATTGTGTTTAAAAGTGAACTCATGCCTGAATTCATGTTTATTTGACAATAGAAGCCCCTGTATAGTGTAGTTTGCACATTCTTTTACTTCTAAGGTAGAATTATATAGTTGGTCTAAAAGTACAGTACAGCCTCTGAAACGCAAAATGCACGCATAAAAAAATAAAATGCTTATACTTTGGAATAGAAGAACCAAAATTCAAAATGTATTTTGTACAGGTTTAGAAGCCCTACTGGCACAGCAAAAATTGAGGAGATACCTCTTGTAGTTTTTTCACAATTTCACTTTTTAATTTTTCACTAGCCATTGGAAATCCATTAAGAGAGCTGAGGCTGCACTGGCTAGAGCATTTTGTTTAAAAGTGAACTCATGCCTGAATTCATGTTTATTTGACAGGAGAAGCCCCTGTATAGTGTAGTTTGCACATTGTTTTACTTCTAAGGTAGAATTATATAGTTGATCTAAAAGTGCAGTACAGCCTCTGAAACGCAAAATGCACGCATAAAAAAATAAAAATGCTTATAACTTTGGAATAGAAGAACCAAAATTCCAAATGTATTTTGTACAGGTTTAGAAGCCCTACTTGCACAGCAAAAATTGAGGAGATACCTCTTGTAATTTTTTTTTTTTTTTCACAGTCACTTTTTAATTTTTCACTACCCTTTGGAAATACATTAAGAGAGCTTAGGCTGCACTGGCTAGAGCATTTTGTTTAAAAGTGAACTCATGCCTGAATTCATGTTTATTTGACAGGAGAAGCCCCTGTATAGTGTAGTTTGCTTATTCTTTTACTTCTAAGGTAGAATTATATAGTTGGTCTAAAAGTGCAGTACAGCCTCTTAAACGCAAAATGCACGCATAAAAAAAGTAAAATGCATATAACTTTGGAATGGACGCAGATAGAACCAAAATTTCAAATGTATTTTGTACATGTTTAGAAGCCCTACTTGCACAGCAAAAATTGAGGAGATACCTCTTGTAGTTTTTTCACAATTTCACTTTTAAATTTTTTACTACCCATTGGAAATACATTAAGAGAGCTTAGGCTGACTGGCTAGAGCATTGTGTTTAAAAGTGAACTCATGCCTGAATTCATGTTTATTTGACAGGAGAAGCCCCTATTTAGTGTAGTTTGCACATTCTTTTACTTCTAAGGTAGAAATATATAGTTGGTCTAAAAGTACAGTACAGTCTCTGAAACGCAAAATGCACGCATAAAAAAATAAAATGCTTATACTTTGGAATAGAAGAACCAAAATTCCAAATGTATTTTGTACAGGTTTAGAAGCCCTACTTGCACAGCAAAAATTGAGGAGATACCTCTTGTAGTTTTTTCACAATTTCACTTTTAAATTTTTTACTACCCATGGAAATACATTAAGAGAGCTTAGGCTGACTGGCTAGAGCATTGTGTTTAAAAGTGAACTCATGCCTGAATTCATGTTTATTTGACAGGAGAAGCCCCTATTTAGTGTAGTTTGCACATTCTTTTACTTCTAAGGTAGAAATATATAGTTGGTCTAAAAGTACAGTACAGCCTCTGAAACGCAAAATGCACGCATAAAAAAATAAAATGCTTATAACTTTGGAATAGAAGCAGATAGAACCAAAATTCCAAATGTATTTTGTACAGGTTTAGAAGCCCAACTTGAACAGAAAGAATTGAGGAGATACCTCTTGTAGTTTTTTCACAATTTCACTTTTTAGTTCTTCACTAGCCATTGGAAATGCATTAAGAGAGCTTAGGCTGCACTGACTAGAGCATTGTGTTTAAAAGTGAACTCATGCCTGAATTCATGTTTATTTGACAATAGAAGCCCCTGTATAGTGTAGTTTGCACATTCTTTTACTTCTAAGGTAGAATTATATAGTTGGTCTAAAAGTACAGTACAGCCTCTGAAACGCAAAACGCACGCATAAAAAAAATAAAATGCTTATAACTTTGGAATTGAAGCAGATAGAACCACAATTCCAAATGTATTTTGTACAGGTTTAGAAGCCCAACTGGAACAGAAAGAATTGAGGAGATACCTCTTGTAGTTTTTTTTTCTCCACAATTTCACTTTTTAGTTCTTCACTAGCCATTGGAAATGCATTAAGAGAGCTTAGGCTGCACTGACTAGAGCATTGTGTTTAAAAGTGAACTCATGCCTGAATTCATGTTTATTTGACAATAGAAGCCCCTGTATAGTGTAGTTTGCACATTCTTTTACTTCTAAGGTAGAATTATATAGTTGGTCTAAAAGTACAGTACAGCCTCTGAAACGCAAAATGCACGCATAAAAAAATAAAATGCTTATACTTTGGAATAGAAGAACCAAAATTCAAAATGTATTTTGTACAGGTTTAGAAGCCCTACTGGCACAGCAAAAATTGAGGAGATACCTCTTGTAGTTTTTTTTTTTTTTTTTTTCCTACAATTTCACTTTTTAATTTTTCACTAGCCATTGGAAATCCATTAAGAGAGCTGAGGCTGCACTGGCTAGAGCATTTTGTTTAAAAGTGAACTCATGCCTGAATTCATGTTTATTTGACAGGAGAAGCCCCTGTATAGTGTAGTTTGCACATTGTTTTACTTCTAAGGTAGAATTATATAGTTGGTCTAAAAGTGCAGTACAGCCTCTGAAACGCAAAATGCACGCATAAAAAAATAAAATGCTTATAACTTTGGAATAGAAGAACCAAAATTCCAAATGTATTTTGTACAGGTTTAGAAGCCCTACTTGCACAGCAAAAATTGAGGAGATACCTCTTGTAGTTTTTTCACAATTTCACTTTTAAATTTTTTACTACCCATTGGAAATACATTAAGAGAGCTTAGGCTGACTGGCTAGAGCATTGTGTTTAAAAGTGAACTCATGCCTGAATTCATGTTTATTTGACAGGAGAAGCCCCTATTTAGTGTAGTTTGCACATTCTTTTACTTCTAAGGTAGAATTATATAGTTGGTCTTAAAGTACAGTACAGCCTCTGAAACGCAAAATGCACGCATAAAAAAAAATAAATGCTTTTAACTTTGGAATAGAAGCAGATAGAACCAAAATTCCAAATGTATTTTGTACAGGTTTAGAAGCCGTACTTGCACAGCAAAAATTGAGGAGATACCTCTTGTAGTTTTTTTTTTCACAATTTCACTTTTTAATTTTTTACTACCCATTGGAAATACATTAAGAGAGCTTAGGCTGCACTGGCTAGAGCATTTTGTTTAAAAGTGAACTCATGCCTGAATTCATGTTTATTTGACAGGAGAAGCCCCTATTTAGTGTAGTTTGCACATTCTTTTACTTCTAAGGTAGAATTATATAGTTGGTCTAAAAGTACAGTACAGCCTCTGAAACGCAAAATGCACGCATAAAAAAATAAAATGCTTATAACTTTGGAATAGAAGCAGATAGAACCAAAATTCCAAATGTATTTTGTACAGGTTTAGAAGCCCAACTTGAACAGAAAGAATTGAGGAGATACCTCTTGTAGTTTTTTTTTTTTTTCCCCACAATTTCACTTTTTAATTTTTCACTAGCCATTGGAAATACATTAAGAGAGCTTAGGCTGACTGGCTAGAGCATTGTGTTTAAAAGTGAACTCATGCCTGAATTCATGTTTATTTGACAGGAGAAGCCCCTGTATAGTGTAGTTTGCACATTCTTTTACTTCTAAGGTACAATTATATAGTTGGTCTAAAAGTACAGTACAGCCTCTGAAACGCAAAATGCACGCATAAAAAAATAAAATGCTTATAACTTTGGAATAGAAGAACCAAAATTCCAAATGTATTTTGTACATGTTTAGAAGCCCTACTTGCACAGCAAAAATTGAGGAGATACCTCTTGTAGTTTTTTTTTTTTTTCCCCCACAATTTCACTTTTTAATTTTTCACTAGCCATTGGAAATCCATTAAGAGAGCTTAGGCTGACTGGCTAGAGCATTGTGTTTAAAAGTGAACTCATGCCTGAATTCATGTTTATTTGACAGGAGAAGCCCCTGTATAGTGTAGTTTGCACATTCTTTTACTTCTAAGGTAGAATTATATAGTTGATCTAAAAGTGCAGTACAGCCTCTGAAACGCAAAATGCACGCATAAAAAAAATAAAATGCTTATAACTTTGGAATTGAAGCAGATAGAACCAAAATTCCAAATGTATTTTGTACAGGTTTAGAAGCCCAACTTGAACAGAAAGAATTGAGGAGATACCTCTTGTAGTTTTTTTTTCTCCACAATTTCACTTTTTAGTTCTTCACTAGCCATTGGAAATGCATTAAGAGAGCTTAGGCTGCACTGACTAGAGCATTGTGTTTAAAAGTGAACTCATGCCTGAATTCATGTTTATTTGACAATAGAAGCCCCTGTATAGTGTAGTTTGCACATTCTTTTACTTCTAAGGTAG
The DNA here is from genome assembly GCA_036785185.1 of Paratrypauchen microcephalus. Taxonomy (NCBI): domain Eukaryota; kingdom Metazoa; phylum Chordata; class Actinopteri; order Gobiiformes; family Gobiidae; genus Paratrypauchen; species Paratrypauchen microcephalus. The sequence continues at coordinate 570,369 of JAVJIX010000046.1, forward strand.
AATTATATAGTTGGTCTAAAAGTACAGTACAGCCTCTGAAACGCAAAATGCACGCATAAAAAAATAAAATGCTTATACTTTGGAATAGAAGAACCAAAATTCAAAATGTATTTTGTACAGGTTTAGAAGCCCTACTGGCACAGCAAAAATTGAGGAGATACCTCTTGTAGTTTTTTTCACAATTTCACTTTTTAATTTTTCACTAGCCATTGGAAATCCATTAAGAGAGCTGAGGCTGCACTGGCTAGAGCATTTTGTTTAAAAGTGAACTCATGCCTGAATTCATGTTTATTTGACAGGAGAAGCCCCTGTATAGTGTAGTTTGCACATTGTTTTACTTCTAAGGTAGAATTATATAGTTGATCTAAAAGTGCAGTACAGCCTCTGAAACGCAAAATGCACGCATAAAAAAATAAAAATGCTTATAACTTTGGAATAGAAGAACCAAAATTCCAAATGTATTTTGTACAGGTTTAGAAGCCCTACTTGCACAGCAAAAATTGAGGAGATACCTCTTGTAATTTTTTTTTTTTTTTTCACAGTCACTTTTTCATTTTTCACTACCCTTTGGAAATACATTAAGAGAGCTTAGGCTGACTGGCTAGAGCATTGTGTTTAAAAGTGAACTCATGCCTGAATTCATGTTTATTTGACAGGAGAAGCCCCTGTATAGTGTAGTTTGCACATTCTTTTACTTCTAAGATAGAATTATATAGTTGATCTAAAAGTGCAGTACAGCCTCTGAAACGCAAAATGCACGCATAAAAAAATAAAATGCTTATACTTTGGAATAGAAGAACCAAAATTCCAAACGTATTTTGTACAGGTTTAGAAGCCCTACTTGAACAGAAAGAATTGAGGAGATACCTCTTGTAGTTTTTTTTTTCTCCACAATTTCACTTTTTAGTTCTTCACTAGCCATTGGAAATGCATTAAGAGAGCTTAGGCTGCACTGGCTAGAGCATTTTGTTTAAAAGTGAACTCATGCCTGAATTCATGTTTATTTGACACGAGAAGCCCCTGTATAGAGTAGTTTGCACATTGTTTTACTTCTAAGGTAGAATTATATAGTTGGTCTAAAAGTGTAGTACGGCTTCTGAAGCGCAAAATGCACGCATAAAAAAATAAAATGCATATAACTTTGGAATAGAAGAACCATAATTTCAAATGTATTTTGTACAGGTTTAGAAGCCCTACTTGAACAGAAAAAATTGAGGAGATACCTCTTGTAGTTTTTTTTTTTTTTTTTCCTACAATTTCACTTTTTAATTTTTCACTAGCCATTGGAAATCCATTAAGAGAGCTTAGGCTGACTGGCTAGAGCATTTTGTTTAAAAGTGAACTCATGCCTGAATTCATGTTTATTTGACAGGAGAAGCCCCTGTATAGTGTAGTTTGCTTATTCTTTTACTTCTAAGGTAGAATTATATAGTTGATCTAAAAGTGCAGTACAGCCTCTGAAACGCAAAATGCACGCATAAAAAAATAAAATGCTTATAACTTTGGAATTGAAGCAGATAGAACCAAAATTCCAAATGTATTTTGTACAGGTTTAGAAGCCCAACTTGAACAGAAAGAATTGAGGAGATACCTCTTGTAGTTTTTTTTTCTCCACAATTTCACTTTTTAGTTCTTCACTAGCCATTGGAAATGCATTAAGAGAGCTTAGGCTGCACTGACTAGAGCATTGTGTTTAAAAGTGAACTCATGCCTGAATTCATGTTTATTTGACAATAGAAGCCCCTGTATAGTGTAGTTTGCACATTCTTTTACTTCTAAGGTAGAATTATATAGTTGGTCTAAAAGTACAGTACAGCCTCTGAAACGCAAAATGCACGCATAAAAAAATAAAATGCTTATACTTTGGAATAGAAGAACCAAAATTCAAAATGTATTTTGTACAGGTTTAGAAGCCCTACTGGCACAGCAAAAATTGAGGAGATACCTCTTGTAGTTTTTTCACAATTTCACTTTTTAATTTTTCACTAGCCATTGGAAATCCATTAAGAGAGCTTAGGCTGACTGGCTAGAGCATTGTGTTTAAAAGTGAACTCATGCCTGAATTCATGTTTACTTGACAGGGGAAGCCCCTGTATAGTGTAGTTTGCACATTCTTTTACTTCTAAGGTAGAATTATATAGTTGATCTAAAAGTGCAGTACAGCCTCTGAAACGCAAAATGCACGCATAAAAAAAAATAAAATGCTTATAACTCTGGAATTGAAGCAGATAGAACCAAAATTCAAAATGTATTTTGTACAGGTTTAGAAGCCCTACTGGCACAGCAAAAATTGAGGAGATACCTCTTGTAGTTTTTTTTTCACAATTTCACTTTTTAATTTTTTACTACCCATTGGAAATACATTAAGAGAGCTTAGGCTGCACTGGCTAGAGCATTTTGTTTAAAAGTGAACTCATGCCTGAATTCATGTTTATTTGACAGGAGAAGCCCCTATTTAGTGTAGTTTGCACATTCTTTTACTTCTAAGGTAGAAATATATAGTTGGTCTAAAAGTACAGTACAGTCTCTGAAACGCAAAATGCACGCATAAAAAAATAAAATGCTTATACTTTGGAATAGAAGAACCAAAATTCCAAATGTATTTTGTACAGGTTTAGAAGCCCTACTTGCACAGCAAAAATTGAGGAGATACCTCTTGTAGTTTTTTCACAATTTCACTTTTAAATTTTTTACTACCCATGGAAATACATTAAGAGAGCTTAGGCTGACTGGCTAGAGCATTGTGTTTAAAAGTGAACTCATGCCTGAATTCATGTTTATTTGACAGGAGAAGCCCCTATTTAGTGTAGTTTGCACATTCTTTTACTTCTAAGGTAGAAATATATAGTTGGTCTAAAAGTACAGTACAGCCTCTGAAACGCAAAATGCACGCATAAAAAAATAAAATGCTTATAACTTTGGAATAGAAGAACCAAAATTCCAAATGTATTTTGTACAGGTTTAGAAGTCCTACTTGCACAGCAAAAATTGAGGAGATACCTCTTGTAATTTTTTTTTTTTTTTTCACAGTCACTTTTTAATTTTTCACTACCCTTTGGAAATACATTAAGAGAGCTTAGGCTGACTGGCTAGAGCATTGTGTTTAAAAGTGAACTCATGCCTGAATTCATGTTTATTTGACAGGAGAAGCCCCTGTATAGTGTAGTTTGCACATTCTTTTACTTCTAAGATAGAATTATATAGTTGATCTAAAAGTGCAGTACAGCCTCTGAAACGCAAAATGCACGCATAAAAAAATAAAATGCTTATAACTTTGGAATTGAAGCAGATAGAACCACAATTCCAAATGTATTTTGTACAGGTTTAGAAGCCCAACTTGAACAGAAAGAATTGAGGAGATACCTCTTGTAGTTTTTTTTTCTCCACAATTTCACTTTTTAGTTCTTCACTAGCCATTGGAAATGCATTAAGAGAGCTTAGGCTGCACTGACTAGAGCATTGTGTTTAAAAGTGAACTCATGCCTGAATTCATGTTTATTTGACAATAGAAGCCCCTGTATAGTGTAGTTTGCACATTCTTTTACTTCTAAGGTAGAATTATATAGTTGGTCTAAAAGTACAGTACAGCCTCTGAAACGCAAAATGCACGCATAAAAAAATAAAATGCTTATACTTTGGAATAGAAGAACCAAAATTCAAAATGTATTTTGTACAGGTTTAGAAGCCCTACTGGCACAGCAAAAATTGAGGAGATACCTCTTGTAGTTTTTTCACAATTTCACTTTTTAATTTTTCACTAGCCATTGGAAATCCATTAAGAGAGCTGAGGCTGCACTGGCTAGAGCATTTTGTTTAAAAGTGAACTCATGCCTGAATTCATGTTTATTTGACAGGAGAAGCCCCTGTATAGTGTAGTTTGCACATTGTTTTACTTCTAAGGTAGAATTATATAGTTGATCTAAAAGTGCAGTACAGCCTCTGAAACGCAAAATGCACGCATAAAAAAATAAAAATGCTTATAACTTTGGAATAGAAGAACCAAAATTCCAAATGTATTTTGTACAGGTTTAGAAGCCCTACTTGCACAGCAAAAATTGAGGAGATACCTCTTGTAATTTTTTTTTTTTTTTTTCACAGTCACTTTTTAATTTTTCACTACCCTTTGGAAATACATTAAGAGAGCTTAGGCTGCACTGGCTAGAGCATTTTGTTTAAAAGTGAACTCATGCCTGAATTCATGTTTATTTGACAGGAGAAGCCCCTGTATAGTGTAGTTTGCTTATTCTTTTACTTCTAAGGTAGAATTATATAGTTGGTCTAAAAGTGCAGTACAGCCTCTTAAACGCAAAATGCACGCATAAAAAAAGTAAAATGCATATAACTTTGGAATAGACGCAGATAGAACCATAATTTCAAATGTATTTTGTACAGGTTTAGAAGCCCTACTTGAACAGAAAAAATTGAGGAGATACCTCTTGTAGTTTTTTTTTTTTTTTTCCTACAATTTCACTTTTTAATTTTTCACTAGCCATTGGAAATGCATTAAGAGAGCTTAGGCTGCACTGGCTAGAGCATTGTGTTTAAAAGTGAACTCATGCCTGAATTCATGTTTATTTGACAGGAGAAGCCCCTGTATAGTGTAGTTTGCACATTCTTTTACTTCTAAGGTAGAATTATATAGTTGGTCTAAAAGTGCAGTACAGCCTCTGAAACGCAAAATGCACGCATAAAAAAATAAAATGCTTATAACTTTGGAATAGAAGCAGATAGAACCAAAATTCCAAATGTATTTTGTACAGGTTTAGAAGCCCTACTTGCACAGCAAAAATTGAGGAGATACCTCTTGTAGTTTTTTCACAATTTCACTTTTAAATTTTTTACTACCCATTGGAAATACATTAAGAGAGCTTAGGCTGACTGGCTAGAGCATTGTGTTTAAAAGTGAACTCATGCCTGAATTCATGTTTATTTGACAGGAGAAGCCCCTATTTAGTGTAGTTTGCACATTCTTTTACTTCTAAGGTAGAAATATATAGTTGGTCTAAAAGTACAGTACAGCCTCTGAAACGCAAAATGCACGCATAAAAAAATAAAATGCTTATAACTTTGGAATAGAAGAACCAAAATTCCAAATGTATTTTGTACAGGTTTAGAAGCCCTACTTGCACAGCAAAAATTGAGGAGATACCTCTTGTAGTTTTTTCACAATTTCACTTTTAAATTTTTTACTACCCATTGGAAATACATTAAGAGAGCTTAGGCTGCACTGGCTAGAGCATTGTGTTTAAAAGTGAACTCATGCCTGAATTCATGTTTATTTGACAGGAGAAGCCCCTATTTAGTGTAGTTTGCACATTCTTTTACTTCTAAGGTAGAATTATATAGTTGGTCTTAAAGTACAGTACAGCCTCTGAAACGCAAAATGCACGCATAAAAAAAATAAAATGCTTATAACTTTGGAATTGAAGCAGATAGAACCAAAATTCCAAATGTATTTTGTACAGGTTTAGAAGCCCAACTTGAACAGAAAGAATTGAGGAGATACCTCTTGTAGTTTTTTTTTCTCCACAATTTCACTTTTTAGTTCTTCACTAGCCATTGGAAATGCATTAAGAGAGCTTAGGCTGCACTGACTAGAGCATTGTGTTTAAAAGTGAACTCATGCCTGAATTCATGTTTATTTGACAATAGAAGCCCCTGTATAGTGTAGTTTGCACATTCTTTTACTTCTAAGGTAGAATTATATAGTTGGTCTAAAAGTACAGTACAGCCTCTGAAACGCAAAATGCACGCATAAAAAAATAAAATGCTTATAACTTTGGAATAGAAGAACCAAAATTCAAAATGTATTTTGTACAGGTTTAGAAGCCCTACTGGCACAGCAAAAATTGAGGAGATACCTCTTGTAGTTTTTTCACAATTTCACTTTTTAATTTTTCACTAGCCATTGGAAATCCATTAAGAGAGCTGAGGCTGCACTGGCTAGAGCATTTTGTTTAAAAGTGAACTCATGCCTGAATTCATGTTTATTTGACAGGAGAAGCCCCTGTATAGTGTAGTTTGCACATTGTTTTACTTCTAAGGTAGAATTATATAGTTGATCTAAAAGTGCAGTACAGCCTCTGAAACGCAAAATGCACGCATAAAAAAATAAAAATGCTTATAACTTTGGAATAGAAGAACCAAAATTCCAAATGTATTTTGTACAGGTTTAGAAGCCCTACTTGCACAGCAAAAATTGAGGAGATACCTCTTGTAATTTTTTTTTTTTTTCACAGTCACTTTTTAATTTTTCACTACCCTTTGGAAATACATTAAGAGAGCTTAGGCTGACTGGCTAGAGCATTGTGTTTAAAAGTGAACTCATGCCTGAATTCATGTTTATTTGACAGGAGAAGCCCCTGTATAGTGTAGTTTGCTTATTCTTTTACTTCTAAGGTAGAATTATATAGTTGGTCTAAAAGTGCAGTACAGCCTCTTAAACGCAAAATGCACGCATAAAAAAAGTAAAATGCATATAACTTTGGAATAGACGCAGATAGAACCATAATTTCAAATGTATTTTGTACAGGTTTAGAAGCCCTACTTGAACAGAAAAAATTGAGGAGATACCTCTTGTAGTTTTTTTTTTTTTTTCCTACAATTTCACTTTTTAATTTTTCACTAGCCATTGGAAATCCATTAAGAGAGCTTAGGCTGACTGGCTAGAGCATTGTGTTTAAAAGTGAACTCATGCCTGAATTCATGTTTATTTGACAGGAGAAGCCCCTGTATAGTGTAGTTTGCACATTCTTTTACTTCTAAGATAGAATTATATAGTTGATCTAAAAGTGCAGTACAGCCTCTGAAACGCAAAATGCACGCATAAAAAAATAAAATGCTTATAACTTTGGAATAGAAGAACCAAAATTCCAAATGTATTTTGTACAGGTTTAGAAGCCCTACTTGCACAGCAAAAATTGAGGAGATACCTCTTGTAGTTTTTTTTTTCTCCACAATTTCACTTTTTAGTTCTTCACTCGCCATTGGAAATGCATTAAGAGAGCTTACGCTGCACTGACTAGAGCATTGTGTTTAAAAGTGAACTCATGCCTGAATTCATGTTTATTTGACAGGAGAAGCCCCTGTATAGTGTAGTTTGCACATTCTTTTACTTCTAAGGTAGAATTAT